>QEPC01009246.1:459494-497347 GCA_003113815.1 Sphenodon punctatus
CCCTTTCCCCAGTCTCGCACACCTTCCCCCCCTTCCATCCCAGGACCCCAGCCTTTGCTCCCCGATTTCCCCCCGCCACTCACCCCCCCCTTCTGCAGTGTCTCCCCAGGCTGGGGGCCTGGGATCATGGAAGGGGGGGAGGATGTGTGAGACTGGGGAATGGGGGGGAGGGTGGGTGTGCACAGTGCACACCCACCCTCCTTCCATGATGCCAGGCCCCCAACCTCTGCTTCCCAAGTCCTCCCCGCCGCTCACCCCCCCCTTACCCAGTGTCTCCCCAGGCTGGGGGCCTGGGATCATGGAAGGGGGGGGGAGAGGGTGTGCGAGACTGGGGAATGGGGGGAGGGTGGGTGTGCACCCCATCCCCCCCATTCCCCAGTCTCGCACACCCTCCCTCCCTCGGCCCCCAGCCTCTGCTCCCCAACACCCCACCCCCACGCGTGCGTGTTTACTCACTGTTGTTAGGGTCCTGGGGACCGGCTGCTGGCACCAGGCAGTTAGTTCACTGTTCAATGGAGGCGCTTGGCGGCGAGATGTGCCGAAGAGCGCATGCTCAACTGACTGAGTCAGTTCAAGCATGTGCACTGCAACGCATCCCGCCGCCGAGCGCCTCCACTGAACGCTCAGGTGAGGCTTCACATTGAGCACATAGGACTCAATGCAAAGCTACCGCTCAGGGAAATTTCATTTCCCTAGCGGCGCACTTGGACTGAACGCTGAACCGCCCAGCTCGCGTTCAGTCTAAGTTTCTCCCTTTTGGGACTCTAGACTCTGGAGTCCCAGAAGGAGTCCAGGGCAGGCAGAGGTTAGCGCTCACTGATTGAGCACTCTCTGCCTCTGTCTCTGCCGGCGGCTGAAACTGACATCGGAGCCCCGCGCTGCTCTGACTGCAAGCCAAGCAACGGTCAGAGCAGCGCAGCGCTCCGATGTCAGTTTCAGCCACCGGCAGAGAGTGCTCAGTCAGAGCGGCGTGCCCTGCGCCCTCTCTCCCCCTTCCCCGGTGCCACTGACAGTAGCGCTCAGTGAGAGCGGGGGAGAGCGGGTGCAGGACACTGCCCCAGGTGCCCTCAGGCTATGGCCACCGCTGTACAAGACTCCGTAAAAAAATACAGAAGAGCATTGTATTATAGCCACATGGACTATGTACCATCATGCTGAATTGATTCAATAACTTTTATATACTTTTATAGCACAAAAATCCTCACTTTTACCCTTTTTGGTGCTGCAAAGCCCCACTTGCTGAATCAAGTGCACAGAGTGGCTTAGGGGGAGCAATGAAGGAACCTCCTTCTCTCCATTACTAGGGCAGAAAAAGCAATGGCATATTATAGGCCCAAACTCCATAATAGGGTACCCAACTGACACCAGCGATAGCTATTAGAACCATACTGCTGCTGGAGAGCCAAAAAGACAGTAGAGCAACATACAAATCCTTGCACACAAACAGATCATGAGTTCTCATCATTAAGCCCTACTGGTATCCCTGTATCCAGTCTACAATCGATCTCCGGCAGGAGTGTGTCTCTAATAGCTATCATTGGTGTAAGTTGGGGATTATTGATTATTGTTCATTATTTAATCATTTTCATTGTTTTTTATTGTTTGGTTTTGGATATATGTGTATAGTTCATGGCTCACTGTGTATTTGGGGGTTGATATAAAACATGCTCATCAAAAAATATATATTGTCTTTTTAACAACCTTGGATGTGTACTTTAATGGCAGTGCTGTTAATATGAGTGGCTTGTTATTATGGACCAGCAGAGAGAGAAATAATACAAAGGGACTCTATCATGAAGATAGTGGGTGAAAACAGACATGACGCTAACCACCCTTGGGGGTCATTTATGCATGTTTCAGGGCTGCATAGGGCACCAATACAGCCCTGCAACATGCATAAATAACCACCAAGGGTGGTTAAAGGGTGGTTAGCGTTATGTCTGTTTTCACCCTATCAGAAGATGAACTTCATGAGTCAACAGTGGACTTTGAACCATCTATGAGCTCGATGTGGTTATGCTGGGAGAAGGTGGATGCATATTGCAAAGGGATAGCTTGCAGGAAGGCATTGCAGCTTTAAGATGGAGTATTTCATGCTATACACTTGGGGCTGAGAGCCCAGGTGAAGAGGATTACTAAATCAGTGCAGGAGGCACAGGGGTTGAGCATTAGAGCATTTTGACTCTCAGAGTTAGCACTCCGCTTGGGTTGCACTGGCTAGACTTGGCATTAGCTCCACAAATTATGGAATGAGAAGAAGGGGAGATAACTGTAAGCCAAGATTTATGTTTTATTGGGGGGTATGAGGCACTTTTAAAGTGTACCTTATTATGGAGTTTGGGCCTATTGCTTTTTCTGCTCTAGTAATGGAGAGAAGGAGGTTCATTCATTGCTCCCCCTAAGCCATTCTGTGCACTTGATTCAGCAAGTGGGGCTTTGCAGTACCAAAAAGGGTAAAAGTGAGGATTTACCCGCTGTAAAAGTATTTAAAAGTTATTCAATCAATTCAGCATGATGGCACGTAGTCCATGTGGCTATAACACTGCTCTCTTTTGCTCTTATTTTTTACAGAGTCTTGTACATATTAATGAATCTGTCCCACTGAAGAAGGGGCTTATGCCCTGAAACGCGTTTGGGATTGTTTTATTGCTGTTGTCTTTGGGATTGTTTCACTGGGATTGTCTTATTGGATCTATGTTAATCTTTGTGATTACTGAGTGATTAGAATTATTGTGCTTTGATTGCTTTGACTTTGCAACTTGACTTGTTATATGAGCTAGTCCTTGATTATCACTTATTACTGAGGAATTAATTATTTGAGATTAGCTTTCACTTGTGGGCATGGGGTTAATGTTAGGTGTGTGTGTGTGTGTGTATATATATATATATATATATATATATATGAATGTGTAATACTATATTAAGTAGTTTGTTCCTCTGTTTGTTTGTTTTTTGGTCGTTTGATATCTCCTTTTCCCTTTTGAGTTGAGCCCTAAGACTTTACAACTTTGTAGTATTAGGCCACTTTTATATGAGGTGCTTAGAAGCACTTCCAGAACCCCGCATTCAAGAAGAATGCGCTCCCCATGCTACCGGAAGTGATGCGCTGCCCGTTCTCTTCAGCGGCGGTGGCTGCAGATGTGGGGATTTGAAAGAGGCACATTCTATAGACCCCAATTTTCAGCTCTGTAGAATGTGCCTCTTTGAAAGCCTGGCATCTGCAGCTGCTGAAGAGAACAGGTGACATGGCACTTCCGGCAGCACGGGGCATGTGTAAACACTCCCCACACGGCTTTCTTCTTGAATGCAGGGTGCTAGAGCTGCTTCTAAGCACCTCCTATAAAAGTGCCCTTCGATCTTGAGGAACGGCTTTTGTAGTAGTAACGGCCTGGTGCAGGGAATAATAAAATAGTAAAGGTTAAAAAATCAGTTCTGCCAGGGTAATGCCTGCGTGCTGAGAAACTGCCACTTTGGGGGAACGTAGTGTGACTAGAGTCCCAGGACTTGCTCCAGGAGACAAGGGACAAGACTCCTTGCTGCAGTCAGTTGCATGCGAGGCAGTCAGTGATCCCGGCTTGCAGGAAGTTGGGGAGTTAGATATTCCCCGGTAGCAACACCCCACTGTTCCCCCATGCCCACTAGGTGCCCAATCCCGCTGCCAAGAAGGGGATCCCCCAAAAGAGAGTCCAGTCCCTGCCCATCTCAGACCCTTGCAAGAAGTGTCTTGTTACTTGAAGAGGCTGCTCCTTCTGAACCTTACGAGACACTTCTTGCAAGGGGCTGGGGAGCTGGCTGGGGACAGGATTATCCTTTGGGGGGGGGGTCCCCTTTCCTGCAGTGGGGCTGGGCACCTAGTGGGCATGGGGGAACAGAAGGGTGTTGCATTAGGATATTGCACCACTGGTCTGATCCTGTTCCTTGTTGCTCAGGGCAGGGAGGGATTTACATAGTGACTGGCCACTGGGACCAGGTCCTGCAGGAGGCAGCTAATTAGGTTGCAAAGAGCTAGTCAAGCTGCAAGCCTAATTGGGACCACCAGGTGCCTAATGAAGAAGCATCTAGGCAGACAGGAAGGCAAGCCAGCTCCAGTCAATCCCAGGAGAAGGGAGGAGCTATAAAAGGCCAGCCTGGTCACTTGGGTGGGCACTGGCAGGGAGTGAGGTAGCTGGCTGGTTTGGCCACTAAGGCATGCCAGCAAACCCTGCTGATAAAGGCTGGAGGGAGTAATCCTCTAACCCCCTGGACAAGGGAAATATTAAGCCAAGAAGCCTGTGATGGAGACACTCTTGAAAGAAGCCTCTGTCTCCCTGGACCAAGGCTGTGCAGACAGTGTGGGAGACCAAGGTGAAACCTTCCTGTAATTGAGTGGCTGGAGAGAGCTGGGACTTTGGGGGTATTTGCAAGGCTCCGAGAAGAGCCAAGACTGAATGTAACTTGGTTTAGGTTTTGTTTATTCTTTGTGACTTAAAATAAATAATAATGATAATAAAAAAGAACCAAGAGAGCGGACAACCAAGCCAGGAAGCCCCAGAGCCGGGAACCTGGGCGAGAGAGGCCTATGAGGCCAGAAACAGGACTAGATTTAATCCTGGAGCAAAGAACTTTAAGTTGGCTGTATTGATGTTTGGGGACCCACTTACTGGGAGAAGCCCCATTACCTGGTGGGACGAGCCCAGCTATTAAGGGGAGAAGTGGAGGCTGGGAAGTTCTAGCTCTAGTTTGAGGTGCTTGACCCCATGGCAAATCAATGGACATATTGTGGCTGTTCTGGCTGACAGTTCTGCCAAGGGCTCTGATTGGTAATCTAACGAGGTATTGCTCTTGAGACCCCTATTGGGGTAAGTGTTGTGCCCCCTACAGGGGCTATTTGAGGTGGGCTGGGGTTGAGCTGATTCCCACTTGGTTCTTAATGTGAGTGAGAGTGACCCATCCACACCAAGAGATTCTCTCAAAGCAGGCCCACTCGCACATCCACAGCACATCTGCTCCTCCCATACTATGTGGGTGTTCTCAAATGGGCAAGGCAATTTTGGGGGGGAAGGGGTTCATGGTTGCCCTGTGTCTCTGCCACAGCGCACCCGTGCAGAGGGAGTGCTGGAGGAGGGGTTCAAATGGCCAGCTCCCAGCGTGGCTACCGTGGCCATGGAAGTGGCCACCATACATTTGGCTTGCTCTGCGCAGAGCACTGAGATTTCCTGGCATAGCTCCGAGCATGGCCATGAGTGAGTTCTCCATGGCCCACAGGAGCACGCACCTGTCTGCTCCTCCTTCAGATGGGTGGTCGGATCTGTGGCTCCTGGGTGGCCGTGCGGAGTAGCATCTCCTCTGAAAACATCCAGTGAGACTCTCACATAACAGGTTGGGCATTTTCACACAAGACACTCTCTGCCCATTATACATGTTGCAGGGCACCCATAGGGCAACATGGCAGCCCTGCAACATGTATAGTGAATGGGGAGTGGGTGGAGAGTGTCCTGTGTGAAAACGCCCATTGTTACTGCTTGATGCATATTCACGTGCATCACGCAAGGTGCGTGCAACAGGGTTCAGTGACTGGGCTACAACTGCTGTGCTGGATGGTCCCCGCGAGAGACATTTCTAGCTGCCACTCAGAACTGAAGCATAATTGCAATATACTGTATATTAAGGTCATGTTCTGTTGAACAAATCTTTGACTGTTAACAAACAAACCCACTGGAGTCTGGGTTTGATCTGTGCAGCTTCCGCTCACTTGTTTAGCATGACAAATCTAATACTTGGCCAGGAAGCGGTCACTCCTCGGAACGCTCTAGGCTTTTCATCCATGACTCTGTGGTGCTGGTAGACCAGTATACGTGCAAGGCTGCACGCAACCTGATTGATGGGAAGCAGACAATTAGCCCACATTCATCCACATGGCAGGTTCCACATGCTCCGGGACTGTGCCATGAATGAGGGCTGGCTGGCTGGCAGCTGTGTGTTTGTTGGGGATGACCACCTAATAAATGGACAGATGGGCAACCACTCGGCGTGGGCTATTGTCTCGTTCATTCACATCCATTGGCCCTTTTAACAGAGATACTCTTAACACTGATAAAATGGATGTTACATTTTATTATACATGTTACAGGGACACTGCAGCCCTGAAACATGTGCCCTTTTCACATGAGATGCCTCCACCCAGTTTCGTTGTGTGTCTGTTGGTGGGTGGGGTACATTTGGCTGGGTGGATATGGGTGGAGGTGTCTGTGTGAACACAGCAGGCAGTGGGTGTAGGTGTGTGCGTGCTCACACAAAACACCCATCTCCACCCACCTATGGGGCAATGGACTCTTTCCCCAGATCATCTGGACCTCTGAGTCTGTAGCGGCGGCGAGAAGGTTGCTACCTTGTAAACAAGGTCCTTTGAGATGGCACGGAACAGTTGTGACTGTTCAAAGCCATCTCGAAGAACCTTATTTACAAGGTAGTAACCTTCTGAAATTGAGCTGAGTGCTGCCCCGCCCACCATGCACAGTGCGGGAGCTGTGGTGTGTGTGTGTGGCAGCAGCGCAAGGCAGGCTGGAGTCAGGAGGAGAGAGGAAGCTGGTGCTAGAGCGGGTGTAGCAGTGAAAAGCAACTCAAGCAAGCAAGGTGACTGGTGGTGGTTGTCTTTGTTGAATTCAGTGTTACACTTTCCTTCCTGGGGTCGGGTAGGGGCCTGGAGGAGGGAAAGTGAATTAAAGCAACTACTATTTCTATATCAGCAAGTTACATGTTCTTGTAGGTTTTGAAATCACTTTGCCAAGCTCTAAAATGTTTCCTTCCCTTGTACTGGTGTGATAGTTTGGTCCCCCTGATGGTACAAGTTGTTGTTGTTCTTGGTGTATTATTATAAGCATTTACACAGTGCCAATGATGTACCTGACTCTTTACAGAGAACAAGATAGACACGGTTCCTGCCCGAGAGCTTGCAATTTAAAGATGGGGAGGGGAGACAGGGAAGGGGGAACAGTGGGAAAGACAAGAGATGCAACATTCACAAGGATGTGAGAAATCAGGTACATGTTTGCCTGGCCCCGAGCCTTTTGACATTCCGACAAAGTTGTAAAATCTGGATGTTCGCCCAGGCCTTTGAGGAAGGGGGGTGGGTGGGTTAGAGGGTTTTATCTCCCCTACCCTATTTATTGTTTTAATGTTTTAATTGTTTCCTAGGCACGATGTGCTTAATAGGCTGTATTTTGGGGTGTCTTTTGTGTTTGATTGTGGCTTGGCCGTTTGGAATTGAGTGCTCTGCGTGCACTTTATTATGTGCTTTCTGCTTGTGGATGCTTGTATCTGGAATTGTGGGAAACAGCCAGTTGTAAACCATCATTGAGGGTGCAGCGAGTACAGACGAACTCCATTTTGAGGAAGGGCAAAAGCACCTTTAAAGCTAATTCACATGTATGCGAGCCAGGCAGCACCCCCAGACCCGCCGCTGGCAACGGGGAACCCTGATCTTTTTAGGAACTAGCAACGCCTCTGACTGCAAGAATGGGATGAAGTAACGTCTGGTTTAGATCGGTGGGTCAACCTATCTAAATGTGACCATGGATGTTTATGAGCAGATACGAACTCAGTCCAAGTCTGTGCAGAATTCCCATCAATTTCCAAAGGAATTCTACGCAATAAGAGACTGAGTCCCAAATGCCTTGCACCATATGGCACCACTTACTCCTGTGCAGGATTGCTATAAAAGCTGGACATACCCACTCTTCTCGTAATTATACCAGATACAGGACAATGAGGAATCTTACAAAAGCTGCAAGCTATGCTGGGTTGATCCCTTCCAGTCATAAAATTCTGTAATTCTTGAGTATGGTCTACTAGCTTACTACTTCCACGTATACAGATATAGATCATTCCTTTAACAGGAGAGGCTCCAGGTCAACATATTGATCAAGGCAGCCATGTTCTAATAGATAGAGTGCTCCGAGTCCATGCTGACACCCCAGTCAACACACGTTCTTCTGAGTTGTGAATAACTGCTTCCTGTAAATGGCTGCTGAGCGGAATACAGCACGGTATGCTGTGTATATTGGGGATGTGGGGTTCATGAGAGCAACCTCCACCCCTTGGTTTCAACACCAAAGAGACAGCCAGAGTGTACTGATGTCAGGCTCTTTTTAAAAAGAATACTGTATAACATGGGTGGGGAGCTTCAGGCCGCTTTAAGACGAGCGGGTTGCAGTGGTGCGGTTTTAAAAAAATCTTCACAAGACGGGCTTAGAGGTGACGTGGCACGCGATCACGTACATTCAAGGCAGCCGCACGCTCTTTAAAGACCGCAAACTAAATACCTCGCGCATTGTGATATTTAGTTCACAGCCATTAAATGAGGCACAACCGCTTTGAATGCGCGTGATTGTGCGTCTCGTTACATCTAATCCCGCCATGTGCGATTTTGAAAAATTGTGCAAGCGGGTCACACAACTATGACCCACTTGTCTAAAAGCGGCCTCAGAATCTGGGTTCAAATGTGGCTAGCAGCTAGTTTTTTATTTGGCCCCTTTCTAGTTGCTTGATCTGGTCCCAGGATTCAGTTCATACCTCCAAGCATTGAAGACTTAACTCAGGGTAAGGAAGCAGAGATGAAAGCGTGTGCACAAAGACAGAGGAGAGACCCATGACACAGACCCATGATCTAGGTCCTCCACTTCCTTTCCCCATGCTGAGCACTCCCACCACCAACTTCTATGCCGTCCTCAAAGCTTGCATTAACTTTCCAAGTGGTCCCCAAGTGGGCAAGGGTTCCCCACTTGTACTGTACACCATAGCACAGGAGTCTGGCTCAGGTTCTAAGTGAGACTGCACTGACTCGGAATACAAACCTCTATACAGTTACAGCCACAATAAAACCTGTTCACGCCAGAGCATAAATGGAAACCGTGTTCAGATTCAAGTTTTACGTATTAAGATGATGAACATGTCTCTCACCCCCACCCCAAATGTCATACCCAGGATAAAACCATGATGAGTGTCCTACCCAACTTTGGATGATTCCCTGTGACAATGGGAGCTCCTTGACAGTCTAGATGGCTGAGTGTTTTGAGGGGAAGATGGGGAGCTTTGTTATGCTAGGAAGGGAAGGGAATAGTGGCCCTAGGTAGAGACTAGTTTCTTTGTCCAGGAAAGTACAGGGAAGACATCTGTCTGAAGAGGCTTACAACATAACTTTGGAGGTGGGGGCGTTCAGACTTTTTAAAATAAAAAGATAGAGTTGGGTGGGAGGAGTTGAGTTCCGAGAATGAAATGGTCTCTTATTGGACCAACTGCTGTTGGTGAGAGTGAGCCTTCAGGCCACACAGCACCCTTCCTCAGGCATGTAAGGAGTCAGCCTGAGGGAAGGCTGGCAACCTTGCATACTCTCGCCGACAGTAGTTTTAATAAAAAAAGAAATTAACTGAACTATTATTGTCTTCATTTCTTACGTTTGTGAGAGCAACATGACGACCACAATCTCCAGTTCTTAACATACCTCATACTGATTGATTGCATGCGATGTGGATGTGTTGGTGGGGGAGATGGAGAGTTCTGAGAAAGTAAACTGTGTTCTCCACTGAATAGTTAATTATGTATATGTGGCTTGACCTGCATTCAGTGAATTGTGGGTCTGTTAATTTGAGGATGGGTAAAAACTGTCACTTTAAAAAAAAAAAAATGAAAAAAGTATTTTTTTAAAAAAGTCCTTTACAGCGCTGCCAGCCTTCTGTGTCCAAATATCATACAACATGATTTGATATGAGTGACTTTTAAGAAGAAAAACATGTAATTTTTTGTTTAATTGTTTGGCCTCTGGTTTCTGATCCATTAGAATCAGAACAATCAGGCTAGAAGCTTTTAAAAAAAGGGCTGTGGGAATCTAAGATTCTCCTTCTTGTATTGCAGTCTTTGATTTTAGGATGTACAAAGTCACTGGAGGGCTCAGTGTGGGACTTACAGTAAAAGAACCAGAAGCTCTGAACATAATGTTTTGATTTGATACAATGGAGTGTCAGGATATGCTCTTTTTTTCTTGTAGAAAAAAGTTTCTCTTTTGCAGTAAAAAATTGACTTGTGTTACTCCTCACTTCAGTTGATCCAGAAACACTTCTAGTTCGAATTTTTTGTCTTGTGCATAATACAATATATTTAAGGCTTAAATAAAAAGGTTTAATTTTAAAATCATTTAAAAAGATGGCTTTGGTACATTTGAGTTGAATTACAATATTCATCTGAATGCAGCTTGACAAAACTCATGTTTAGCAAGTTATTTATCTTACCGATGAGAAGCAGAATTTCTAGGGGAAAAGGTGCAGACTGAAAACCTGAATAAAAGTTCATTAGGCTACTTAATTGTACAAATGTGTACAGTTCTTGTGTGTCGGCATTAAAGAGTAAACGTTGGCCAGTAACATATAATTCCACTGAGAAGAGGTAGGGGTAGATTCTGAACAGAGTGGCACAGGGAAAACCAGGACTTGGGGTTAGTGAGGTAAGAAAAAAGGAAAAGAAGAATGGGTTGATATGGACAGGAGGGATAGAGGAGGCTCAAGCAAGAGACAGCGGGGGAATGTAGCTAGGAAAGTTAGTGCCCACGGAATAAATTAATCTGCTGCAGAAGAAAAAATGATAATGTCCCATATGACTAATACCCTCCTCTCCTCCCATTAAAAGTTGTTAGAACTTTGCTAGCCCTATCCTCCCTTGATGCAGGACATAGGGTGTTTTCACACAAGACACTAATAAAATTTCCCTAGCAGAGCGCCTGTTTCAATGTCCTAAAGAGGAAGTGGAAACAGCTGCCCGCATCTGGTTTAGTTTCCAGTGATGTGAGGAAGCCCAGGCCAAATTATTGTCATCACTTGTACAAATGAATGTGGGCAGAGTTGGGTCAGATTTGATGAATTTGTTGCTTTCAGACAAGATCGCCTCTATAACCCGAAGGGCTGCCAGTTCCTTGTTCTCAGTCAATAACAACATGTATAGTGGGTGGTGGGTGTCTTGTGTGAAAATGGCCATACTTTATGGACAACCCCGGTAGCTGTTGGATACTGTTCTAGCTTCAAAGTCCGACCAGAGCTTGCTTTGAGCTCGACTGCATTGGGACTGACATGAGCTTGGTCCTTGTGAAGTCAGGGACTTCTTCTGTGCCCAGGCTGACCTGTAATGGGGCCGACCCAACCCCCAGGGAACACGGCGATGTGGCAGCGCTCTATGGAGATGGGGGAAGAACATCAGGAAAAGGTGTTTCCTTGCTGCCTGTACTGGGCCTGGAATGCCATGACCTCACAGTGATCTTGGAGGAAGGGGGCTGACATGACAAACCAAACCATTCTGGACTGGTTGGAAACAGCTGCTAAAAGAAGGGAACTTGCATATCCAAGAGACTGAATACAAAGCAGAAAACATTTACGGGGGCGGGGAGCTGTCTGTTGGTTATTTACAAATGTCTGTCATGGCGTTCTTAGTTTCCAACAGAGTTATGACTTCTAGTCCCCAAGTCCATTTTTTGAGGGTGTTGTACAGGTTTCCTTTCAAGACAAGGACTGAGGAATCGGAGCTGGAGAAGCTACATTGGGAGACAATTTAAGTTCACATTACCAATCTGGAAATGCCCTCTGGTGGCTGGTTTTAAATCTGATTGCTATTTGTAATGTAGGGTGTTCTCAAACAAGATGATAGCCCACCTTAGCCTTCACCAAATGTATTCCCACCTTCCTGTCTATTAGGTGTCTGCCTCATGGCGTCCACATGGTCACCATAGAGTCGCTATTCATGGCCGAGTCCAGGGACATCGCAGGCCCACGATGTGGGGCAATCAGGGCTAATGGGTGCCCATGCATCCTTATCTCCTCAGTTAGGTTCACCAGTAGCCTCTCATGTCTCCAGGTGCACCAGCACCATGGAAACCCGCCTAGGACGCCCGGTCAGCTGAGAGGTGGGAGAAGTAGCAATCTCCCTCCTCTGTGGCCATCTCTCAGCTGAGAAGTTGGGAGGGAGACTGGGGGGGAGGAGGGAGATCTCTGCATGCCTCTCAGCTGAGAGGTGGGGGGAGGAGGGAGATCTCTGCACGCCTCTCAGGTAAGGTGTAGATGGAGATTTCTTGTGCACCTCTCAGCTGAGAGGCAGGTTGGGAGATCTCCAGTACGCCTCTTGGCTGAGAGGCGGTCACGGGGGAGGGAGATGGCTAGTGCCACTGGTGGAACCTGCCACAAGCACATGAAATACAGGTGTGGGGATTCTCATTTATTAGGTTGGACATGCTAAATGTGAGTGGAAGCTTCTTGGGGGCTCACGGAGGAACAAACGTGCACTCCAGTGGGTGAGCATCTTTTGATTTATTACTATTACTATATACTGCCAGCGATGTACCTGGCACTGTACAATGAATAGTTATGGACACGGCCCTACCTCAGAGGGGTCTCACCCTTAACGTTACACGCTCTTGCAATGAAGAGGAGGAATTGAGCCCTCCAAATGATGTGCTGAGAATGAAGTTTTGAGATGAAAGGTGATTGTTTTACTTCCAGTAAACATTTTTGAAAACCAAAATTTACTATTTTTTTCCAACCTTTTAAAACAAAGTGTTAACATTTTTACCCCATCCTGCTAGAGTAGGGGTGACTAGATTTCTGATGCACCCAGCATATTGTGAAACCTGTACACCAGAGCTAGATTTAGTACTGCAGATCTACAATACCAAGCAGAGAGGTAAAATCCCTTCCCTACTCATCCTCCCTTCCCACTCCACACCCCGGTTTATATGGCCAAGGATTAAGTTAGCCCTGTTGTCTAGAACATTGCGCGGAGAGCTCCTGCAAGACAGCGTAGTGACATTTGAAACCTGGGAATTAGCCCTCTGAGTACGTAGGAACGAAAATCCTTGCTTTCCCAAATTGGGGTGACTATAACCAGCTGGACTTGGCATAGCTTTTATCTTGTTAGACAAAGCCTGTTCCAGAAGTCCAACAGAATTTAACAGGAATAAAACCAACAGGATTGTGTCAAAAATAACATACTGAAACAAGATTATTTTGTTTTTAAAACCACAAAACTCGGCTTCATATTCAATCATTTTTCCTGCCACACTGGTTTTTTATGTGATCTTGGGCAAATCACGTAGTTTTTATGTACTTCCTGTAACTAGTGTGAAATGCATCTTTGCATTACATGGTTTTGTGGGGTAGAAAGTGGTAAGGGAGGTGATGGGGCGCCACCTAGTGGAATCCGAGTGAGTTTACACGCTATGTATGTGCATCAGATCACACTGAAAGAGGCTTTAATCATACAGGAGAAATAAGACCGGGATTCTTGCAATTTAATCTCCCTTCCCTTCAGAAGCAGAAATATTTCCCTGGAAAAAGGAAATTGGTATATTTTGACTTTCTGTCCTGCTTGAGAATAAAATTGCATCCAGCATGAGAGAATTTCGTATAGGATGGGAATTCTGATTCATTATTGACCTTCGTATCTGGCCTCCCCACTAACCCATGATTCTTCCCATTCCTGGGCAAGAATTCATCTTCTAATGTTAGGTTCCCGTTTTCTTGTAAACGTTCTTAGGGTTTTAAAATCCTCTACTGATTGTCCATATTGTGGCTGCATTAACCCTTTCTTCACCTTTAAACTTAAGCCACACCTTTGTTCTGTAATACATTGTTCTACAATTCAACTGAGTCCTAGCTTAGTGTCTCCTAATCCCATTAATGAATCTTGCTGGGAGAACTTCTCCAGTGGTCGTTCTGTTTCAAAATGCAGAATGAAACTAGCGTTCTAAAGTACATCCCGCTCTTTCAATATACTTGCATGACATCTCATTGGGCTAACAGCAACTCCACCTGCCACCTCTCCATGTTTGACCCAGAGACTCTTGGTCCACATTCCAAGGGAAGACCCTGTTTGTCTGGGGCAGCCAGAGGTGCTCCCGGTAACCCAGAGAAATCAGGGGCTCCAGGGGCAGCAATGAGTGGCATGTCCATAGTAAGGACTTATATGCACATGTGCAGCCCTTTTTCAAAATGGCGCCAGCAGTGTCAGCACCATTTTGCCAAAGGGCAGCTGTTCTGCACATGTGACCTGGGGCCATTTGCTCATGCACAGGACAGCTGCCCTTTTACAAAAGGAGGCCATTTTGCACATGTGCGCTGTGGAGCAGGGCCTCCACGGTGTGCCATGATGAGAGCCTGCCGGGGGGACTCCTCCACACAGGAGGATCCTCCCCCCCCACCCACCCCCGGGACCTTCAATCAAGCTGCAGCCCCCCCCGACCTGTAAAGCAGCTCACCCTGATGCCAGCAAGTACTATATAGCAAGTACTATACAAAGGCCAGGGGGGTGGGGTGGGAAACCTGGGTCCCTAACGGCAGCTCTGCGTTCACACCCAGCACCGGCAGCTGAGGGATTAAGAGCAGAGCCATCTTTGCTGGCATCCCTGCTTCTCCTTTGCCTCTGCTTGTGGCAACCCTTGCAGGCTGGGGGTTGGGCTTTACTTTCCCCAAGGGGTAATCCCACTGGAACTCCAGGGGGATTACCGGGTATCAGATTTACCAGTATGGGAATATTGGATTTTTAAGATTGCCGATTTTACCAGATAATTAACATTGCAGCCATTGCTCAATGGTGTTGATGTAAAAAAAAATCTGGTAAAACCAGCAGTGTTAAAAATCCAATATTGCCGATACTGCAGAATACAGCATGGTATGCTGTGTATATTGGGGATGTGGGGTTCATGAGAGCAACCTCCACCCCTTGGTTCCAGCACCAAGGAGATAGGTAGGGTGTACCGCTGTCAGGCTCTTTTTTTTTTTTTTTGTAAGGAATCCTGTTTAACATGGGTGGGGAGTTTCAGGCTGGTTCTAGACAAGTGGGTGGCAGTTACGCAATTTTTTTATATTCCGTGAGACGGGTTAGTCGTGACGTGGCACGCGATCACGTGCATTCAAGGCGGCCGCATGCTCTTTAAAGACCGCAAATTAAATACCTCGCGCATCGTGATATTTAGTTGGCTGTCATTAAACAAGGTGCAATCGCCTTGAATGCGCGTGATTGTGCGTCTCATCACGTCTAATCCTGCCACGCGGGATTGTGAAACATTCTGCAAGCGGGTCCAACCCGCTTGTCTTAAAGCGACCTCAGAATCTGGGATCAAATGTGGCTTGCAGCTCGCTTTTTATTTGGCCCCTTTCTAGTTGCTTGATCTGGTCCCAGGATTCAGTTCATACCCCCAAGCATTGAAGACTTAACTCAGGTTCTAAATGAGACTGGACTGACTCAGAATACAAACCTGTATCAGTTACAGCTACAATAAAACCTGTTCACCTGACTCCAGGGTATAAATGGAAACCGTGTTCAGATTCAAATTTTACGTATTAAGATGATGAACATGTCTAGCTCACCCCCACCCCAAATGTCATACCCAGGATAAAACCATGATGAGTGTCCTACCCAACTCCGGATCATTCCCTGTGACAATGGGAGCTCCTTGACAGTCTAGATGGCTGAGTGTTTTGAGGGGAAGATGGGGAGCTTTGTTATGCTAGGAAGGGAAGGGAATAGTGGCCCTAGGTAGAGACTAGTTTCTTTGTCCAGGAAAGTACAGGGAAGACATCTGTCTGAAGAGGCTTACAACATAACTTTGGAGGTGGGGGCGTTCAGACTTTTTAAAATAAAAAGATAGAGTTGGGTGGGAGGAGTTGAGTTCCGAGAATGAAATGGTCTCTTATTGGACCAACTGCTGTTGGTGAGAGTGAGCCTTCAGGCCACACAGCACCCTTCCTCAGGCATGTAAGGAGTCAGCCTGAGGGAAGGCTGGCAACCTTGCATACTCTCGCCGACAGTAGTTTTAATAAAAAAAGAAATTAACTGAACTATTATTGTCTTCATTTCTTACGTTTGTGAGAGCAACATGACGACCACAATCTCCAGTTCTTAACATACCTCATACTGATTGATTGCATGCGATGTGGATGTGTTGGTGGGGGAGATGGAGAGTTCTGAGAAAGTAAACTGTGTTCTCCACTGAATAGTTAATTATGTATATGTGGCTTGACCTGCATTCAGTGAATTGTGGGTCTGTTAATTTGAGGATGGGTAAAAACTGTCACTTTAAAAAAAAAAAAATGAAAAAAGTATTTTTTTAAAAAAGTCCTTTACAGCGCTGCCAGCCTTCTGTGTCCAAATATCATACAACATGATTTGATATGAGTGACTTTTAAGAAGAAAAACATGTAATTTTTTGTTTAATTGTTTGGCCTCTGGTTTCTGATCCATTAGAATCAGAACAATCAGGCTAGAAGCTTTTAAAAAAAGGGCTGTGGGAATCTAAGATTCTCCTTCTTGTATTGCAGTCTTTGATTTTAGGATGTACAAAGTCACTGGAGGGCTCAGTGTGGGACTTACAGTAAAAGAACCAGAAGCTCTGAACATAATGTTTTGATTTGATACAATGGAGTGTCAGGATATGCTCTTTTTTTCTTGTAGAAAAAAGTTTCTCTTTTGCAGTAAAAAATTGACTTGTGTTACTCCTCACTTCAGTTGATCCAGAAACACTTCTAGTTGTAGTTGTTTGTCTTGTGTATAATACAATATATTTAAGGCTTAAATATAAAGGTTTAATTTTAAACCATTTAAAAATATGGTTTTGGTACATTTGAATTGAATTACAATATTCATCTGAATGCAGCTTGACAATCGTGTTTAGCAAGTTATTTATCTTACCGACGAGAAGCAGAATTTCTAGGGGAAAAGGTGCAGAGTGAAAATCTGAATAAAAGTTCATTAGGCTACTTAATTGTACAAATGTGTACAGTTATTGTGTGTCGGCATTAAAGAGTAAACTTTGGCTAGTAACATATAATTCCACTGTGAGAAGAGGTAGGAGAGGATTCTGAAGCAAAGAGGCACAGGGAAAACCATTACTTGGGGCTAGCGAGGTAAGAGAAGAGGAAAAGAAGAATGGGGTTGATATGGACAGGAGGGATAGAGGAGGCTCAAGCAAGAGACAGCGGGGGAATGTAGCTAGGAAAGTTAGTGCCCACGGAATAAATTAATCTGCTGCAGAAGAAAAAATGATAATGTCCCATATGACTAATACCCTCCTCTCCGCCCATTAAAAGTTGTTAGAACTTTGCTAGCCCTTTCCTCCCTTGATGCAGGACATAGGGTGTTTTCACACAAGACACGACTAAAATTTCCCTAGCAGAGCGCCTGTGTCCATGTCCTAAAGAGGAAGTGGAAACAGCTGCCCGCATCTGGTTTATTTGCCGGTGATGTGAGGAAGCCTGAGCCAAATTACTGTCGTCGCTTGTACAAATGAATGTGGGCAGAGTTGGGTCAGATTTGATCAATTTGTTGCTTTCAGACAAGATGGCCTCTATAACCCGAAGGGCTACCAGTTCCTTGTTCTCAGCCAATAACAACATGTATAGTGGGGGGGGGGGTGTCTTGTGTGAAAATCCACTCTGTACCCCTCTGACCCTTCTAGCTATCGTCCTGTCTCACGCCTTCCTTTTGCTTCCAAGGTGCTTGAATGTGTTGTCTACTCCCGCTGCCTTGACTTCCTATCCTCCAACTCCTCCCTTGACCCCCTCCAATCTGGCTTCCGCCCCCTTCATTCTACTGAAACTGCTCTCGCTAAGATCACCAACGATCTTCTGGTGGCTAAATCTAAACGTCTCTATTCCATTCTTGTCCTCCTTGATCTCTCTGCTGCCTTCGATACTGTTGACCACTCACTCTTGCTGGATTCCCTTCACTCCCTTGGCTTTTGTGGCTCTGTCCATAACTGGTTCTCCTCCTACCTCTCTGACCGCTCCTTTAATGTGTCTCTCTCCAACTCCGCCTCCTCCTCCTTCCCCCTCTCAGTTGGTGTTCCTCAAGGCTCTGTTCTTGGCCCTCTCCTCTTCTCGATCTATACCTCATCCTTAGGCAAACTCATTGCCTCCCATGGCTTCCAATACCACCTCTATGCTGATGACACTCAACTCTATCTCTCTACTCCCTCTCTCTCTCCCTCTGTTCAAGCTCGTCTCATCAACTGTCTCTCTGACATCTCTACCTGGATGTCTCAACGTCAACTCAAACTCAACATGGCTAAAACTGAACTCCTTATCTTCCCCCCTCATCCTTCCTCTCCTTCCTCACTGTCAATAACTATTGATGGAGTCACCATCCTGCCTGTCCCCCAAGCCCGTAGCCTAGGCTTCATCTTTGACTCAGCCCTTTCTTTTAAACCCTACATTGACTCTGTTGCTAAATCCTGTCGCTTCTCCCTCCATAACATTGCTAAGATTCGCCCTTTTCTCTCTGTCTCGTCTGCCAAAACTCTTGTTCATGCTCTGGTCATCTCTCGCCTCGATTACTGTAACCTCCTTCTCACTGGCCTTCCCCGGTCTCACCTTTCTCCCCTCATCTCTGTCCAAAACTCTGCTGCCAGGGTCATCTACCTCGCCAGTCGCTTCGACCATGTGCAGCCCCTCCTCTCTTCGCTTCACTGGCTTCCCCTTCCTGAACGAATCCTGCACAAGCTCCTAGTCTTCACCTATAAAGCTCTTCACAACCTTGCTCCCCCCTACCTCTCTGCACTTATCGCCCTCCATACTCCAGCCCGTGCACTTCGCTCCTCCTCTGTCCCTTCTCTCACCCTTCCACGCCTTCCCTGCTCCCCTAAGCGCCTTCGTCCCTTCTCACTTGCTGCCCCCCATGCCTGGAACTCCCTCCCTGTCCACATCCGCCTTGCCCCCTCCCTTCATACCTTCAAATCTCTCCTTAAAACTCACCTCTTTCGCTCTGCTCTGTCTGACTCTTTATCCTGCTGAGCCACTATTCCTATACCTATGATCGGTTTACCCTTATCCTTGCCACATGGACCTGCCTGCTGTCATTCTCATTGTAACCAAGCCAAGTACGTGCACTTGAGACCTTGCATCTTCATGAATGTTAGGCCCCTTGTCTCTCCCTCTGTTCCTCTTCCTATGTCTCTCCCCCAGCTCCTGTCTCTCAGATTGTAAGCCCTAGGGGCAGGGACCGTGTCTATTTTATTCCTTTGTAAAGTGCCAGGTACACTGCTGGTGCTATATAAATGTTTGTTAATAATAAAATAATAATATAATAATAAAATGGCCATACTTTATGGACAACCCCGGTAGCTGTTGGATACAGTTCTAGGGAGCCAGGAAAAAGCTTCAAAATCCGACCAGAGCTTACTTTGAGCTCGACTGCATTGGGACTGACGTGAGCTTAGCCCTTGTGAAGTCAGGTTCCTCTTCTGTGCCCAGGCTGACCTGTAATGGGCTGACCCCGCCCCCAGGGAACACGGCGATGTGGCAGCGCTCTATGGAGATGGGGGAAGAAGATCCGGAAAAAGGTGTTTCCTTGCTGTCTGGAATGCCATGACCTCACAGTGCTCTTGGAGGAAGGGGACTGGCATGACAAACCAAACCAATCTGGACTGGTTGGAAACAGCTGCTAAAAGAAGGGAACTTGCATATCCAAGAGACTGAATACAAAGCAGAAAACTTTTATGGGGGGCGGGGAGCTGTCTGTCGGTTATTAACAAATATCTGTCACGGCGTTATTCTTAGTGTCCAACAGGGTTATGACGTTTAGACGCCAGGCCCATCTTTTGAGGGTGTTGTATAGGTTCCCTTTCAAGACAAGGACTGAGGAATCGGAGCTGGAGCGACTACTTTGGGAGACAATTTAACTTCACATTAACCATCTGGAAATGCCCTCTGGTGGCTGGTTTTAAATCTGCTTGGTATTTGTAATGTAGAGTGTCCTCAGACAAGATGATAGCCCACCTTAGCCTTCACCAAATGCATTCCCACCTCCCTGTCTATGAAGTGTCTGCCTCATGGCCTCCACGTGGTCACCATAGAGTCGCTATTCATGGCCGAGTCCAGGGACATCGCAGGCGCACGACGTGGGCCAATCAGGGCAAATGGGTGCCCATGCATTCTATTTCTCTCATCAGTTATGTTCACCGGTAGCTTCTCATGTCTTGAGGTGCACTAGCACCACGGCAACCCACCTGGACCCCCGATCGGCTGAGAGGTGGAAGAAGTAGCAATCTCCCTCCTCCTCTGGCCATCTCTCAGCTGAGAAGTGGGGGGGAGGAGGGAGATCTCTGCGTGNTCACAGTGCTCTTGGAGGAAGGGGACTGGCATGACAAACCAAACCAATCTGGACTGGTTGGAAACAGCTGCTAAAAGAAGGGAACTTGCATATCCAAGAGACTGAATACAAAGCAGAAAACTTTTATGGGGGGCGGGGAGCTGTCTGTCGGTTATTAACAAATATCTGTCACGGCGTTATTCTTAGTGTCCAACAGGGTTATGACGTTTAGACGCCAGGCCCATCTTTTGAGGGTGTTGTATAGGTTCCCTTTCAAGACAAGGACTGAGGAATCGGAGCTGGAGCGACTACTTTGGGAGACAATTTAACTTCACATTAACCATCTGGAAATGCCCTCTGGTGGCTGGTTTTAAATCTGCTTGGTATTTGTAATGTAGAGTGTCCTCAGACAAGATGATAGCCCACCTTAGCCTTCACCAAATGCATTCCCACCTCCCTGTCTGTTAAGTGTCTGCCTCATGGCCTCCACGTGGTCACCATAGAGTCGCTATTCATGGCCGAGTCCAGGGACATCGCAGGCGCACGACGTGGGCCAATCAGGGCAAATGGGTGCCCATGCATTCTATTTCTCTCATCAGTTATGTTCACCGGTAGCTTCTCATGTCTTGAGGTGCACTAGCACCACGGCAACCCACCTGGACCCCCGATCGGCTGAGAGGTGGAAGAAGTAGCAATCTCCCTCCTCCTCTGGCCATCTCTCAGCTGAGAAGTGGGGGGGAGGAGGGAGATCTCTGCGTGTCTCTCAGCTGAGAGGTGGGGAGGGAGACTGAGGGGGAGGGAGATCTCTGCATGCCTCTCAGCTGAGAGATGGGGGAGGAGGGACATCTCTGCATGTCTCAGCTGAGAGGTGGGGAGGGAGACTGGGGGGGAGGAGGGAGATTTGTCAACGCGCCTCAGGTAAGGTATAGATGGAGATTTCTTGTGCACCTCTCAGCTGAGAGGCAGGTTGGGAGATCTCTAGTACGCCTCTCGGCTGAGAGGCAGTCACAGGGGAGGGAGATCACTACCGCCACTGGTGGAACCTGCCACAAACACATGAAATTCAGGCAGGGGGATTCTCATTTATTAGGTTGGACATGCTAAATGTGTGTGGAAGCTTCTTGGAGGCTCACGGAGGAACAAACATGCACTCCAGTGGGTGAGCATCTTTGATTTATTACTATTACTATTTATATACTGCCAGCAATGTACCTGGCACTGTACAATGAATAGTTGTCGTTGCACCAGTTCCCACGCCCTCCAAACAAGACAGGACAGAAGGTTGGATTTTTATGGCCGCACCCTTTATTATCCAATTACAAACAGCCGAATAGGTGAGGGGGTGACATCGCCGATTGAGATAACGGGTTCAGTATCAACCATAGCCATCAATTTCAACAGAAGGGGCTGTGAAATACCTTCACCAGCCTCTTCAACAGTAAAAAACGTCTCCCCTTCGCCCAGCGCTGAGGGCGCGGCCAAAGGGGACATTGTCTGTCCGGACATGAGTAAGGATTGAGGTGTCTGTCAGTGGGAGGCCTTACAATGCCCTGCCACTTTCCCTGACACCCTTCTCCCAGTGAAACCAACACCCCCGCGTGCCATACCCTGCACCGCAGTACGCGTGGCTTCCCCATCCCCTTAAAGAGATGACTCCTAATTTTCTTTATCCTATTTAAACGATACTGGACCCCCGCCACCCTGGGTCCCACGAGACTCTGGCGGATCCAGGCCCCCCCACCTATCGCAAAACTAATTCTATACCTGCCTTGAGAGCTTCGAGATAAATAGCATTACCAGCTGGGGACAAATGTACCCCATCTGCCCTAAAGTAACCCACCTCCCTATATGTAATTTGTGTGTGCCTAATTGTCCCAAATCCAATTGAAGCTAACCATTTCCTAATCTCCCTATTAATTGTCTTACGCGTCTTATCTATTTTTTTGGTTAAATCACCCTCCCCCCACCGCAATCTGGTCACTAATTCTGTCCAAATTATCCTAACTCCTTGAAAATATCGCTGAACCTCCCACATATCGTTCTTAATAGCCCGTATCAATTGTACCCCTTTGAGGCCTGGCAAGTCATTCTCCCCAAGATGAACAACCACTACATCTGGTGTTTGCCATTTTCCCAGTTCCCTAAGCATCGGCAGCAGTTGGCGCCACTTCATGACACTCCTCCCATACCAGTTGATTACTACCCATTCAGAGAGCCCCATCTGGGCTCCAACTGGTGATTCACATGCCACCTTCGCTGTCCAGCGTACCAGACTGTGCCCGCATATCCAAATTCTAGCCCGTCTGTACACGGCACGATCTGTCAATGGAAAGGAGATGGCATGGTTAAATCGGCATATCGATGTCATTCAACACACATAAGCGTGGTATGCTGCCGAACGCCAATGGCTTGAATCTCAGTGCCCGACATCCCCATTTGCACCGCAAATGTGGCTGCACCTATGTGGAAAGAATGAGAACCATAATCCTGGGACGCCCAGTTTCCCTAGTGCCGCCCTCAGGACGGACATGAATTGGTATCTGGTAACTGGTTTGCCATTAAGATGGCAAAAAAGGGGGTCCCCCACCGGGGGGCGAATGGCCAAATAAGCTTGCACTGCCAAAATTGGGCACAATGCGGGGTCACCAGCCCGAGCCAGTGTAATCATCTTCCCTTTTCTTTGCTGGTCAGTCTTAGATAATCTTAATCGAATTTTCACCTGCCCACTGTATATCTCGATACCCTATTGCCCTCCCTGACCTATCCCGAGCTGACTCTGCTACCATCTCGCTTACTCTAAAGGCCCCCAAAAATGCCACTTTAAACAGTGTGGCAAATAAAGTTTCTTTGTAGCTATCAAAACACACTAACATCAACGTGTTAACTATTCTGACCAGTAGGGGAGGGGTAATAGGTAACCTGGTGTGGCCAGGCACTGGGCTTTCCCGTGCCCAGGACTCCAGCAGCTTACGTATCAAGAATCCTCCATCCGGGGGCGGGTGACCAGTCATTTCGCTCATGAACCCCAGGGCAGCCAACTTTCCTGATATGGTACTAACAGCAAGCCCGTCGCTCCTTAATGACATGGAGAACTGCAATACTTCAGCCTCGGGGATGGGGAACTCCATACCCCATCCCCGCTCGGACCGCAACGACTGGAAAGCCTGGAAGGCTGCCTGGTACGCAGCCCTGGTGCGTCCAGCCAAAGAGGCCTGAACCGAGGAACTTAACTCCAGTATCCAAGGCTCCACAGGTCGGACGGCATGGGTTCTGGGTTCTCGCTGGCCTCCGGAGCGAGCACGCGGAAACGCTCCATCTGGAAACGAGAGAGAGCATCTGCAATCTCATTCTCGAGTCCAGGAACGTGCCTCGCTCGGAATAGAATGTTGTGCTGAAGGCACAGCAGCACCAAATGCCTCACCAAACCCATGACCCTCTGTGACCGGGATGTCAAAGAATTAATTATTTGCACCACTGCCTGATTATCACACCAGAAGAGCACTACTTTATTGGCCAATTTACTGTACCATAATCTGACAGCGAGCACAATGGGGAACAATTCAAGGAATGTAAGATCCCTGGTGATGCCAGCCTGGGTCCACTCAACTGGCCAGGCGGCTGAACACCACTGCTGTTGGAAAAAAATTCCAAATCCGCATGCACCAGAGGCATCGGAATGAACCTGCAGGTTGGCATCTAACATAACCTGTGTTCTCCACACCGATACCCCATTGTACTGCTCCAGAAATGTTAGCCATACCCCCAAATCCTTCTTAATTTCTTTGGTCACCCTGATGTGATAATGAGGTGCTAAGTCCCCAGCTAACCTTCCGTACAGACGGGATAGAAATGCCCTACCTGGTGCCACCACCCTGCATGCGAAGTTTAAGCTCCTGATGAGGGACTGAAGCTGCCTAACGGTCACCTTGTTTGCTGACACGCATTCCCCAATCTTCTGCCTCAGTGCTATTACCTTATCGTTGGGCAAGCGTGAAACTCCGAGGGTCGAGTCTAGCTCGATCCCTAAATAAGTAAGCACTGTGGAAGGGCCCTCTGTCTTTTCTGGAGCTAAGGGGATACCCAAATGTGCAGTTATGCGTTCAAATAAGGCAACCAATTCACGGCATTCAGACCCACCAGAATGGCCGATGAAGAGGAAGTCATCGAGGTATTTGGTAATACCTCCCCCACTCGCCTCACAAGGCACGATCCATGCCACCAGGGAGCTAAAGCGCTCAAATGCCGAGCACGATATGGAGCACCCCATTGGCATGGCCTTGTCGTAGTAATATTTCCCTTGAAATTGGAAGCCTAAAAGGTGATAACTGTCCGGGTGTACTGGCAAAAGGCAGAAAGCTGACTTAACGTCACATTTTGCCAT
Source organism: Sphenodon punctatus (assembly GCA_003113815.1). Taxonomy (NCBI): domain Eukaryota; kingdom Metazoa; phylum Chordata; class Lepidosauria; order Sphenodontia; family Sphenodontidae; genus Sphenodon; species Sphenodon punctatus. Next base: position 483,970 of record QEPC01009246.1, read on the forward strand.
CAACGCCCCAGAGCCATACTGCTTGATCAGTTCCACTGCAGCGTCGAATGATGCATAATGGACTGTCGTCAGATCTTTAGGTATCCTGTCATTTACTGAGCGGCCTCGAGGGTATGAGAGGTGGTGGATTAGACGGAACTGCCTTGGGGCTTTCTTAGGTACTACTCCCAGTGGGTAGAAGACCATTCCTTTTAATGGTGGCTCGTCAAAGGGGCTGGCCACTCGACCCTCCGTCACTTCCTTCCGTATCTTCTCCACCACCACCTCTTCCATGCCCACTACCGGCTTCAAATTGGGGGGTACTTGGCCTATCAGCACTTCCCCTACTGGTATCTTAAAACCTTCTTTAAATCCCTTTACGACAGCTCACCTCTTCCTTGTCCAGGTGCGTGAGCAAGGCTACTGCCAACCTATCGACTCTCACTGGCATTGGGGTTTTTTCCTGTTCCCCCACCCCCTGGGTTACCTTGTGTCCCTTTTGAAAAGCCCACCCCCCCAGACTTCCCTTTTTCCCAAGGCTTAGGCCGGTGGCAGGAAGCCGCCGGGTGAAACCCTCCGCAGGAGGGGCAGGTATGCCGAAACCTGCACGCGGGACGCGTACACGCCCCTGACCGGGAAAATTCCCAGCATCTCCCCATGCTGCCCAGGCTCACCTGCCTGCCCCCTGCCCTACCTGTGTCATTCAACGGGGCAAAGCTCCCTTTATCCAAGAGGTGGCCACTATCTATCTGTCTTCGGTGCCCCTTTTGAGTCACTCATGCATGTCAACCACAGGTCTTCTGCATGAATGTCCCATCGGAGACCTGGCTTAAATGATGCCCGGTGCCGGAATGCTTCATCATACTGGAGCCACGCCCCGGCTGGCCCTGTCTCATATGTCCGTCGAATGATCTCGGCATATTTGAGCAGTACTGCCCCTTTCTCTGGGAACATTTCAAGCTGCACGCCATGGTATATGGCGTAGGCTGCTGTCCAGTTAGCCCAGTTTCTATCTGTTTTTGGCCGCTTGTACCGCTCCTTATCCTTTTTTTCATCCTCCTCTCCTGGTTCCACTATCGGGTCACTAAAGAGGAGGGCAAAAATATTGACACATTCTCCCCTCCATATCTTCTCCCTAGTGGCCGGTAATAGATGTTCGCCTATGGGATCTGATAAATCCACGAAGCTTCCCCCCGCAGGTGGGAGCTGGCGTGGTAACCCTGTTCCTGTGTTTCGCGGAGCCCATTGCCACGGGGGGGCCTGGCCTGGTGCCGCCCCTTCCTGGGAGGCTGTAGCTGGCCACCCCTGTGTTGTGTATGTTCCGTGCACCTGGCTCCCCTGTTGGTAACTATTCACATTGCCCCTCTCCTGCTGAGCCCTGATCGGACCCCTGAGCTGATTAAGGAGGGGGGCCCGCTGCCTACTATTGGGTCCCGTCGCCCCCCTGCTCCCACTAGGCTGCCCAGCCATCACGGCGGCCAACCCCTGCCTGGCGTTACTCCAAACCTGAAGTGCCTGCATTTGTCCAACAACAGAGGGAGGCCCTTCCACCACAAATATTGTGGGTTCTTTCTCCTGGGGGGGTGGCCCAGGCCAATGTTCTGGGCCCCCAGCCATCCTTCTCCCATCCCATAAATTCCTGCCCCTGCTACTGGAGGGGGAGGGATGCTCTGGACCATGGGTCCCCTTGTCCCCCATGTTTTCATACCTTCTACCGGTGCCGTGTAGTGCTGCGTCCCCTGACTGTCACGGTCCCTCTTTGCGATCGCCCGTTCCAAGGCCTCAATCCGTGCTAGCAACCGTGGGTCATCCCTGCTGACTCGAGCCTGGAAGAGTCTTGCACGGGGGTGGGGGCCCCTCATTCTGAGCCAACTCCTCTGGCTCAGCCTCCTCCCCGGTGCTCCCTTCTTCCTCCTCCAGCCCCGCCTGGGGCTCCCTTTGGGGAGCCTTGTGCCAGCTCCCCGCCGCCTGCCGCCCTATCTGCTCATCTGCAAACCGGGCAGGGGGGCCTGCATGGCGGCCACTTAGTCTGAGCCCCCTGTCCTCCTCTTGGGTTGGGGGATCTCCCCCCTTCATTTTGTTGGGCCCCAGAATGAGCTTCTGGAGCCAGGGCCCTATTCAAAGCCTCAATTACGGGCCTGGGGACACCTACCCCCAATGGTCCTGGCCTGTCGTCCTGGCTGCCTAGGCGCCGTGTAACCCCACTTGGTCCTGCTATGGGGGGGGAGCATCTCTCCCCCAAACACTGCCGCCTCACACACAGCCAGGCACTCCCATGCTGATCCCCCAGCCACTGGGGGCTGCTGTTCTGGTTCCCTGGGAAGGGGCAATTGGGCACTGCCAGATGGTTTTTCCCTTTTGTGCCCCTTTTGGGGCTGTCTTAGCTTTTTTGGCCTTTTGGGCCTGAGCCTCCGCTCCATTCCTGGGCCCCTGTTTGTGCCCCTGCACCATCCCCGCTTGCCTGCTTCCAAAAGCTGCTCCCTCTGCTTCCCAAAGCTGCCTCCTTCGGATCCCTCACACAGGCCGCGCCTGAGTCTGCCCCTCTGTACCCAGGACTCGCGCAGCCTGCTTCTTCTTTCCCCGCTCCTCCTAGAGTGAGCGGGGAAAGCCTGGGACGCCGCTGATTGCCCCACGTGACTGCAGGGGCCAATCAGCGGCTCTATCCTTTTCGCGCAATTTGCAAGGGTTGCTAGGCAACCCCCTGCAAACTGGCCCCAGCGCAGCAGACTATCCCTGCAGCTGCTGCAAGCGGCAGCTGCACCATCCAGCCCCTTGCGCTCCCAGGAGAGGGGGAGGGAGTTGATGGGGCGAGACAACCCCCCACCGCCTGGATTTTCGACGGAGGGTATTATGGACAGGGCCCTACCCCGGAGGGGCTTATGGTCTCACCCTTAACATTACACGCTCAGGCAATGAAGAGGAGGAATTGAGCCCTCCAAATGATGTGCTGAGAATGAAGTTTTGAGATGGAAGGTGATTGCTTTACTTCCAGTAAACATTTTTGAAAACCAAAATTTACTATTTTTTCCAACCTTTTAAAACAAAGTGTTAACATTTTTACCCCATCCTGCTAGAGCAGGGGAGGCTAGATTTCTGATGCACCCGGCATATTGTGAAACCTGTACACCAGAGCTAGGTTTAGTACTGCAGATCTACAATACCAAGCAGAGAGGTAAAATCCCATCCCTACTCATCCTCCCTTCCCACCCCACACCCCGGTTTATATGGCCAAGGATTACGTTAGCCCTTTTGTCTAGAACATTGCGCGGAGAGCTCCTGCAAGACAGCGTAGTGACATTTGAAACCTGGGACTTAGCCCTCTGAGTACGTAGGAAAGAAAATCCTTGCTTTCCCAAATTGGGGTGACTATAACCAGCTGGACTTGGCATAGCTTTTATCTTGTTAAACAAAGCCTGTTCCAGAAGTCCGATAGAATTTAACAGGAATAAAACCAACAGGATTGTGTCAAAAATAAAATACTGAAACAAGATTATTTTGTTTTTAAAACCACGAAACTTGGCTTCACATTCAATCATTTTTCCTGCCACACTGGTTTTTTATGTGATCTTGGGCAAATCGCGTCGTTTTTCTGTACTTCCTGTAACTAGTGTGAAAAGCATCTTTGCATTACACCGTTTTGGGGGGTAGAAAGTGGTAAGAGAGGTGATGAGGCGCCACCTAGTGGAATCCTATTGATTTTACACGCTATGTATGTGCATCAGATCACTCTGCAGGAGGCTTTAATCATACAGGAGAAATAAGACCGGGATTCTTGCAATTTAATCTCCCTTCCCTTCAATAAGCAGAAATATTTCCCTGAAAAAAGGAAATTGGTATATTTCTACTTTCTGTCCTGCTTGAGAATAAAATTGCATCCAGCATGAGAGAATTTACTATAAGGTGGGAATTCTGATTCATTATTGACCTTAGTATCTGGCCTCCCCACTAACCCATGATTCATCCCATTCCTGGGAGAGAATTCCTCTTCTAATGTTAGGTTCCCGTTTACTTGTAAAAGTTATTACCTTTTTAAAATCCTCCACTGATTGTCCATATTGTGGCTGCATTAACCCTTTCTTCACCGTTATTAGGTTGCAAATACTAATTATTAGAACTAAGCCCCGGAGTCCTTCAGGCTGCTACTAGGCCTTCTGGTTTGACCCGGAAGAATTACGATCCTGGGCAGGGTGAAGGGGGGGTGCTCGCCTGCGCCCCTGCCACCCATGCAGCCTGGAGTGGTGAGGGGGGACAGAAGCTTAGCAACTTAGGGTTTTCTGATAGATCTATTACAGCACTTCCCCTCAATCAGGCCATAAATAAATAAAATCAAGAATAGTGGAAATGGGATGCCAGCTGCTCCCTGAAGATGCAACACAATCCTGCTTGTTCCCTTGGTGTAAATTTTGGATGCCTCGAAGAGAAGGACCAAGATATATAAGGGAGATGATGCGTCCAGTTGAAAGGAAAGCATTTACAGCACTTAGACTGCAAACCATGAAAACAGGATCTGGAGAGGTAGATTCCTTGGGATTCCCTTTGAAGAAAGGCTATGTCCGTCCGGGCAGGAAAATAGAACATTTACCACACTATATATTGGATTGTTCACTTTGTAGGCAAACAAGTGTCTTTACAGAGATTGAGACAAGGAGGAGAGGCGTGGTCAATAGAAAGACAATTTGTGTTTATCCTGTCAAATAAGGAGGCCAAAATTAGCGTCCTAATGGGACGCTTTGCCAAGTAAGCTGCAAAAATAAGAGAACGACTAAATAAAGACGAATCGTGTGCTATGGATGGGTAGGAGAAAGATTGGTGAAATTTACAAGATGTGGATACTGTTATACTGTAATGTCCCTGGATGGTAGGAAAAGGGAATAGGAGATGTACCTGCCTGACCTCGAGGAATTATTTTTAATTTTTAAAACTTATATTTTAATCTGTGTGGTTAGTGGTTGATATGTACATTGATGTGTTTGTAATATATTGTCCTATATTTGCTAAGGCCATTTGCAGCAATAAACTTATATTATATACATACATGACTATCCTCTCTTCCCACTCTCCCCCTCTGCCCCCACCTCTCCCCATGAGGCTGTCCTGTTGTCTCCCTTCAACTGATTATGGGGTGGGGGCAGCATGAATTGATTATGGGGGCACAAATGAACTGGTTACATATCTAGAAGAACATCTCTTTGCATGGCATAATGTGCTTAATAAGCTGTATTTTGCAGTGTCGTGTGTTTGATTGTGGCTTGGACATTTGCAATTTAGTGCTCTGCATGCACGCTTTATTACGTGCTTTCTGCTTGTGGATGCTTGTAGCTGGAATTGTGGGAAACACCCAGTTGTAAACCGCCTTTCAGGGTGCAGTGAGCACAGACAAACTCCATTTTGAGGAAAGGCAGAAGCACCTTTAAAGTTAATTCACTTGTATGCGAGCCAGGCAGCGCCCCCATGTCCGCCAGTGGCAAAGATGAGCCCCTGATCTTTTTAGGAACTAGCAACGCCCCTGACTGCAAGAATGGGATGAAGGAACATCTGGTTTAGAAGGGTGGGTCAACCTATCTAAATGTGACTATGGATGTTTATGAGCAGATATGACCTCAACCCAAGTCTGTGCAGAATTCCCATCATTTTCCAAAGGAATTATACACAATAAGAGACTGAGTCCCAAATGCCTTTCACCATATGGCACCATTTACTCCTGTGCAGGATTGCTATAAAAGCTGGACATACCCACTCTTCTCGTAATTATACCAGATACAGGACAATGAGGAATCTTACAAAAGCTGCAAGCTATGCTGGGTTGATCCCTTCCAGTCATAAAATTCTGTAATTCTTCAGTATGGTCTGCTAGATAACTACTTCCACGTATACAGATATAGATCATTCCTTTAACAGGAGAGGAAATAGGTCTACATACTGATCAAGGCAACAATGTTCTAACAGATGCATTAGGTGTGGTAATATGGACTACTCTATGCTGTCACTCCAGCCAACACAAGTTCTTCTGACTTGTGAATAACTGCTTCCTGTAAATGGCTACTGAGGGTAGGGGTGGGACATCAGGGAAATTACCGGCTACCGGATTTACTGGTTACCGGATTTAAAAAACCAGATTGCCGGATTTGTACTGGTTTACCAGTACCGAATTTGTTCCATTGTTTTCAATGGGGAGCTGTCCCCATTGAAATCAGTGGGGGAAAAAAAAAAAAAAAGCCTCCCCCCTTCCAGACTGTGCGGGTGGAAGGGAGGCACCCCCCACCAACCCTGCCCAGCCTGGATTATTATTATTATTTTTTTAACCCTAAGTCCCTACTAGTGCAGGCTCCAGGCTGCTGCTGGTGACCCAGAGCCCACACCAGCAGGTACTGGGGTGATCCCTGGGGTGGGGGTGGTATAACACCCCCCCACCTCAGGGATCACCCTACCTCCCCACCGAGGGATCACCTACCTTGCACTCCGGACAGCAGCGGCCCGGCTTCAGCGCTACTAGGCCTTCCGGGGAAACGCGGAAGTTCACCGGAATGCCTAGTAGCACTGAAGCTGGCAGCCACAGCCAGCGCTGAAGCCGCCGGAGTCAGACCACTGCCGCCGCCCAGAGCGCAAGGTAGGCGATCCCTGGTTGGGCAGGTAGGGTGATCCCTGGGGTGGGGCTGTGTGTTAAACCACACCACACCCCAGGGATCACCCTAGTACAACCATACCTACCTGCTGGTGCGGGCTCTGGGTCGCCACCGGCAGGAACTTAGGGGGAATTTTTTTTTTTAAAACCAGGTTGGGCAGAGTGGGTGTGGGGTGCCCCCCTTTCACCCGCACAGTCTGGACTGGGGAGGGAAAGTGGGGGGTGGGTTTGTGGGTTTTTTACATTGCGGCCATTCATTTGAATATAAATATAATTTATACACTATATTTAAACAATATATTTAAGGCTTAATTATAAAGGTTTAATGTTAAAACAATTTAAAAATATGACTGGTACTTTTGAATTGAATTACAATATTTGTCGGAATGCAGTTTGACAAAAATCATGTTAACAAGTTATTTATCTTATGAATGAGAAGCAGAATTTCTAGGGGAAAAGGTGCAGACTGAAAATCTGAATAAAAGTTCATTAGGCTACTTAATTGTACAAATGTGTATAGTTACTGTGTGTGGCATTAAGTAGTAAACGTTGGCCAGTAACATATCATTCCACTGTGAGAATAGGTAGGGGAGGATTCTAGGATGCAAGCCGAAGCAGAGAGGCACTGGGAAAGACCGGGACTTGGGGCTAGCGAGGTAAGAAAAAAGGAAAAGAAGAATGGGGTTGATATGGACAGGAGGGATAGAGGAGGCTCAAGCAAGAGACAGCAAGGGAATGTAGCTAGGAAAGCTAGTGCCCACGGACTAAATGAGTTTGCCGCAGAAGAAAACATGATAATGTCACATATGACTAATACCCTCCTCTCCGCCCATTAAAAATCGTTAGAACTTTGCTAGCCCTTTCCTCCCTTGATGCAGGACACAGGGTGTTTTCACACAAGACATGACTAAAATTCCCCTAGCAGAGCGCCTGTGTCCATGTCGTAAAGAGGAAGTCGAAACAGCTGCCCGCATCTGGTTTAGTTGCCGGTGATGTGAGGAAGCCCGGGCCAAATTACTGTCGTCGCTTGTACAAACAAATGTGGGCAGATTTGGGTAAGATTTGATTCATTTGTTGCTTTCAGACAAGATCGCCTCCATAACTTGAAGGGTGGCCGGTTTCTTGGTCTCAGCCTATAGGTGAAGGGCAATATTGATTAAGCCGGTGACGATATATTAGCCCCTTTTAGGGCTATTGTTTACAGTGGTTTTTTTCTTTTTCTATTACTGTAATAGTTTTTACTTTGACTTTTGTATTTTCCCTCTCTTTGGGGGTTTGGTTTTGCCGTATGTTTTGGCTTATTGTACTTTGTATCTATCCTTGTTTTACTCCCTTTTTGCTACAGCTTGATTGCTAGCAATAAGCGTATTACTTACTACACAAGAAAGATGCTCCCACAGGGCAACACTGCAGCCCTGCAACATGTATAGTAGGTTGTGGGTGTCTTGTGTGAAAACAGCCATACTTTATGGACAACCCCGGTAGGTGTTGGATACTAGGGCTGGGACCCCAGCGCAATTACCGTGTACCGGATTTACCAGATTCCGGTTTCCAAAAAACCGGATTCCCGGATTAAATCCGGTATACCGGTACCGGATTTATTCCATTGATTTCAATGGGGCACTGGCCCCATTGAAATCAATGGAATAAAAAAATTCCTTCCCCCTCCCAGGCTGCATGGGTGGAAGGGGGGACACCCCCCACCCACCCTGCCCAGCCTGGATTTAAACGAAAAAATTCCCCTGAGTGTCCCACTGAAGCTCAGGGCCACCGCCGGCAACCCAGAGCCAGCACCAGCACCAGCAGCCATCCCAGCAGCAGCCGGTAAGTATACTGTATGATCCCTTGGGGGTGGTTAACCCCCCCCCCAGGGATCACCCTACTTCCAAGTTCCCACCCAGGGATCTCGTACCTTCATTAAGCTCCGGCGGTCCGGAGGCTTCAGGGCCGGCTGTGGCTGCTGGCTTCAGACGCTGGTAGGCCTTCTGGGGAAACCCGGAAGTTCTCCGGAAGGCCTACCAGCGTCTGAAGCCGGCAGCCACAGCCGGCCCTGAAGCCTCCGGACCGCCGGAGCTCAATGAAGATACGAGATCCCTGGGTGGGAACTTGGAAGTAGGGTGATCCCTGGGGTGGGGGTGGGGTGTTAACCCCCCCCCCCAGGGATCATACAGTATACTTATCGGCTGCTGCTGGGATGGCCGCTGGGGCTGGCTCTGGGTTGCCGGCGGTGGCCTGGAGCTGCAGTGGGACAGTCAGGGGAATTTTTTTGTTTAAATCCAGGCTGGGCAGGGTGGGGTGTGTGTGTCCCCCCTTCCACCCACGCAGCCTGGGAGGGGGAGGGAAACGTAGTTTTTTGGTGGGTTTTTTTTTTTTTACATTGCGGCCATTCATTTGAATGGCCGCAATGTAAAAAAATCCGGTACCGGGAATCTGGGAAACAGCCCAGATTACCGGGTTGAATCCTATAATGCCGGTACGCCCAGTACCAGCATTATCGGATACCGGAAGATCCGGTTTTCCCACCCCTGTTGGATACTGTGCTACAGAGCCAGGAAAAAGTTTCAAAATCCAGCCAGAGCTTGCTTTATGCTCGACTGCATTGGAACTGAGGTGAGCTTGGTCCTTGTGAAGTCAGGTTCCTCTTCTGTGCCCAGGCTGACCCCACCCCCAGGGAACACGGTGATGTGGCAGTGCTCTATGGAGATGAGGGGAAGAACATCAGGAAAAAGGTGTTTCCTAGCTGCCTGCCATGGGCCTGGAATGCCATGCCCTCACAGCGCTCTTGGAGGAAGGGGGCTGGCATGACAAACCAAACCAATCTGGCCTGGTTGGAAACAGCTGCTAAAAGAAGGGAACTTTCATTTCCATGAGACTGAATACAAAGCAGAAAACATTATGGGGGGCTGCCTGTCGGTAACTTAGAATTGTCTGTCACAGCATTATTCTAAGGTGGCATTCAGACGTGCATTTAAATTGCACAGCCGTGGCGGCGGCATCGTGCTATTTAAATCACCATGCACTTCCGGGTTGGTGTGAATGCGGTGAGTGCGCACATTTACGCCTAACCCAAACTGTTGGAGTGAATGCAGTGAGTGCGCAAATTTCCACCTAACCCGAACTGTTGGAGTGCGGTTTGAAAAGCTGCTCGGAGCAGTAACTCCAACAGTTCAGGTTAGGTGGAAATGTTGCATTCACACCAACCCGGAAGTGCGTGGTGCTTTAAATAGCACGATGCCGCTGCGGTGGCTGTGCAATTTAAACGCACATCAGAATGCGCCCTTAGTATCCAACAGGGTTATGACGTTTAGTCCCCAGGCCCATCGTTTTGAGGGTCTGGTACAGGTTCCCTTTCAAGACAAGGACTGAGGAATCGGAGATGAAGCAGCCACTTTGGGAGACAATTTAACTTCACATTAACCATCTGGAAATGCCCTCTGGTGGCTGCTTTTAAATATGCTTGCTATTTGTAATGTAGGGTGTTCTCAAACAAGATGATAGCCCACCTTAGCCTTCACCAAATGTATTCCCACCTTCCTGTCTATTAGGTGTCTTCCTCGTGGCCTCCACGTGGTCACCATCGAGTCGCTATTCATGGACGAGTGCAGGGACATCGTAGGCCCACGATGTGGGCCGGTCAGGGGTAATGGGTCCTCATGCATCCTTATTTCCTCAGTTAGGTTCACGAGTAGCCTCTCATGTCTCCAGGTGCACCAGCACTATGGACACCTGCCTAGGATGCCCGTCAGCTGGGAGCAGTAGTAATCTCCCTCCTCTGTGGCCATCTCTCAGCTGAGAGGTGTGGAGGGAGACTGGGGGAGGAGGAGGAAGATTTCTCCACGTTGCTCAGCTGAGGTGTAGATGGAGATTTCTTGTGCACCTCTCAGCTGAGAGGCAGGTTGGGAGATCTCTAGTACGCCTCTCTGCTGAGAGGCGGTCACGGTGGAGGGAGATCGCCAGCACCACTGGTGGATACTGCCACAAGCACATGAAATACAGGCAGGGGGATTCTCATTTATTAGGTTGGACATGGCAAATATGTGAGTGGAAGCTTCTTGGGGGCTCATGGGGAATGAAACATGCACTCCAGTGGGCTAGCAACTTGTTTGTATTATTATTATTTATTTATTTATTTATATAGTGCCAGCGATGTACCTGGCACTGTACAATCAATGGTTATGGACAGGGCCCTGCCTCGGAGGGGCTTACAGTCTCACACTTAATGTTACATACTCTTGCAATGAAGAGGAGGAATCGAGCCCTACAAATTAAGTGATGAGAACGAAGTTTCGAGACAGAAGGTGATGATTTTTAAAGGTTGTAAAAAATAGTAAACCTTGGTTTTCAAAAATGTTTACCGAGAGTAAAACAAGGTGTTAACATTTTTGCCCCATCCAGCTAGAGCAGGGGTGACTAGACTTCTGATGCACCCAGCATATTGTGAAACTTGTACACCAGAGCTAGGGTTAGTCCTGCAGATCCACAATACTAAGCAGAGAGGTAAAATCCTTTCCCTACTCCTACTAATCCTCCCTTCACATCTTGCTTTATATGGCCAAGAATTACGTTAGCCCTGTTGTCTAGAACATTGCACGGAGAGATCCTGCAAGACAGCACAGTGATATTTGAAACCTGGGAATTAACCCTCTGAGTAGTAAAGAAAATCCTTGCTTTCCCAAGTGGGGGTACCTACAACCAGCTGGACTTGGCATAGCTTTTATCTGGTCAGACAAAGCCTGTTCCAGAAGTCCAATAGAATTTAACAGGAATAAAACCAACAGGATTGTGTATAAAGTAAAATACTGAAGCAAGATTATTTTGTTCTTAAAGCCACAAAACTCGGCTTCACATTCAATCATTTTCCCTGCCACACTGGTTTTTTATGTGATCTTGGACAAATCACGTAGTTTTTCTGTGCGTCCTGTAACTAGTGTGAAAAGCATCTTTGCATTACATCGTTTTGTGGGGTAGAAAGTGGTAAGGGAGGTGATGGGGCGCCACCTAGTGGAATCCAAGTGAGTTTACACGCTATGTATGTGCATCAGATCACATGGCAGGAGGCTTTAATCATACAGGAGAAATAAAACCGGGATTCTTGCAATTTAATCTCCCTTCCCTTCAATAAGCAGAAATATTTCCCTGAAAAAAGGAAATTGGTATATTTTTACTTTCTGTCCTGCTTGAGAATAAAATTGCATCCAGCATGAGAGAATTTCCTATAGGATGGGAATTTTGATTCATTATTGACCTTAGTATCTGGCCTCCCCACTAACCCATGATTCCTCCCATTCCTGGGCAAGAATTTATTTTCTAATGTTAGGTTCCTGTTTACTTGTAAACGTTCTTAGGGTTTTAAAATCCTCTACTGATTGTCCATATTGTGACTGCATTAACCCTTTCTTCACCTTTAAACTTAAGCCACACCTTTGTTCTGTGATACATTGTTCTACAATTCAACTGAGTCCTAGCTTAGTGTCTCCTAATTCCATAAATAAATCTTACTGGGAGAACTTCTCCAGTGAAAATGCAGAATGAAACTAATGTTCTAATGTATTTCCAGCTCTTTGAATATACTTGCATGACATCTCAGGTACGGATTAATCCGTGGCAGAAATGTCTACCCCTAGCTTCCAGGTTTCTGCCACATCCAGCTGGGAGCACTCAAACCCACCTCGCTGACTCCAGATTTGCCTTTTTGCCTGCTCCAGAGGTAGGCATCTCAGCAAGGATGTGTCCTGCCCTGTTTGGGGCATGATCCTGCGTGGACTCGGGTCCTGTTGCATCCTCCTTTAACATTGCTCCTTCTGGTGCTCCATCATACACCGCCATTACCTCTCAAGTCACCCTACACACGCTATGATTGCCAGATCAAAAATAGCAAAGCTACGGGACACTGTGCAGCTGTGAGTGGAGTATCATTGGGCTCTTTCAATCAGTGGTGTCTTGAAATAACGGACATTCCTTTCGTGAAGTTTTGAAACAAGAGACAACTCCCTTAAAGAAGGGACATTCCTGAAAATAAAGGAACAACTCCCTTAAAGAAGGGACATTCCTGAAAATAAAGGAACATCTGGCAAGTTGACATCCCTAGCGCTATCCTTCCCTACCAAATACACACACACACACACACACACACATATATATACATCCATAGTATGTAGGAAGGAGGCAGAAGTTGTACCTTTGCCCCCTGCTGTCAGGATGGATATATATATATATATATATATCCTGACAGCAGGGGGCAAAGGTACAACTTCTGCCTCCTTCCTACATCCTATGGATCAGGCCCTTGCAAAGGCTGAGCTGCCCAGACACCCTAGGTGAAGCCTGGATAGGCAGAAACCTGCTTCTAAAGAGATGGATATGGGGAGTATGGAAACAAGCTATATTTCCAAACAGCAGTGCCTCAGCAATGGAGCATGCTCCGTGTCTGCAACCCATGCAGGGTGGAGTAGGAAAGTCTTACTACCATTCACTACTGGTCATGATCAGACCCTGAGGGATTTTGCACAGGTAGTCAGGAGATTCCTTTAAAAACGGGGACTGATCATTAGATCTGGACCAGGTAGCTGGATTTCTACCTGTGGGCAAGTCCTTCAACTTTGGGCACTGCCTATTGGGTGCCTGGGGTGCTACTTAGACACATGCTCAGGTGGGCAACTATCGGGCTTCCTGAAACTGCAGGAATTGACTATGGGTAGAAAATGAACTTCTCCGTTATCTGAGGCCAGGGGGAGCCTCTGGGCACTTGGAGCATGGCAAAAGGTAGGGGGGGGGGGG
>QEPC01009246.1:513796-524026 GCA_003113815.1 Sphenodon punctatus
CACTATTTACCGGTATCGGATCTACCGATATCATATTTACCAGTATGAGAATATTGGATTTTTAACATTGCCAATTTTACTGGATTTTTAACGTTGCGGCCGTTGCTAAATGGCATCGATGTAAAAAAAATCTGGTAAAACCAGCAATGTTAAAAATCTGATATTGCCGATACCAGGCATTATCGGATTAATCCAGTACTGCCCATTATCAGATTAATCTGATACCAATAGTCCCACCCCTACCCGCCACTAATGGCGTCTTCCAGGAGAATGTGGGCCCAACCGTGCAGGCAAATCCGGGCTAATGCATGGCCACGTGTCCACATCTTGTTAATTAGGTTCACCTGTATCCTTGCCCGTACACAGGTCTGCTAGCACTATGGAGGTGTCCCAGCATGCCCTGCCTGCTGACAGGCAGCCAGGGCGAGGGGAGGGCACTAGGATGCCCGGCCTGCTGACAGGCAGGCTGGGGGGAGGAAGAGTGAGGCAGGCAGTGCACGGAATTAAAACGGACTCCAGCAGGCTAACTTACCATACGTTGTCATCCAGAGTGGCTGCTGCAGGGAGGAGGCTGGTCAGATAGTACCAAGGTTATTGCTAGAAGCATCCCCTGTAGGACTGGGCTGTCATTGCACCCCACTATCAATGCCAAGCTGCTCCCAAGAGGTTGCTGTCAGTGGTGCCTAAGGTGCCCCCGCAGGAAAACAACAGCAGTGGTAGCTTCCCGAGGGCTCCAGATGACTGACTCTGAGCATGGCAGGCACTGACTGTGACTGTTCCTCTCACAGGTTTGAGCTGCACACTCCCATAGGCCCAAATGGGAGTGTCGAGATTCAAAACCACAAGAGGTGGCAACTCGAGTTCCTTCTGTGGGGGACACAGAGCATCAGGGCTGGTCTTAGGATTTGCGGGACCCAGGTCGAAGATAAAATGTGGAGATCCTGGTGTCCCCTCCCTCTTGGGTGCAACCTCTGTGGTGCCATGAGGGGGGTCATTTTTGGGGTCCCATTGAGAGGGAGGGGTGCCCACCCCCCAATAAGCTGTCCTGGTGAAAATAGAGGTCACTACGGGTTCCTCAGAAAGAGCGAGGCCTGGGGCAGTCACCCTGCGATAAGGCCCTACGGAGCGTTGGCGTCCGATCACCTAGCAGGCCTCATAAAACAGCTCCGGAGACAGCATGCAACGCACTGGCCATGCTCTCTGTCCATCTCTGCCCTATTCTGTCAAGCTGCAAATGAAAATGAAAGTAGGGACAAATGAGCCTCCATGTATGCTTCAACGGAGACAGACAGGGGACTCAAGGCCGTGGATTTGGAAGCCAGGACAAGTGGCCACTTTGTGTCAGTTCTGTTTCTGGAGGTGTCCGGCCATGGGCACAGCAGCAGAGTCACTTTTCCTTCCTCTATTTTACTGTTTAAAATTTTATTTCCATATACCTGCCATGGGACAGGTGCATTAGCTGTCAGTAAAATGTGTTTATGGTAGGGTTCAGGAATGGGTAATGGAGGGGAAATAATGCCATTTCTGGTGAGTGTTTGTAGCTGGGAAGCAGCTAGCTCGGGTATGCCTCTTAGCAGGAGCATGGAGGAAGGCCTGCACTCTCGCTACTAGGGAGAGTAGATAGAGATAGATACTCCTGGTGAGATCCAGCCGCCTTGCTCGCTGAGGGAGTAGATTGCTTGTGTTTGGTAAATTAGCTTCTGCACCCGCTAGTCAAGCCCTTGCAAAGAAGTGGTTGGGGACAGAGGCTTCATTTGTTTCAAGGGTGGGGAATCTTTTCCCTCGTCCAGGCCACTTTGAAATTTAGGGCAAGCATAGGAGTTGGAAGCAGGGGTGGTTCAGGCTTGTGGCCAGGATGGGAAAGGGAAGGGTAAGATCCAGATCATAAATCTATGCTATGGATCCATTCCCTAGCCTGCTGGGCATGCCCTCATCTCTGCTGCTTTTGCCTTTAGTATGCTCCTTCAGTACTTGAGGGTAAGGGCTGGATCCACAGGCCAGATCCAGTAATTAGTGAGGGTCAAATAAAAAACAGTCAGGAGCCAAGGTTTGGTCTCTGGGCTGGAGTTCTCCCCCCGTGTGATCATTAAAGTCTTTTTTGGATCAGCTCTTTTTTTCCTTTGCTTTGTCATAGGGGCTAATTGTGATTGCAAGCTCCTTCCCACACAGGCATCTCTGTGCGTTGCGTTGGATTTCCTTGATGTGACACTAGCAAAGGCCTCATGTGAATGTCTGCTCCTTAGGGAATCCTGTGAGGCTAGGCTTCTGGAATCCCTAGCCGCCTCTGACTGTTCCTCAACTAGCTCCGGAACTGCAAATGAAATGGCAAGGTTACTGACAGTCCCCCCGGGCCCTGCCTTCTGCTTGAACTTTGATTCTCGCCCATAGGGTGCTTCGGTTTGAAATCAGTGCCCGAGTGCAGATGAAATTTTACATTTTTGCACTGAAGTCGCAGTGACTCAGAAATGTTAATGACATAATAATTTCATGTCTTGCCTGGGAAGGACAGGGAGAAGGAGTCCAGTTCCCCTCCTAGGTACAAACCAAATACCAAGACCTTGCCCACAGCTCAAAACATTTCTTGGTGGGGAGGAAGGGGGTAAATGAAAACACCCGTTGGCCATGGCATGCTGGGACAATGACCAAAATGCCCCACACAATTGGGCAGGAGAGATTAAAAATCATTCGAGGAGATTCAATACCAGATTGCTTCCATCTGCTCTCATCTATTCTGCAGTATTTACTTCCATCTTCATTTGTGGTGGTTTCAGATATTCAGTTCAGTTCTTTGTTCTAGAATTTCAGTCACATCGTTGTTTTTGTATTCATCGCTGTGGCAGAGTGTGGCCGTGGGATGGCGTACTAGAGAGAACAAACTAGTATATACTTAAGACAAAATGGGTGAAAAGGGGACGATATCCCTTTAAGAGCCAAACCTAAAGGCTCAGCCTAGGCCTATATAAAGGAGGCTTGAAAGACTTAGAGGGGAGTAGACTGGAGACCGCAGGGGAGACAGAGCTCTCTAAAATCCAGACTGCCAGGGTTTGGAAGCCTAGGCCAGGCCTAACCAAGGCCCCTGACTGGAACTACTTGAGGCCCAGGCTGCTTGAAGGAGGATAGGTCTCCCCACCACTGGGAGACAGAATTGCTCCACTCAGGTGTGCTCTTTCTCTGTTTGAACTTTGGTTGATCAGTATAAATTTTTTGTTCCCTTTTTGGGAGAAGCCCTCGGCTGTTGGCTCCAGGCCCGGCTGTAGGGGAGCGTGTGGAAGCCAGGTATAAAAACAGGGGTGCTCGACCCCGTGGAAGACTTGGGTGTAGGAGGGCACCCCTCTTTATCCTGTCGTGGGTCCAAGCTAATTCCCCACAATCTTGCAGATTACGGGGCCCTTTCACAATCACTTTGTTGTTTCCGTATTTTGAGATGTTGGCATTTTGTTGTTCAGTACTTTGTGTCTTTATCAGTACTATTTGTCATTCATAACACATTTTGAATATGGATGTGAGTATGACTGGCCTACCTTTACATTTGCACCTTGCACTGTAATGCAGCAGAAATCACAAAAGTACCAAATAATGAAGAACAAAGTAATTGAGATGACTGAAGTCAGCAAAGTACTGGCTAGTGAAACACCAAAGCAAATGTTGCTACAGTGATGAAGACAAATTCAGATAGTCACTTGTAGAAATGAATATGTAAATTACCTTCACGCACACACAAAAAAGCATATTGATTTCAACCCTAGTTGTAACCTGGGATGGTGGGAGCTTTCACAAACACATCCAATTTCTTGAAGCTCTTACCTCGCTTTAACCTCTGTTGGTGAATCATCCCCTTTGCATGGCAATAACATATTCCAGGGTGTGGTTCTCTGTATTTTGGTGCTATGCCATGTGGGAACTTTGAGAAATCCTTCAAATGTGTCACAAAGGAGTGCAGGACGTAATTTCTATTTGACCAATGCTGTTTGATTACCTGAAATATCCCCATGCACGTATCACCAGGGGCAATTACCTCAGCCGTGAATAAACCTTATGGCTTGTATAAGAATATAAAATAAGTGCTCAGCATGCGATCCCCAATAGCGGTGGCCTTCAGTCATGTTGGAGAAGGAATGGAGTGATCCATTCAATGCAACTTACTCCCAGCTCCTGACAGTCAGAGGATATGTTACCCAGCCAGTTAACGAATAGCCATTTAAGAACGAATACCCCCTAAGAAATGATCAAATCCTTTAAAAAAAAAACCAGTTACGCTAAGAGCCTTATCAACATCCTCTGGCAACAAGTTCCACACGTTAATTGTATGCTGAGTGAAAAATGACTTCCTTTGTTTTAAATCTGCTACCAGTTAGTTTCACAGAGCGTCCCCTAGTTTTATTTGAGAGTAACAACTCCCTATATTCTTGTTCCTTATCAGCCATCATTTTGTAGGCTTCTATCCTGTCCCCTTTTAGTTGTCTCTTCTCTTTGCTGAGAAGGGCCCTATCCTATTGAGTCTCTCCTTGTATAAAAGCGTTTCCAGACCTCTGATCATTTTTGTTGTCCTTCTCTGCACCTTTTCCAGTTCTACTATATGTTTTTTGAGATAGGGTGACCATAGGGCTGAATCGAGTAGTGAAAAAACTACTCGCTAGTATTCACCCGAGTTCCGAGGACCCTCAGTGAATACTCACAAGTAGTTGCTGATGGCGGGGGCCAAGGGGGGGGGATTGGCCAGGGAAGAGGGGGTGGGGGCCTAGTAGGGGCTGAGGGTATAGAGTATTCGCCCTCCGGAGTGGCTCTGGTGATGCTTTTTTGTGGGGGAGCTGTCCTTTCTGTGGCTCCTGTTGGCCTGTTCTCTCTCTGGCCAGTGGCCAGAGCATAGCACCGGTGTCCAGCGCCTAACCTGTACTTGGCCGAGGATTTTCCGAGTTCTGAAGTTTTGGGGGCCATTCCTTGAAACTTTGGAACACCGAAAACTGAGTCAAGTACTGCAGAATTCAGGGTTTTCCGGGAAGGACTGAGTTTCAGCACTAGGTGACCAGAATGGCACACACTACTCCAGAGGTGTGGTTGCACCAGGAACCTGTGTTCATTGTGTTTTTTCCCATTGCCACCAGTGGGAAAATGGGTCCCTGGGTTTCACCATAAATGTCTATAGCAGCATCATGATATTTTCTTTCCGGTGAATGCTTCATTTTAACCTCAGAGTTTGCATTTTGTGTGAAGGTGGCATTTTAGCTGTCAGTTTCCCAATATGAATGAAGAGCCCAGTTTTCCGGAGCTGCGGAAGAACTTTAATACAATTTCATGGGAAAAGAGCCATCTGAGTTGGCTTCATTACACATTCACACATTCAATCACACCAACATCACTTTTCAAATACCATCTCTTAGAAATTGATGTTGTTAACTTTCCCCGACAGTAAAGGCACAGCGTGTGATTTTCATCCATCAGAGAGGGTTCAATAAATCAACCAGTACATTACAGCTTCACGCCAAGTTAGCACCTTCATCACGGAATGAAATTAGCAAAGCAAATACACTGGCTAATTGTGAAATATGCTAATTACCAGATCAGTCCGTGAAATAAGGCATGACTGATGTGTGATGAGCTTTGTACAGAGTCATGAACACTTGGAAATGCAACACTTAAATAAAGTCTAAAACTGCTTATGCAGAGAGAAATGGAGAGCAGGCAGGGAAAAGGGAACATACGCAGCCGAAAATGTGTTTTTACTAGGAAGTTCAAAACCTTTCACTCCAGTTAGTGCAATGGGATAGATGGATCAGGGGACTGTTAGCAAGAAACAGGGCCTTTTACATCTACGATAACCATTTGAATCTAAACACAGTCAGGTGGGAGTAGAATTGGGCAAAACATTTTGGGGCAAATCCTTTACTAGTGTAAACTAGTCATCTAGTCATCTCTCAGCATGACTACTGCAATCTCCTGCTTACTGCCCTTCCTTGCTCCCACGTTAAACCTCTCTCACTTCTGTTCAACACTCCATTGCCAAGGTTTTTCACATTCATGGCTGCTTTGACCATGTTCAATCCCCTCCTTTTTATCCTCCAATGGCTCCCTCTCCCTCCTGCACCTGCACAAACTTCTTGTCCTCCCCTTCAAGCCTTTTTCCTCTGCTATTACTCTCAACTGACCCTGATTTTCTTGTTCCCCAACTCATCTCTGCCCCATCTCTTGTGCTGTCCCCTATGTCTGGAACTCCTCCCTACCAAGCACATATCTTCTGCTTCCTCCTTCCCTGCCTTGAAATCCCTTCTAAATTCCTACACCATCTGCAAGGCTTTCGTAACCCCCATAGATATCCCATTTATGATTCTCTTTTATGCCTTTTCCTTATACTCCAAGACTCATCTTCTCCCATGGTAACTGTCTAAGCAGGTGCACCTACATCTTCTCGAATTGTTGACTGTATCCATCTCTCTCCTTATGTCCTCCTTCCCTTCTCTCCCCTGCCTTGTCCATTAAAGATTGTAAGAGGGCAGGGACCTCTCTCTCATCATTACTGTTCAATGCCAGGTGCATTGCTGGAATAATACTACTGCTACTACTGTTAGAGTAGAATCCACTTACTTAGAACTTGCATAACATGAATGTCTGGATAAATAAAATTAATTTGTTTTCCCCAGATCTATGGGGAGTTGTTGCTTTTTGATCTGTACAAGCCAAATTCTATTCCCTAGTAATTTGATTTTTTAACGTGTATAATGTATACCCACCCAGATTAACAAAAGAAAACAAAATAATATTGGGACCTTTTGAGTGTACAGGCTGGTCTGTGCATATTCTGGCTCTGAGAGAGAATCTGGAAGCCAAAATAAGCTCAGGGTTTGGCCGATGGTACAAAAGCCACCCACCAACCCCCGCGGTGCGGATTTTCCGGCAAACACCTGCAAGAGTGTAGATCCATCTCTACACTCTTCCAGGTGTTTAACAGAAAAGCCACATGGAGGGAAGGTAGTTCATACCAGCCAAACCATGCACATATTCTGGCTTCTTGATTCTCTCCTGGAGCCAAAATATGCACGGACTGGCCCGCCGCTAAAGGTGTGAATGCGGTATTTGTGTCCAGTAGGCTGGAGATGGGTGTTAGGAATTCAATTCTGAGATCAATTCTCTCTTTCTCCATAGAGTTGAAACGAGTTCCAGGAAAAATGAGTATACCTGTTTGTGATGTATCCCGTATAAATAGCATATATTTTTGACTATCTGTGTTTCAGTGTATTGAACATTAGAATCAGCCTAACCTCTGTATGGTCAATTTCTAATTAACTGTCTCTATAATGACCTTTTTACTGAACTCTTGACCATATACTTGGAGAGAGATAGGATTAGTATTTTTTCTGTTGACCATTCTCAAGAGACTTGACTCCCAAGCAGGGCATAAAAAAGTTTTGTTTGACTGGAGAAACCTGACATCTGAGTCATTAACTCTTATCTCAAATGATAGCCACCTTTTTAGTATGTATCATCAGGTTTTTTTACTATGTACTTTGAGAAAACCCCATTGTCAGCTGTCTTGACATGACATCATCTAAACTGACTTCTAAGCATTTTTACTCCATAAAAGGGAGAGGAAAAACTGATTCTTTAGAAAGCTCTTAACTTCCCTGGATTTTTTCTCACCTTCATATGGCAGTATGGGACACAGGACTGGTTGAATATGAAATTATATTCTTTTGATGCATTGAGCCAACAACAACAATAATTAAGGCATATTTTATTTCTTATAGATGTTAAGATCTTTGAACTTCTAATAGGGCTGTTCCTTGAACAGAAATGTCCTTTTAAAACATGTATTTGTAACTGACACGGTTTCTCTTTTGTACCGTGTAAGTAAACTATGCTTTATATTTATAATCTCTGTCTCATAGTCTCATTTATAAATAATATTGTCTTTACGATACTTTGCTGATGTGACTGGCTTTAAGCACAGTGTAAACTGAGTTTCCACATATTGGAGAATTAGCACCCTATATCCAGACCATGTTATGTCAGGTCTGGACCACTAAGCGCATTTTCCCTTTGGGGAAACTGAGGCACAATGCAAGATGTTGAAATGGCAGTACTTGACCCAACCAGGTAATATTGGGTCAATTAGTGCTCGATGGGTTACCCGATGAACCAATTTACCTTTTCTTTTCTTTTTTTTAAATCCAGGTTTCTCAACTTCCAGTACAAATTTTCTGAATTCAGATACTAATTTGTCTGTCATGATTCCTGTACTGATATACCACTTTACTAGTTGGTACTTGTTGGTAAAATAGTAAACTGGCAACTCAGTAACAGCAATATGTTCAGGATCCTCACCCGCTCCCCTTGGTCCCTTGTCATGAGCTTACTGGCCTGGGAGAGTGTGTCTAAAGCTCTGCTGGCCTGTCGCTTCTGGGGTATGGGAGATGTGTTTCCTGGTAGGCACCCTTGCTGTGCCATGCTGCCGAGCTCATTACTTGGCGGGGCACGTGTGTAAAATCGGTGCTGCCCTTAACCAAAATGATGGTGATAACCAAAATGGCAGTGTCCAAAATGTCAAGGGCAGAGGCCAATTTTGAACATGTACACTGCAGAACAAGGAGCTCAGCTGTGTGTCGCAGCAAGAGATCCAGCTGGGAGACCCTAACCCCCACAGCAGCTAGAGGTGTGTGTCATGAAGGAACATAGGTTCACACACGTGTGATACTGGCCTATATGTAGGCTACAAGCATAGTAAATATGTAAAGCGAAAGGTTTAACATGTATGTAATGTTACAATTAAGAACTGTAAAACTCGAATCAGGACTGTGGCACTGACAAAACTGCAGGAAATGCAAAGAGATAAAATAATGTGTATTTGGGAACCCTAGTCAGACAGAACACTATGGAGATGAAAATTGATCTTCTGGGTTACTTTCCATGTACGTGACGGGCCTCAAGTTTCTCCAAGGTGGGAAGGAGAGACAAAGGACTCAGAATTGCTATTTAAGGGGGCCATTAAGCCATCTGCTATCTACCTCCTTGGAGAGAGCCATCTTGAGCAACTGCATCTCCATCCTGAATCTTGCCAGCCAGGAAGGCTGAGCCAAGCTATGGACTGAGAGGAAGGACTTTGCTTTCTAGAAACTCTAAGAACCAGAACCCAGTCACCTACATCTGTGGCTGAGGAGGAACCAGATCTAATGGACTTCTGTAGGGTAAGATGCTTATCTAGGAACTCAACCAGTATAGATTAGGAATGTTATATTTACCTTTAATTTCTAGTTACCACTCTGTCAACTATCGTGCTTATGTAAATCAATAAACTGACTACTTATCTTTATGAAGAACTGTCTAACACAGGGCCACAAGTGAGCGACAAGAGTTTTCAAGCTCTTGGGACCACCAGGAGAAAAATTCTGTAAACGGGAAGGATCGGGCCCTTGGGTAACAAAGGAATTGTCCCTGCTTCAGGATTGTATCCGCTAGAGATAGAAAACTGATTCAAGTGGGCTGTACGCAAGGGAAACTGAGTCACTAAAACGCAGTAAAGTGAGGGTGCGGACCGCCAACCCGTCACAGTGTGCACCAGGGACCCATTTTGTTTTTTGTTTGCATTTTTCTTATTTAAATATTTCATTTTCATTTTTGCTTTTGCTTTCAATTTTCATTGGTTTCAATTGAAAACACATTTGTGGCTGTAGCTTTTTTAATTATCATTATATTTAATGGAACTTGGTAGAATTGTATCTCCAATGGAAGGCATTATGTGTACCAAATTACAGAAAGATTGGATAAAGGAATCTGATTTTATAATCAGTTGAATTATGCTATTTTGCAAAAATCTGCATCTACATTCCTGGCTGAAACTTCTTTGACTCCCATCTAATGTGGATGAAACATGAAAAGTTTATATCCCTCCCATGATTACTATGTATGCCAACTTTGAGAAGGATTGGATAAAGGGACCTGGTGGTATAAGCAATTAACTTGTAAATGTAACATGGTTTTTGTCCAACCAGTGTACATGACATTTGGCACGGCTATATCACACACCTTCCAAATCATCTCTGCCAAATATCAGAAAGTTGTGATAAAGGGTTCCAATTTTATATGCCTACACAACATATTCAAAGAAAGGAGCCTCTGCCAGGGATTCTCTTACGTATCGCTGTGGTATAAGATTGGTTTGTGATGCCAATTGGTCAGCAGAAATATCAACCAAATATCCTCATTCTGTGCTGTGACCATCCCAACATCTCTCCCACACTT
>QEPC01009246.1:524106-537645 GCA_003113815.1 Sphenodon punctatus
ACACACACACACACACACACACACACACACACACACACACACACACACACACACACACACACACACACAGAGACACACACAGAGACAGAGACAGAGACAGAGACAGAGACAGAGACAGAGACAGAGACAGAGACAGTGACAGTGACAGTCCTGGTGCATATTCTGCCGGAAAAGTATTTTCAAGTTAATAGCTTTTAACATCAGGACGCTTTATTCAATATTTCTGAAAGTTAGCAGGATTGGTACAATAGTGGAGGGACATAATATTCCTAGGTCTCATGTAAATTGAATGGAAGATAAAAGATGTGTTGCCAGGAATGTGTATGGCACTTTTCTTAAAATCACATCATTTAATTGCTTCCAAAATATGTCCCCTTTATCCAATCTTTCCCAATTTGGTACACTTAGTGACTTACATTGGGGGTACAATATTCCCAAGTTTCATGAGAATTGAATAAGAAACATAAAAGTTATAGCCAGAAATACATTTTTCAGCTTTCCCCCATTATTTCAAAAACAAAATTGGTTCTTGTTTATCACTTTTGTTTTTATAATAACAAAACCAAAAATCAGACTTTTCATTTTCATTATCATGATAACAAAAACGAAATGTACACCCCTAAAAGCAGCAGTGAACCAGCAGAGCTTCAGTCAAGTCCTATGAAGCCAGTTAGTACGTGCCAGGGCCTCGGGGGGTGGAGATGGGTGGGGTGGGGAAATAAGACCTTAAGGATGGGGGTGGGAAGTTGAACTCTGACTTGGCCCAGTTTCCCATTGATTTCAATGGGAAAATTTCAGATCCAAAATTTACAGATCTGAAAATTAGAGTTCCAAATCCGTAATTCGGTCTGAATACTCATCCCTTGGCAGAGTCACACTGATAGCCGGGCAGAGCTCTGCGTGTTTTATGTGTGCATGGGTGTGTGTACCTCTGTCAGTTCTGACCATGCGAGTCTTGGGTAGGCATGCGGTTTATCTGTTTTCAGACCAGACAAGAGTCGGAACTGACAGGACTGTACGCAGACACAGATACAGACACACAGTGCTGCCCTCCTGTCTAGTCTGTCTCTCTGCTTCTGCGGGGAGGGCTTTTGCAGTCCTGCCAGGGCAAAGCTAAACTGCAGGGTCCCTGTGGGCCCACTCCCTTAGGACCCTATGAGTGGGCATACTTAGAGAGCTTCTGGAGGGAGTAGGGACCTCAAAATATGCCCTGGTGAAAACACAGGTCCCGCTGCAGAGCCCCCAAGAAGTAGACAAAATAGCAGGGCCTAGGGGGTTGCCATGTAGTAAGGCGGGTCGTGGACTGGTGACAGAGGATGCTTTTAGATGCGTCCAGCACACACGAGGCATAAAATCATGCCACCTGTAAAAATGCCGCAGGTGGGGTTTAAACGTGCCATCTCGCACGTTAAAGCCGGTCGCACGTTCTTTTAAAACCGCAAATTAAATACCTTGACACAGAGGTGTTTAATTCATGATTTCCAAAGAACGTGCAACCGGCTTTAATGAGTGAAATGTCGCATCTAAGCCCTGCCCGTGGGATTTTTACACATGGCGGGATTTCATGCCCTGTTGCTGCGCACGTCAGATTGGCCAGAGAAATCTGGTGTTAATTTAATCTGAGCATCCATTTTCTCCATCTCCAGAACCATTTCTTTAATGTCTACTTCAGTAGAATTTTGGACAAGTGGATTTTTTTTTCACATGGTCAGAGAAATTAAACTTAAGTAGACTCCACTATACTAATAAAAATCGCTTTGGTACACCTTCTCTTGAAGTCAACAGAGCTGCACCATTTTAAACTGCAGGAAGCTGGGTTCTTTGTTCTGTTTGGCAGTATCCTTTTGATTCTCTACTTATCCACTAATATTTAACCTTTGTCAATATCTTCATAATTGGAAATGATTCTGCAAATGATGTACACAAATGTATTGTAGATTAGGGGCCTCTATATGCTGCAACTACAGTGTCAAGTACTCATGATTTCTAATTTACAGTTCTTTCCATGTGACCTATCGCTAAAGGCAAGATATATATATTTTTTTTTTAAAAAGCTCAGAATCTAGAACTTGATGCTGGATATTTAAATGAGCTGAACTTCTAGGTGACAAAATAGGGAACTACAGTGTGCTTAGCCTTTTTTGCAAATCAGGCCCTTACTCTTTCTGGAAGCTGAGAAGATCTTTTGCCATTGCATAAGCGGGAGCTGAGCTCTTTTTAAAGACTTAGACCTGATACTAAGAACTTGAGAATCAACTGATGAATTCTTTGGTAAATCTGGTTCCATGCTGCAATGTTCTTTTCTCTACTCTACCATCCTATTCAGAGCCAGATGCATCAGGCATACCTCTTAACATATACACTTCGAAATGAGGGATTATTATTATTATTATTATTATTTATTTTATTTATATAGCACAAGCGGGGTACCTGGAACTGCACAATCAGTAGTTACAGACAATTATCTACCCCCATGGGTTTACAATCTAAGATGACACTCAAAATGAGGGAAATGTGAGATACAATTTGCATAATATTTACATTTGTCAATGTGTCAATTTATGTGCGTTTAAAATCTCCCTTTGCCTAACTTTGACATTTGACTGACATTTTTTTTCTTTTTTTAAAAAAGCAATCCTTTAAAAATGAAGGGAATATTATATTTATTATAATATGAAGTATTAACTTCCTTCAAAATGCAGACTTGAACCCTTGTCCTTGCTGTCTTCATTTTAAAACTTGACCACAGCATTGCCCCTAAATACTTGGCACTGCATCCACCACCTGTCTCCCTTCCAACCCAATAAGTTCTCTTTGTATGCACACAACCCCCCCTCTGACAGTAAAACTCTTCCCACACTCTACATGTGTGTGGATTCTCTGATGGATGAACCTCTTTGGGGGGGCGATCAGCCTGCAAAACCATCTGATTGGCAAGGCCTCAGCCACATGAAGCCCTAGGTCATCCCAGAGGGTAGGGATGTGCAAATGTGGTTCGGAGTTCGGCCCGAACTCTGTCTGTTTGGACGTCTGAACCGAACTCGAAAACGGCCGAACAGTTCGGTCATGCTCGGGTGAGTTCGGATGAATTCGGGGGTGGGGAAAACATGACTGGAAGGGGGAGGCAGCTGTGGAGCAGACTTCCTGGCTCCAGGGGTGGAGACCGGGCTGCTTTGCAGGAGGGGCGGGGTATACATTTATTAAATAATAAATAAATAATATAAATATTGTTTCAGGGTCAAATGATACTGATACCAAAATCTTCTAATTTGGTATTGGTATCGATTGAACCGAACAGCCAAACCCGAACTCGGATTTCGAACCGAATGTCCGAACATTCGAATCGTGTTCTGTTCACACATCTCTACCAGAGGGCCTTCAGTCCCCAAATTATTGCTGCCACCTCAGCTCTGACACTTTGGGTGTTTTCAGACGGACCCAAGGATGCCTGCCCCCAGAGATGCCTCATGTCCGCCTTCTCCCAGCCCTGCCTATGTTGGGATCAGATGGACTAGGTGGGTTTCCCGGCCTGCGGTCCACCACTCACATAGCACCACACCACACACCCCCGATAGAGTTGTGGATTAGAGCATCTGCAACTCTCTAGTGTAGCTCAGACCAACGGCTCGCTGGAAGTGGAGCAGCTGCGTGGGTCTGTGCATCAGAGGGATAGCGACTCTGCTTCGGTCCAGTGCCCCAGGTTTGGCTGGACCACTCCGGTGCTGGTGGCGTTCTGGGATACACATGCCACCAAGACCAGTTGCACTGGTTTAAACTGATAGAAGTCAAATCTGTACAATTTACCAGTGCAGAAAAAGCAAACGACCTTTTCTGCTTAGGCATGTTAAGTAAATCTGAATAAAGGTTTTGAGGTAGATGTAAAGAAGTACAGTATGTTTAGCGTTCCTCTACATATCCCTCAGTGCCTTCTTCCTGACATATTGCAATAATACAAGAAGACAGCTGTCACTGTGTAGCATATTACGATAAAATAATGTAAAAAGGGATGGTACTCTGGTGCATTATGGGTTTTTTGTGGGTTTTTTTGTTGTTGTTTTTTTAAAAACCTTTTGCCAGCAGAAATAGCTTTGCGGAACTTTGGATGCCTGTCTCTTCCCCAACTTTCAGGAATTAGTTTCGAATTAGTTTGGAGCCTTTTTCATTCAGGCAGTAAAACAGCCTGGAGACCACCTGCTGTGAAATAAGGGAGCACAGACCAGCGGTTATTATAGCAATAGCCATAAGTTTATTGCTTATTGGTACTAAACTTAAATCTTAGTAATTTTGAATTACTGAGTTAGCTTAGATTTATGGAGATGCAGGATCATTTAGAAGTGCAGTCATTCCAGAAGGAGATATTATCTAAACCAATTTTCTCGTAGTGATGCAATTGCGATGCCGTAGTTACGGTTGTATCAACGTTTCCATTATAAACTCCGATTTTCAGAGGTTTATAATTTGACCATAAAAATTCACTCCTTGTTGAAACTTGGCATACAAGGTCTGAGCTGGAGAATTATATATATATATTTTTACAAAATTTGAAAAACAAATCCTTACACATTCAGCCTTTTTTTTATGTTCTAGGAAGACAAACAAGAACAAGATAAGAGTTAGAGACTTTGTATGTTTTGTGGCACTCTAGCTAAGCATGTGAAAGGGACATTGCTTCTAAAATAGAACCTGTTAAACTTTTGTTAATTTGTGGTATTGTTACAAGGGAATAAGTAAATCGTCTCACTGAGAAAATCCATTTTTTATCCATACTTCAGTCCAAAAGCACAAGGGGAGATTGTCAATCTGAAAGGCAGCAAGCTGATAAACAGAGATGCGTTTTCACACACGTATTTAGCTTGTGTAAGAATGTCACAGGAGGTGTTGGAGGCCAAGAATTTAGCCTCAAGATTCATCAGGGGACTGGATGCCTATATAGATGGCATGAATATCATCGTGAGCGGAGGGACTGGTGGTTGGTGCCAGTCCCACGTTCAGACCTCCTAGCCTGTCACTAGTGCTGTTTAATGCAAGGTCGGTAGCCAATAAAACTGCCATAATCCGTGATGCCATCTTGGATTAGGCAGCCAACCTCGTATGTGTGACAGAGATGGACGAGTTGTCAGGACCAACTTTTGCTGACCTCTTTCCGGCTGGGTACTCTGTCCGGCACCAGCCCATTTTGGAGGGGGTGGGGTGTAGCTATTATTATTTTTTAAGGATGGATTGGTCACATGGAGACTTTCAGTGCAAACTGAGTCTGGGATAGAATGCCTCCATCTTGTGTTGGATTTGGCCAGAAATGGGTCAGGGACAAGTTAGGGATTCTGCTAGGGTACCGTGCACCCCACTGTATGGCAGCATCCCTGACTGCTCTACTCTTGGACTTGTTCTTGAGGTTCACTAAACTTATTGTTTTGGGGGACTTCAATATTCATGCTGAGGCTAGATTGCCTGGGGGCAGAGCAGGAATTCATGGCCGCCATGGCAACCATGTGTCTGACCCAAGTGGTAGTAGGCCAAACGCATTGGGGGGGGGCACACTCTGGATTTGGTGTTCTGTACTGACCTTGAGGTGGGAGGTCTCGATGATTGGGGGTGTGGAGTGTTCACCCATGCCATGGTCAGACCATTACCTCCTGTGAGCCTCCATCCTAGCACACCTGCCTGACCATAGGGGTATTGAACCAGTTAGGATGGTCAGCTTTCTATGGAACCTGAGAGGTTCTGGAATGCTCTTGGGGAGATACCTGTTGACCTCGACGGCTGCACCACTGATGACCTTGGGGCCTTGACCATGTGGCCTTCTGGAATGATTGGCTAGTGGAGGGTCATTGATAAGGTGACTCCTAGGTGTCCGCTTTTGGTGTTTTGCCACCGCAGGTCCCCATGGTTTACGGAGGACCTGGGGTGGTTGAAGTGCAAGTGGAGATGGTTGGATCAACGGTGGCACCGCACTTGTGTTTAAGACAACTGGTTGCAGCACAGAGCCTTTTTGAAGACCTATGCCATGGTTGTGCGGGCAGTAAAGAAGCGGTTCTTTGCTCCCCTCATAGCATCTGCTCGGTTTCATCCAGTGGAACTGTTCCAGGTGGTGAGAGGTCTGGTCAGTCAAGCCTGTCTCTGCCTGGAACCGGATTCATCCAAAGCTCACTGTGACATGTTTTTAGCGTACCTTGCTGACGAAATCGTTCGCCTTGAGCATGACTCCGTCTTTGCCATTTCAGAGGCAGTGGCAGACCCAGATGTGGGAAATGCCCTGTCTGATTAGAGTTGGTGGGATGAATTTCAACTGGTGATGCCTGCTGAGGAGGCGAATGCGATGGGATCTGCTTGGGCCAAAACTTGCAAATTAGATCCATGCCCATCTTGGTTGGTGAAAGCTACCAGGGAGATGCTGGGGCCAGTGCTGGCCGGGGTGATAAAGCCTCCTTTTGGGAGGGGAGGGTGCCAAATTACCTTAAGGAGGCTGCGGTCTGGCCTCTCCTCAAGAAACCATTGCTTGATGTTGACATCTCAGCAAGTTTTCACCCTTCCCTTTTTAGGGAAAGTTATTGAACGGGTGGTGACCCGTCAGCTGCATGCACATCTGGATTTCACCGATTTTCTGGATTCCACGCAGTCAGGCTTTCATCCGGGTTATGGCACAGAGACAACACTTGTGGCATTGGTCGACGACCTCCTAGTGGAACTAGATAGGGGTCGTATGACCCTGCTGATTCTACTAGATCTTTCAGTGACTTTAGATACTGTTAAGCGTGAGTTGCTGGTGACTCGCCTGTGGGATCTGGGTGGGGCGGATGGTACCGTTTTTATGTTGGTTCCAATCCTACTTCATGGATAGATCTCAGCAGGTGGTACTAGGGGATTGTACATCTTTCCTTGGGGACCTCCCATGTGGGGTTCTGCAGGGCTCTATTCTGTCCCCTCTTGTTTAAAGTGTATATGCAGCCACTAGGGGAGTTGTATGCAGCTGGGGGGTTCGCTGTTGCCAATATGTGGATGATATAGCTGGGTAACTTTTTCATTGTCAACTGATCCAGGCCCTGCTGTCTTTTTGCTTTCCTGGTGTTTGGCGGCTGTGGGGGATTGGATGACGTCTAGCTGATTGAAACTCAATCCCGACAAGACAGAGGTGATGCTGGTGGGTGGGGCCAGAGATCTGGGAGAGGGCATCAGCCACATTTTGGGCAGGGCTGGCCTTAGAAATTGCAGGGCCTAGGGCAAAGACAAAATGTGGGACCCCCCTGGGTCCCACCCTCAGCCCTGCCCACTTTCCCTTTGGCGATTACAGAGAATTGCCATAAAAATTGTTTTTAGCTCAGGCCCTCCCATATAGGCCTGCAGAAAAATCCCCAAGATGGCCATAAGCAGCCCCTTCTCTCAAACCCCTACTCCGCCACCCCATCATGGACCTCCTTCCTTGGCCACCACCCCAAAAAAACCACCAGGGAGTGGGAGG
This sequence comes from Sphenodon punctatus, assembly GCA_003113815.1. Lineage (NCBI taxonomy): Eukaryota > Metazoa > Chordata > Lepidosauria > Sphenodontia > Sphenodontidae > Sphenodon > Sphenodon punctatus. The sequence goes on from QEPC01009246.1 coordinate 531,563, forward strand.
ACTGGAGGAGAGAGTTACTGGCAGTGGCTGACTCACTGTTGAGCTGCTGTTGCTCAGGGGGTTGTCGTGGGTTGGTCTGGGCCTTCTCTTCTGGGTGAGCAGAGTAGGTGTGGCGAGTGCCGGGCAGGAGGAGGAGAACACAGCACTTAAAAGGTATGCACAGGAGGCTGCATGCTCCCTCCACTCTGCTGCCCGGTGTCCTGTCATCATGCCCTGACCCTCTTGGCAATGAGGGGGCAGGGCAGCAGCACAGTCTCCAGCCCCAATGCCGGGGAAACATTGACAGGCACTGGTGTGCCGGCGCGGCTTTACCACATTACGTGGTGCAGGCCGGCCAATCTGCAGGCCCACACCCATGGTCCACAGTGCAAATCCAGGCTTGTTGCCATGACANAATGTCCCAAATGAAGCAGAGTCTCCAAAAATGTTTGGATGCAATTAATTGGTTTTATTTGGAAAACTCACTCTCAGTTAATCTTGGCAAATCTGGCATATTGTGTTATGGAACCACCCACCCAAGTTTTTTCTGGAAGATGGGGTCCCGTGAGATAATTCTGTCATCACGTTATTCCTATCTTGGTCTCGTATATGCCTCTTCCCAATCTCGGAGGGTCAAGAGCGAAATGTTAAGAACAAAAGCCATGCAGGCATTGGGTAGTATTTTGTGTCTGTATCATTCTTCTCCATTAGCATCTATTGACCAAATTATTGATATTTATACAGCTAAATTTCTCTCCCAGCTGTTGTATGGAGCTGAAATTATGGATATGGGTTTCTCTAATAGTATGGAGTTCCCACAAAATTATTTTTTACAGGCCATCCTCAATGCCCATAGGGCAACACCCTTGCCAATGCACCATGCTGAAGCTGGTCTCTTTAAGGTAGCAGTTCAATCCCATCTAAGATCACTGGGTTTTCTTGGCAGAAATTGGTGAGGGGGAACTGCTCATGGTTAGCGGTTCACTGCTACCATGAGCAAAGATCTCACACAGGTAGTATTCAATATACATGGGTGACATGGATCAGGAAGCTATTGATAGAGTTTGCCTTACTAAAAGGAGATAATGAATCTTTGGGGCTTCCCTTAGATAAGGCAGAGATTAAGTTACAAGTCAAACGTGATGTAGCGGAAAGAGAAATTGCTGCTATTGCTTTTAATAGGGTAGCTCCATTATACCCTTTAATCAAGCAACAGATCTCCTTGGAACTCTTACCTGTTGCAGATTAATGATCCGCAATTGAGGAGACAAGTCACTCTTCTGCACTTTAATTTGATTGACATGGCGGTAGTTAGAGGCAGAAGGAACAGTATCCCATATTTTGCTAGGACCTGTGCCTGTGCTAATTGTGCAGTGGAGACATTGGCTCATGTTATATTTATTTGCCCATTATATGAGGACCTTAGGGGGATCTGGATTGATTCATTATTTTTTTATTTCTACCTTTACTATTGAGGAGAAAATGGTAACCCTGATGGAGAGCCTCAGACATAGAGCTGACCAAAGCTGTCACTTTTTTCCTTTTGTTAGTGTAAAGGAGGAGGAGATCCAAGTAGGTAATCAGTATGTCATTAGACGCATGTCTCTTTAGGCATTGCTGATCTCCAGTAGCAGAAGGATTTTCCCATCTGGGGCCCTTTTTGGCCTCATCCCTCGATCTCCAGACACTATAATGGACCAATCAATTGCCCTGGCGGATTTGGTTGGTTTGTCTTAGTAGCTTTTGAATGGCGGTACGCATGGTGTATGACCCATGCCCTTGGGGCTTTTAGTTATGTATGTTGTCTATGTACAATTATTTTGTTGTAGTGTAACCCCTGGTTATTTTTGTTGATATGTATTATTTAGTTTGTTACAGCACAACTGCTGGATACAATAAACTACTACTACGACTGGCAGCTCCTAAAGAACACTAGATCTTACTAATCACACAGGGCTCAGTTTTACATCTGTTAAAGTCATGTCTATTTGGGTGCAATAGTGCTGAGTCAAGTGAATAAGAGTCCTCATTCTAGACAAAGACTGAGGTTAATGGGGCCCCATGGGTTCAAGTCCATTGAGGATTTTGTATCTGTTTTCTAAAGGACTGTGGCCTGACTTTATTTTTACAAGTGCCATTTGATCCTGCAGAATTTGCCAGCAAACTCAACTGTGAGTACAAACTACTTAATTACAGGTGTATGATAGTGGAGCTACACTTCCAACTGAAAAGCAGATGGAAATTTTGCAAGTGCAAACTGCTTCTGAAAAACATAAAACACTCTTCGAAATTTGGTCACTTCTTACTGCTCTGTGCATGAAACTAGAGAACTCGTCATTCCAGATACCTTGGGGCACATGCTTTTTGTCCAGATTATAAAGACGTCTGGATATGGAAAGGTTCTGGTATGTGCTGAACAGCTCTTCAGTGCTGAATATTAATTGATGCTGAAAAACTGATTGGAACAAAACAAACATGCTTTATTTCCCCAGAGAATGTTGCGGGGACATAAATACTGTCCAGAAAATGGAAGTCTTCCCAATGAGAGAGGCACAGATAAGCAAGGTTGACTGCGTTGCACTTGCAGTCTATAAACCCATAGTGGAACGTAAAAAATGAAAACCGCGCCTCAATGAACGTACAGTTTGTGATCCCAAACTAGGTGGGAATGACAAGGCACAAAGTGCAGCGAGGAATGACTTTGTAGCCAAAGCTGTAGCCTGGAGGGCTGAGGCACAGCACGCAGAGGGAGGGAGAGGTGCTGCAGTGTTGGGAGTGTCTCTGGACTCTCAGCAGTAGACTCACCGGACTGGAGGAGGAAGTCACAAGTCCATTTCCTGCACCTGGCCCATTCCAACCTAGCTACGTCCCTGAATAAATAGCACTGACTAGGAAACGTCTGATTGTCTGGAGTGTTTTGGGGACTGAGTCTGCTAAGGTTACACCCTGCTATATCATCCAGTGCTGGCCACTACTGGGCTCCATAGACCATTGGTCTAATCCACTACGGCAGTACTTATCTTTTATAAACAGCCAAAAGGTAGGAAAATGGGGGGGGGGGATAACCTGGTTTGCAGATTTAAAAAACTGAGGTGCTCAGAGATTAAATGACTTGACCAAAACCTGGAAGTACATAACAGTACTAGGAAATGAGTACCAGATCATTTACTTGGAAGATAAAAAGAGAAAAGGACACTGTGTAAGTACAACAAAGCTTTTCTCTTACAAGATAGATTTTCTCGAACTAGGGGACTCTGAACTTGGAGGAGTTCCACACACTTCATGTGCCCAACCTTAATAAAATCGATAGGTTATGGGTCCCCAAACTACGAACTTGGACATCATTGTGAGGTCAAGCCATCCAAAGATAGGGCCCAGTCCCAACTGATATTTCAAATATTTGTCATTTTACCTGCGGTGTCAGGAGTTTGAGGTTATATGGAGGCTCAGTCTTCTGTTAGTTTGGATCAGTTTAAATCGGTATCACCCACTGATGTTGGGGATGCGCTTGGGGTGGTGAGGGCAACCAGTTGTGAAATAGATCCTTGCCCAACCTGGCTGGTGAAATCCAGCCAGAAGATGTTGGGGCCATGGTTGGCTTGGGTTGTCAATGCCTCCTTCAGAAGGGTAGGGTGTCAGACGTTCTTAAAATTGTGGGTTTTTTTCCCAATACCTGCTTAAGAAGCCATCTTGGGACATTGACTCCCCAACCAGGTATCAGCCAGTCACAAACCTTCCCTTTTTATGGAAGGTTATTGAACGGTTGGTTGCTCGACTGCTCCAGGCTCATCTCAATATCATCGTATTCCTGGACTCATTCCAGTTGAGCTTTCACCTTGGATATGGCATGGAGACTGTGCTTGTGGCCTTGGTCGATGACCTGCACCTGGAGATTGACAAGGGAAATTCTTCCCTGTTAGATCTTTTGGCGGCCTTTGGTACGTTGGATCACAAGGCATTGTTGACACAACTGCAGGACCTGAAAAGGGTGTTTGGAACCACTCTTGAGCGGTTCCACTTCTTCCTGTTGGGGAGGTCCTAGAGAGTGGTGGTGAGTGATTGCTTGTTGTCTGCTCTGGACCTCCCCTGTGCGGTCCCACAGGATTCCATTCTGTCTTCCTTCTTGCTCAACATATATACAAGGATGCTGGGCAAGGTCAATCGGAGGTTTGGTGTGAAGTGCCATCAGTATGCTGATGACATACAGCTGTACCGCTTTCATCTGACCCAGGCCCTGCAGTCTTGGTCCTTACCCATTGCTTGGCTGCTTCTGGAGACTGGATGGAGGTGAGCCGTCTGAAGGTGAGTCCAGACAAGACTAAGGTGGTGATGATGGACTGGCCTTGTGGCCTGGAGGGAATTGAGACTCCTCTTATTGATGCGGTCTGGACCCCTTTGGTCAATCTAGTCTTGGAGTGCTTCTGGACCCCTTGTTGCACCTGCATTGTCAGGTTGCAGCATTGGCCAGGAGCGCTTTTCACCATCTCCATCTGGTGAGGAGGCTGCGACCTTTTCTTTCTGATTCAGTTCCGGCCACTGTCATCCATGCGTTCATCACCTCAAGGCTAGATTACTGCAATGCACTCTACGTGGGACTGCCCTTTGTGACTGTTGGGAAGCTGAGGCAAGTGCAGAATGTGGTGACTCACCTCCTTTTGGGGGTAAGGCACTGGGAGCACATTACGCCAGTGCTCCGTAGTCCGCACTGGCTCCCTATAGCTTTCCGGGCCCAATTCAAGGTGCTGGTTTTGACCTTTAAAGCCTTAAACTGTCTGTACCCCACATACCTGAGACACCACCTTGTCCTTCCATGCCCTCCTTTGGCCCTTGCAATCGGCCAAGAGTGCCTTCTGTGGGGACCATCTGTTAGTCTTGTTGGTACGACGAGGACTCAGAAGGGGACATTCTACATTGCTGCCCTGATGTTATGGCTCTCTCTTCCCCCGGTGGTTCATTTGAGCCCTAGACCGATCGTTTTACATAGGTGATGTACAACCTTCCTGTTTGTCGAGGCATTTGGCGGAAAGGGATAGGGAATGGCGAGTTTGGTAGGTGGGATTTGGAGTAGGCTTGTGAGGAGGGGTTGGAGAAATGGAGAAGTGGTATTGTGGGGGGTTGTGTGAGGGTTGTGGGGTTTGGGGATTGTTTTTTTGCATTAAATAGTTGGTTTTTTAAAAAAAAATGTTTTTATATAGTTTGTAAACCACCCTGAGTCTTTTTAGGGATTTTAAGAAGTATTTTGTATGTTTTCTTTGCTATCTGGGATTATATATGTAAATGGAGTCACTTAGGCAAAGTGTTGGAAGCTACTGCAAAATAGGAGTTCCAGTTTGGAGGGCAAAATTTACCATGCTGTAGAAAAATAAGTAGTCAGCGAGATACTGTTTAAAGTCTTCCATAAGTCCTACTGTGGGGACTCAAGTGAGATTTAGCAAGCAATCCTTAATCTTCAAAGTCAACAGCAAGAACATCCATTGATGTTGATGGCATAGGATTGTTCTGCTAACTAGCGCAAAGGCTTTCTACAGAGGTATGACAATTTTTCAGATGAAGGACAGCATAGCATACAATTAAAAATATGTTAAACAGGGAATGAATGAGAAAGGAAGAAAACATGTGCATCTCTTTTAGATGTACCACATGTGGAGGGGGTGGATATTTTTTTGGTTTACCAAGTGTGGAGGGGAGGCAAAATCCATCATTACTTGACAGTCTTAGCATTAGGGTCTGGGGGTTGGATCCTGGGAAGGGATGAAAGGAAGAGATGAGGCAGCGATAAGAAAGGTAACAATTAAGTAAAGGAAACCTCTCCGCCATTCTTCAATACCAAGGAGACTTGATGCTTAGCACAAGAGTTGGAGAATCTGGCTTAAGAGAACTTACAGCTCATCATCACCACATCAAAGAAAGGGAGTGAGGAATCTGATCTGGGGCACAGGGAGCTGAGAATCAGAGCTGGGAACTGGAGGGCATACAAGGCCAAGATGGGTAATACAAGAATGGAGAGGGATCCAGAAGAGCAGAGGATAAGAGGAGAGCTGGACCATGCAGCGACGCATGGCGAGAGTGGGGCAAGGGAACAAGGCACAGAACTGGGGAGTGAA
>QEPC01009246.1:537940-585370 GCA_003113815.1 Sphenodon punctatus
TGGATATGGCATGGAGACTGTGCTTGTGGCCTTGGTCGATGACCTGCACCTGGAGATTGACAAGGGAAATTCTTCCCTGTTAGATCTTTTGGCGGCCTTTGGTACGTTGGATCACAAGGCATTGTTGACACAACTGCAGGACCTGAAAAGGGTGTTTGGAACCACTCTTGAGCGGTTCCACTTCTTCCTGTTGGGGAGGTCCTAGAGAGTGGTGGTGAGTGATTGCTTGTTGTCTGCTCTGGACCTCCCCTGTGCGGTCCCACAGGATTCCATTCTGTCTTCCTTCTTGCTCAACATATATACAAGGATGCTGGGCAAGGTCAATCGGAGGTTTGGTGTGAAGTGCCATCAGTATGCTGATGACATACAGCTGTACCGCTTTCATCTGACCCAGGCCCTGCAGTCTTGGTCCTTACCCATTGCTTGGCTGCTTCTGGAGACTGGATGGAGGTGAGCCGTCTGAAGGTGAGTCCAGACAAGACTAAGGTGGTGATGATGGACTGGCCTTGTGGCCTGGAGGGAATTGAGACTCCTCTTATTGATGCGGTCTGGACCCCTTTGGTCAATCTAGTCTTGGAGTGCTTCTGGACCCCTTGTTGCACCTGCATTGTCAGGTTGCAGCATTGGCCAGGAGCGCTTTTCACCATCTCCATCTGGTGAGGAGGCTGCGACCTTTTCTTTCTGATTCAGTTCCGGCCACTGTCATCCATGCGTTCATCACCTCAAGGCTAGATTACTGCAATGCACTCTACGTGGGACTGCCCTTTGTGACTGTTGGGAAGCTGAGGCAAGTGCAGAATGTGGTGACTCACCTCCTTTTGGGGGTAAGGCACTGGGAGCACATTACGCCAGTGCTCCGTAGTCCGCACTGGCTCCCTATAGCTTTCCGGGCCCAATTCAAGGTGCTGGTTTTGACCTTTAAAGCCTTAAACTGTCTGTACCCCACATACCTGAGACACCACCTTGTCCTTCCATGCCCTCCTTTGGCCCTTGCAATCGGCCAAGAGTGCCTTCTGTGGGGACCATCTGTTAGTCTTGTTGGTACGACGAGGACTCAGAAGGGGACATTCTACATTGCTGCCCTGATGTTATGGCTCTCTCTTCCCCCGGAGGTTCATTTGAGCCCGAGACCGATCGTTTTACATAGGTGATGTACAACCTTCCTGTTTGTCGAGGCATTTGGCGGAAAGGGATAGGGAATGGCGAGTTTGGTAGGTGGGATTTGGAGTAGGCTTGTGAGGAGGGGTTGGAGAAATGGAGAAGTGGTATTGTGGGGGGTTGTGTGAGGGTTGTGGGGTTTGGGGATTGTTTTTTTGCATTAAATAGTTGGTTTTTTAAAAAAAAATGTTTTTATATAGTTTGTAAACCACCCTGAGTCTTTTTAGGGATTTTAAGAAGTATTTTGTATGTTTTCTTTGCTATCTGGGATTATATATGTAAATGGAGTCACTTAGGCAAAGTGTTGGAAGCTACTGCAAAATAGGAGTTCCAGTTTGGAGGGCAAAATTTACCATGCTGTAGAAAAATAAGTAGTCAGCGAGATACTGTTTAAAGTCTTCCATAAGTCCTACTGTGGGGACTCAAGTGAGATTTAGCAAGCAATCCTTAATCTTCAAAGTCAACAGCAAGAACGTCCATTGATGTTGATGGCATAGGATTGTTCTGCTAACTAGCGCAAAGGCTTTCTACAGAGGTATGACAATTTTCCAGATGAAGGACAGCATAGCATACAATTAAAAATATGTTAAACAGGGAATGAATGAGAAAGGAAGAAAACATGTGCATCTCTTTTAGATGTACCACATGTGGAGGGGGTGGATATTTTTTTGGTTTACCAAGTGGGGAGGGGAGGCAAAATCCATCATTACTTGACAGTCTTAGCATTAGGGTCTGGGGGTTGGATCCTGGGAAGGGATGAAAGGAAGAGATGAGGCAGCGATAAGAAAGGTAACAATTAAGTAAAGGAAACCTCTCCGCCATTCTTCAATACCAAGGAGACTTGATGCTTAGCACAAGAGTTGGAGAATCTGGCTTAAGAGAACTTACAGCTCATCATCACCACATCAAAGAAAGGGAGTGAGGAATCTGATCTGGGGCACAGGGAGCTGAGAATCAGAGCTGGGAACTGAGGGCATACAAGGCCAAGATGGGTAATACAAGAATGGAGAGGGATCCAGAAGAGCAGAGGATAAGAGGAGAGCTGGACCATGCAGCGACGCATGGCGAGAGTGGGGCAAGGGAACAAGGCACAGAACTGGGGAGTGAAACACAGACTGTAGGGAAAGGGATGCACAATTGAGCAGGAGTCCAAGGGCACTAAGGAAAGGCACACCAGGCTAGCAGGGCATCCACTGGAAGCGACTAAGGGGGGGAAAGAACACCGGACAGGTGGACACCAAGCTGGAGGAGGCAAGGGCAGAATGAAATTAGAGCTGAAAGAGTATAGGGTGTGGGGAAGACAAGACCACATGACTAAACAAGGACACGTGAGGGGGGAATAGAATCACGAGGGGAGGAGAAGGGAATCAGTCTACATCTGCTAAGGGAAGGAACCAAAAATCCACGCACGCAGGGAGGGTAAGCATTTACACACAAGCACCCACTGGGAAAGTCAAGAGAACCAGAGCTGCACAAACAAAGGAACAAGAAAGGGTGAGCGGAACTGTGAAGGAGCCTCAATGGGCCTCTTAAAATATGCAGGATTTCTCCTGCAGTTTAAAGCTCTGGGTTGGGGAAAACCCTGGGTGTGTTTAGATGCTCCTTAGTGAAGTGGAGGTCACCCGGGTACCATTAGAAACAGCAACTCCAGGTGTTTTGAGAGATGGCCTAGGTAAGACCCAGATAACTGATGTCTTACCTAGACCTTGTCTCAAAACACCCAGGAGATGTCCGGCGCCGCTGTTTACAACGACACCCAGGCGGCTTCGGGTTCATGGAGGAGCGACTAAACCCCCAAACAGACGCAGGAGATGCAGGAAGTCCAGGTGCAAACAGAGAGAGAGAAAGAGGGGGCTGGCAACAGAAGCTCTGCCAACTTCCTACAGCTCCCAGCATGCCTTATTGAAGGCTGGAAGCCAATCAGGAAGTTGGCAGGCATGGCCACAGCCTGTACCAGGTGCGGGATGGAAAGAGAGGATATGACCCACAAGCGGGGAAAAGCTGCTCTCTCACACAAGAGACGTGGCAGCAGAGAGGAAAGAGTGACCGCCTACCAGGTCCTGAGGCCATGAGTCCTGACACTAAGTTTAAAAAAAAAAAGTCACACCAACCCTTTCTGCTAAAACTTTGTGGTAGGAAAGCTGTCCACCTGGTATGTGATCGCTACCTTGCCTTTCCAAGCAATGGTAGTGCTCATGGAACACAGTTATCACGTATGTGCACAGTGCCATTCCTTTTCCTGCCTCAAGCAATGCACCAGTTCACTGCAATATGTTGCTTTCTTCTTTGTTTTCCCTGCTTTCTAGTCTGGACAACACTGGTGATTTTCTAGAAATAGTTGCTTTCTTCGCCACAGCCCCATTGTCAGGCTCTGGGGCAAGGAACTGGGGGAAAAGGGGAGCAGACGCATGGGTAGAGGGGGTACAGGTTGTTCCCCAGTGTCTGCACTACAACCTGTCAGCCATTCCCCACTATCTGCAGGACTGAACACCCACTATGGACACCAGACAAGCTGGCCTAAGCATGTACACGGTTCATCATCGAGGCCACGGGCTGGGAAGCTGAAAGGGATCAGCCAGAACAGGAAAGCTGGGAGGGCCTACAACAACAGAGGAGCTGGAAAAGATACCCGGTGTCATGGAGGAACATAGGGTCACACATGTGTGATACTGGCCTACATGTAGGCTACAAGCCTAGTAAATATGTAAAGCAAAACATGCAACATGTATGTAATGTTAAAATTGTGAACTGTAAAACCCAAATCACAGCTGTGACACGTGACCAAACTCCAGGAAATGGTGGAAAGACAGTTTGTTGATTCGCCCCAGACGGGTGGTCAGAGACATTTAATATACTAATGCAGGCAGCCATTGCCTACGTGCAAGAGACACAGAAAAGCTGATAAAGAGAACAAAAGGAATTCTAGAAGCCTCCAGAAGATACAAGAAGTTTCCTCCTGGGGATATAAGGAGTTGTACCCCAGAGGGGGCAGTGACTATCAGGAACTCGCTCACCATCTTGCAGCCAGGAAGGCTGAGCCGAGCCATAGACTGAGAGACGGGGCTTGCTCTCCAGCAACTCTAAGACTGGAGACCCAGTCGCTTACATCAAGGACTGAGAAGAACTTATGGACCTTTGTAGGGTAAGATGCTTATTTAGGAACTCAACCAGTATAGATCAGGAATGTGTTATATTTACCTTTGATTTCTAGTAACCACTCTGTATCAACAATCTTGCTTATGTAATCAATAAACTAACTACTTATCTTTATGAAGAAGTGTCTGTGTCTAACATTGGAACACAAGTGAGCAACAAGAGTTCTCAAGCTCTTGTGAACTCAGAGAGAAAGAGTCTGTAAACGGGAAGGATCGGGCCCTTGAGTGACAAAGGGGTTGTCCCTGTGGCAGGCTTGAATCAGCCAGAGAGGAAAATTGGTTCAAGTGGGCTGTGCACGAGGGAAACTGAGTCACTCAAACCCGGTAAAGTTGGGGTGCGGACCCCCAACCCGTGACAGTTGGTGCCCAACGAGAAGGGTAGGGAACTGGAAGGGGGGGACCAGTAACAAGAAACTAGGAGGGGTAACCAGCGCGAGGGAGCCAGAAGAAGGAATCAGCAACAAGACACTAGGAGAGGTAACCAGTGAGAGGGAGCTGGAAGGGGGAACCGGTAACAAGACCCCTAAGAGGGGTAACAAGCAAGAGGGAGCTGGTAACAAGACACTAGGCGAGGTAACCAATGCAAGGGAGCTGGAAGGGAGAACCAGCAACAAGACCCTACGAGGGGTAATAAGCAAGAGGGAGCTGGAAGAGGGAACTGGTAACAAGAGCGTAAGAGGGGGTACCCAGCAAGAGGAAACTGGAAGGGGAGAACCAGTAATGAGGAGCTGGAAGGGGGGGGGGACAGTAACAAGACCCTAAGAGGGGTACCCAGTGAGAGGGAGCTGGAAGGGGGAACCCATAGAAAACACTAAGAGGGGTAACAAGCGAGAGGGAACTGGGAGGGAAGAACCAGCAATGGGGAGCAGCAAGGGGTAGCTGGAAGGGGTAAGGCCACAAGGCCCCGCCACACAAGGGGAAGAGGAAGTACCAGCAACAACAAGGGACAGGGAGGGGCCACCCACACACAAACACAAGGGTGTCAGCAGACACACGTCTCACACGCAGAGTACAACACACACAGTTGCAGGGAGAAAGACAAGGTGCAGTGCTGCACCAGCTATAAGGGAGGGACACAAACGAACCCCCGGGAAGAGCAGTTGCTCCTCCAGCTTCCTGAGGCCACCCGAAGGCCTTAAATACTCCCTGGTGGCCAATCAGGAAGTCGGGGGCAGGCACCCGAAATGGCCGACAGGTGAGCAGGTGCGGGGCACGCACAACAAGCAAAACTGTGGGAGGGAACATAAGGAGGAGGGGGAAGGCCCTGGTTACCAAGGCACCCAGTGGCGCAAGCCTCTACCGTGACGTCCCCCGTCCCCCAGGGGCAGCGGTTCAAGGATGGGCTCTGACACCCATTCTTATTTACTGACTAAGCAACCTACTTAAATAAATAGGAGAGCGCTGTGGCAGAGCTAATCGAATGCAGGAAGCAGAAATTGACATTATCTTTCATGCCAACCAAAGCAGTGCACGTATGAGGTTTAGAAGGGCACAGAAGTCAGATTGCACAGTGACTGGTGGGCAAGATAAATGGGAGCAAGTAACAAGTTGGCACACATCGCTATTACATAGGAGGTTTGTTATAATTAGAGGCAGCAGAATTGGAAAATGATCTCTAGGCAACAACTCTGGGTCTTCTAGCCAAAACGATGGTTTATTGGCAAGTAAACACACACTCCTGTGTCAGATAGTCCATGCATCTCTGTACATAGAGATCTTTTGCCACGGATCCATCTGTGAAACACATCCACCTGCCCAATAGTTTACTTGAGGTAAGTGTGTGTTGGGGGGGAGGGATAATATCCACAGCGCAGTCCAAGTTCTTTTCAATACATTCATCTTATTCCTTCTGCTTTTCGTCTAGATGGAGTTGTACGTGAATGTATTGCTAAACTGGTATAAGTGTACTGACAATTGACTGCATTAGCTTGTTTATTTTGGTAGCGGAATTTTTTTGGATAAGCTCCAAACTAGGGTTCTTTAAAAAGAGGAAGCTGCAGTACTGTTAAGAACTGCCCTAGCCCTTCCTATAACACAGAGACTAGGCAGGAGAGAGAGGTATGGGTGTTAAAAGCAGTTGGATTAACATTTTCTTGCAAAGCACCGAGAAAATGAAAATGCCAACTGGTTCAAAAAAGAGAAATAGGACAGGAATTACCTTCATTATTCAAAAATGGCACGTGGTAGGCCCAATCCAGATTCCATTGGAGTCCTACTAGGGAGTCATCTTAGGATAAAAACAGACGTGATGGTGGTCTGCTTTTTCACGTTTGGGCCTGCAAGACACCAGCACATCTGTTGAGGGCCCACCAGATGTTGGCCTAGGATTGACCCCAGACATGTTGGAGGCTAGTGTGGGCTCTGACCCCCTGGATTAGTTCCAGGTCACAGCCTGGACTACGTTCCGCCCGATTGGGGCATAGTGGAACACAGCGGGCTATCACGTCTGCTGTGGCCTGCTATTACCGGGCCTGGATTGGGTCCATCATGGCAGGGGACAGGGTGGGGTGCGTGGTGCAGTGTGGGCGTGATGCCGGCTGGCCGCACGTTTGTGCATCTGTCCACCCTACCCGGTGCCCCGGCCTTGGGAACGTGTATTAGGTGGGAAGACTCAGTCCGGAGCATGTCTGCTGTGTCTTTGTAAGGTTTGGCGGGGAGGAAGGAAAGGGAAGCGAGGGTGTCTGGATCCCACAGACACACGGGGCCATAACTAGGGAGGTTATGCCAGGAAACAAACCCTCAGGATCGTACCTGGCTTCTAGGATTAATATTCCCTATCTGGATCATCACAGGGTATCTGGGATCAGCGCACACCTCCTGCCGGCTACGATAACCATGCACAAAGGGTAAAGGTGGGGGGCTGGGTGTGCGGGCAGGTGATGGGTAAAGGGAGTGCCAAGCCCCTGGACGGGGGGAAGAGGGGGAGGGCACGCACATGATAAAAAGGGTCCCAGGTAAGTGCAATAAGGGGAATAAGCAAGGGTCCATACTTACCTGACTCACGCTGCACACCCAGTCACCACAAGCATGCACAGCACTTACTCGTCTCAAGCACACACCACTATCAACAGTTTGGGAAGGATCAAGAGGGTACACACGCAAAGCACGGGGGCCGGTCTCACAGGCACTGATGAGCAGCAGTGCTAGGGAGGCGAAGGGTTGCTTTTATGCTGCGGGGGAAGGCGTTGCCGCAAGCGCTCTGAGCGCCATGGGGCTGGAGGCTGGAGGTGTGGTGTCGCGTCTGCCTGCAGCTGCAGCGGCTCTGTAGCCACGCCTCCAGGAACAGCGTGTGAGTGAGGGGGCTTGGCTGGAGCGCGGGATGGGCTCCCCTCAGTGGGCAGTTGTTGCGCTGCTGCTGGAACCGGCGGTGTTTCTGTGTTTGACGATGCTGCAGCGGGGAACCAGGATGAACTTGGAGCACACACACCCCCCCGGTGAGTGACGGGGCTTGTTTTCTTCCCTGGTTGCGGGTCCCATGGCCTTTAGGCAGGGCCCTGACCGGCGTCTTGATCTGGGTAGGGTTGTGACAGCACCACGTCGCCAGCACATTTGTTTCCACCCTTACTTGCTTAGTAAATACCGGTTCTCTATCAACACTGAGGATATTCAGGGGGGGAAATCCTAACATAGCCATTCAACACTGGAACAAGCTTGCCTAGGGAGGTTGTGGAATCTTCTTCCCTGGAGGTTTGTAAGGAAAGATGAGGCAGGCCTCTGTCAGGGATTCTGTAGGTATAGGGTGTTCTGCCTCGGGGTAGGGGGTTGGATTAAATGACCTTTGAGGGCCCTTAGGGTTGAAATGGACATTTGGTGCAAATTCTGCCTTTGACGGATTCACCTATTCTGATCTGGTCTGTAAAAATGTGGACCCAAACGATATCCATCTGCATGTTACTGGAATCTGGATTCACCCCACACCGCTCATGTGCAAAGAGGTGGTGTAGTACAGGGCATTTTGAACATGCATGCACAGTGCAGGGCACAAGATGGCAGCACCCTGCATTCAGAACTTGGGACCAGGTTCTGAAAACGCGGGGAACGTCTGCGAAGATGAAAAGGCTGATCCGATTCAGCTTTAATCCTCCTCAATTCTCCAGTTATGTCACTGCGTGCCAGCTCCAATGGCTACTCATCTTCATTGTTAAAAATTGGGACTGTGTTTCCAGTTTGTTTTTCTAGACTCACTGTTCTCAGCAACTGGATGAAGAAGAATTATGTCTCATGGGTGCAATTCTAATGCTACTGAAGTCAAAGAGGAAAACCGCATTGGCTTCAATAGGGTTAGGATTGTATTCCATGATTTCGTCCGAATTCCACCTGTCTGTGGGACCACCTCACCCCACGCGGTCTGGACCGGCCCCGCGGTCCGCCAGGAGCACCCTTCTTGAAGTCCCCCGAGTTGTTTGGGGGGCACCTACGGAGAGGGTGTTCTTGGTGGCCACCCCTCAGCTGTGGAACTCGTTCCATACCTCCCCTCCTGCCATCGTCCGTCTAAGACATGGCTGTTCTGCCAGGCTTTTGGTGAGGGAGATGGGTGAAGGGTGGGGTTTTGCCTGGGGGGTTGATTTGATTATTCTTACATCCCCCGTTATGGTTATGTTTGTTTTATATATATTCTTCTTTTATATTTATATTTGTTAAAAATGTTATACTGTAAGCCTCTTCGAGCTGCCTTTAGGAGGAGGGGTGGGGTAGAAGTTATTAAAATAAATAATTGACACTAATCAAAAGGCCATGTTGTGTATTGCTTCACAGTTTTTAAAATAGGCTCATCCTTGCTTTCTCCATGATGTTTTCTTTCAATAAAAAAGAAATATGCAAATAATTGCAAGAGGACACTCTAAAGGTGTCTTATTTATAGGATTGTTATTAAATCCATATCAGATTTTATTATGGTGTATCTCAGCATTTGAATCTTTCAACAAATATATCCTTAGCAACAGTACTATACTTAGTCCATCTCTCAATATATATGCAGCCTCCTCTTTAATTAATGACACATTTCCCAGTTTTAATACTGGCCTTGGCAACATTTTCTATATTTAAGTTTCATCTGAATAGTTCTGGTAGAAGATTTGTACCTGAATTGGCTAGCATCGGCCTTAAATTCAACCCCAAATCTTCTCCTCGTATGCTACGGTAGTAGGGGGCAGTTGTCATCTTTCTCTTTATTGCAAGCTGAGCTGTGCCCCAGATTCTGGTACCACCAATACGTGTGTGGGAGAGTGGATGCTTTTCCCATTGAATTTTCTATTCAATAAATAAATAAAACTTTCTTGAAGTTGTGGCAGTCTCAAAGGTGCAGGAACTTGTAGTATAAAAAAAGGTTCAAAGGCAGAGTTAGACAGGCTGGCTGGGAGGAATGAGATCACAACTGGATGGGACATAATGAAAGGAGTAGGAATATCTGTGTAACGTAGGGGAGAATGTTTTGCAAGGTCCAGAGGAATGGAATATGGGTCATAAACAAGTTTAAAGGGCTGATTAACATCTTTTTTTCACCCTCCTCCCCCAAAAGGATAAAATGAATATGCAATTCTGGATTCGCAAATATAATTCACATATTCAGCCACAGGACTGAACATCTGAATGATCTTTGCCTAGTAAGAGAGAGACACATTTGTTTACTTCATTAATTCATTTTGGTTACTTAGTTATTTCATTTATTCATTATTTAGTACTTTGCTTATTTCCGTAGTACTATTGAGCACTATATTATTTCTCAGTGCTAAGTAGTACTACCAAATTTAATGAAGTACTCCTCTGTTGGGTCTGATTTGAAGCAGCGAAATCTACAAATACAATATTTGCTGCCAATCTTTGTTTTGTCTGACTGAAAATGGTTTGGAAGTCTGCGATAGGCCTTTCTCAACAGGGTAAGTTGCTGCAAGAACATTCCCCTTAATGATGCATTCTAGGGCTAGTTGTGTTCAAATAAAATGAACATAAGAACATGCGGATGACACCCAACTTTACCTCTCATTTTCAGCTGACCCAGACCCGGCTGTCTTGTGCTTACCCAGTGATGGGCAGCTGTGGGGGACTGGGTGAGGGTTAACCAACTGCAACTGAATCCTGACAAGACGGAGGTGATATTAGTAGGTAAGTCAATGGAGATGGTGACCCCCTCGGTTGAGGAGGTTTGTCCTCCACTGACGTCCCATGTGCAGAGCTCGGGGGTGCTCCTCGGTGTGCAGCTCCGCCTGGATCTCCAGGTGGAGACTGTGGCGAGGAGTGCCTTCTGCCAGTTACATCTGGTGCGGCGGCTTCGGCCGCTGGTTCCGCATCTGGCCACGATCACCCATGCTTTTATCACCTCTCGGTTAGACTACTGTAATGTGCTGTACCTGGGGCTATATATGGTGACAGTTCGGAAGCTGCAGCTGGTGCAGAATGCGCCGGCCCGGCTCCTGGTGGGGCTGGGCCACCGAGAGCACATTACACTGGTGCTCCGATCTCTGCACTGGCTGCCAATAGTCTTCCAGGCTAGATTCAAAGTGTTGGTTTTGACCTATAAAGCCCTACACAGCCTGGGCTCTGCCTACTTGCGAGACCGCCTCACCCCCCTGGTTCTGGATCAGACCCTGCGGTCATTGGGGGGTGCCCTGTTGGAGGTCCCTCAGGTTTCCCAGGGGGCCATGCAGGACAGGGTGTTATCAGTGGCCGTGCCGTGCCTCTGGAATTCCCTCACCATGAGAACCCGTCTGGGCCCAGACCTCCCAACTTTCCATAGGAATTGTAAGACCTGGCTGTTCCGTCAGGCACTTGGCGAGGGAGAAGGGTGAGGGTGCGTGGTGGTGGGTGATATGGGTGTTTTCTCCTCATTCTTGTTGTTTTTGATATTGGATGTTTTTATATATATTATTGTATTTTACTGATGAATTTTGTTAGCCGCTCCGGGCTGCCTGTGGCTAAATAAGTAATGCCCTGCACGGTCAGACCAATGGTCCATCGAGCCCATTACTTGTCTCTGACACTGGCCAGTCTTGATCACCGGGGTACCAAAGGTCACAATCGTATCCACTCTGTCGTCTCTTCTCCAAGTTGAAGAGCCCTAACCTATCTAGTACCTCTAGACACTAGGTCTGGGCATGTTTTCAACAGGAGGAATAGCACCAATGTTGTGCACATGACCAAAGTCACTGAGTGTTATCAGATGAGTTACCTCATATGGTCACCCAGGAGCCACAGATTCAACTGCCCATCTGAAGGTGGAGCAGCCAGATGCACGTTCTTGTGAGGTACGGGTCACCCACTCATGGCCACACAGGGAGTCATGCCAGGAAATCTGGAGTGCTCCGTACAGGGCCAGCCAAATGTATGGTGGCTGCTTCCATGGCTGAGGTAGCCACTCTGGGAGCCGTCTATTTGAATTGCTCCCCACGCACTCCACCTGCATGGAAGCTCCATGGCAGAGCCACGCAGTGGCCATGGACTGTCCCACTGCCTTACTCATTTGAAAATACCCATTGTCCTGCTTGTATTTATTATTTTTCTGTTAATAGATCCAGGCTAGAGCTGAAATGAGTACCTGCAAAAACAGATATATACCCCTCAGAATTATGGTACCTGATTCAACTTGGTAACATGGGATAGTATTAGTATCTGAATAGTGCCTGACGGGCTACTCAATGTGATGATTTACTCACCTCTCATACCAATTTACCAATCTCCCATACCAATTTATCTGTTTTCCATTATCAAAATAAGTTAGTAAAATGGGAAATCAGTAACGGAAATACCTGGTATTTTTATGGAATCAGGTGCCTGACTGAGCACCCAGGTACCAACTGGCCACCTGATAGACTGTCTAAAATTGCTGGTATTACCCACACGTAGCAAATGTGCTATCTGTTTCAGCTGTAATCCAATAATCACAATAGCTCTTTTTGGTAGCTTATCCAATTCATTTGACCACTTTTATGGGAGTTTGGTGTGGGATCTATGTACTGTTCAGAGCAGCAGCTAAAGGATTAAACCAGGTATTGCTTAGAAAACAACTTGTTGCTTAGGGTAGAGTTGATAGAAAACTCTGAAGAAGACAGCATAAAAGATGCTGAGAAGCAGGTCAGGGCAGCTTCCAAAGCCAAGAAAAGCCCAAACACGCAGGAGCGGGTGCTAAAGGAGAAAGCGCCTGACTCTGTTCCCTGGCTAGGTAGCAGAAAGGCTCTGGAGAGAGGGCGGTTTCCGACATAATGAGAGCACATGGTTTACACGCTTCGCCAAGTATGGAAATCTGTGCTCTCATCACAGTTGAAATCAGCCTCCAGATGTTGGCCCGGGCCAGAAACCAGGGTTGCATGAGCCGTGGTGGTGCTTAGCCCAGGCTGTAACTCAGGACCACCCCCGAGGAGCAGCCTGGGCTAAGTGCTACCACAACCCATGCAACAGACTCCGACAGGAGTAAAGCAGGCCATCATGTTTGATGACCACCCTACATATACCCTGGTCCGAATCTGCAGCGCTGCTTGTCAGCGCCAATGGCCTCAAAAGCTGTCATGGTCACCCATCAGGGAGGGGGCAGGCCGATCTGAAAAGCACGGGGTTGGGGCCATGTGGACGGATGTCCATGCATCACCCCCTCCCCCCCAATATCATGGGCAAGCAGCCTTCATTTTATAG
The DNA here is from genome assembly GCA_003113815.1 of Sphenodon punctatus. NCBI lineage: Eukaryota > Metazoa > Chordata > Lepidosauria > Sphenodontia > Sphenodontidae > Sphenodon > Sphenodon punctatus. Next base: position 550,876 of record QEPC01009246.1, read on the forward strand.
AAAACTCCATTGTGGCCCCTGCTTAACACGGGGGACCTCCAAGAAGGCACCCCCGGCAGACTGAAGGAGCCGCTCTGGGGCGCGGAGGGCGAGGTGGTCCCTGAAGTATGAGGGGCCCAGATCATGAAGGGCCTTCTAGATCAATACCAACACCTCAAACCTGTTTCGGCACACTATTGGCAACCAGTGCAGAGTCCAGAGCACAGGTGTTACGTGATCTTAGTGACCCGTCCCCAACAGGGTCACTAAGCCGGGATGCCGCATTATGCACTAGCTGCAGCCTCTGAACCAGGAACAAGGGCAGCCCCACATGGGGGAGACTGATAAGGCAAAATCATGGTGGGAAAACTCATGTGAATCCCAGTTTGTGGGCATGGGGGGTAAAAACAACACTCATGGCAATGACAGGGCTCCAAATCCAGCCCAGTCATCCATGAATGAAATCGCCACAAGAATTGCCTGATGATGTTTTTACACCCTGCAACCACAAGTGGAACTTCACGTGAGTTTTTCCACCATGATTTTGCCTCATGTAAGTTCTTCCCCCTTACGTAATGTGGGCAGGCAGCCTAAGGTCCAGCTCCTTCTTACCAAGGCAACGTTTCAGATGTCCAAAGTTGCATGTGTTTCCTTGGTTTTAGTGGGAGCATAGCTAGGTTGGAATGGGTCCAGGTACAAGAAATGGATTCCGCCCCCCCTCCCATCATCACCATCCTATCCCGTTCCACTCTCTTCCCTTCTTCCTTCCTCCGCTTGCTACACCTGAGCCCTGGAGGCTGCGATTGCGCTGTCTGTCTCATGCAAGACTAGCCTAAATACGTATATAATATCTAATCTCTCCACATATATACAAAAGTAATATCCATCTAAATCTAAGGGAGACGGGAAGGGAAAAAGAAAACTCTATTTAATCAATTATCTATATAACTATTATAATCTATATGTCTATAATATATATCTATATCTAATCTATGCTACCTATTCTATATATAATGCACAGGGGGGAGAAGGGCAGGGAAAGGGAGAAGGTAAAATGTAGGGTATGAGGAAGGAAAGATATTGTTAATACAATGAAGGCTAGGGAGGATTTGTGAGTGCAAGCACCACAGTTCTGTAAATGCAACCTGACAAGCAGAGCTCTCTCAGAACGGAGAGAAAAAGCCTGGTCCTCCCATTATAAAGGGTTGCAGTGCCCTCCCCCATAGCCTCCCTGATTGGTTGTGGTTGTGGGAGGCAGTAGGCCTTGAGCGATCACAGAGTCTCATGAGACTACTGGGGCCTGCTTGCGCTGCTCATTGGTGAGCGATACATCCATCAGATACCGCTGAGCTGCTCGCCCCTCCCAACACTGGCACAGTTCAAGAGTTCAACCCTGTTTAGGGCCAAAGATGTCTGCTCCCTCCTCCCCTCTCCACATTTTCCCTCCAAAACCCAACTGCCACAACACTAATAATAATAATGATAACATTGTTGTTTTCATCATAATTGTCTTTATTATTGATTGTTGTTTTTGTTATTGCAATAACAATTATCATTATTGTAATAACGAAAACGACATGCACACCTCTACTCTTTGTGTCAGGGTCACAATCGACTGCCAGATTCAGTAACCAGAGTGGGGCTGTGCCTGGTGGGGATTTGAGTGGCTGGCCCATTAAAAAAACCTGCACTTAAGAAAAATAGGACAGCTGAGTAGACACACACCTGGGTTGGGCTCCTCGCCAAAAATTAGTGGGAGGCTCATGGTGGAAGAGGCGAGAGGCTAAGGGTGGTGCAACGTGGAGCTGTTGTGGTGAGTTGTGGAGTGTCCGAAGGTGTGACTGAGGGAGGGCTGAGCCATGCTTTACGGTTTGGAGCAGCCAGTCAAAGCAACTCAGCCCTGGAGACATAGCCTGGATCTCAGGCGGGCGTGAACTGAGATACAGGACTGGGGAGTTGGCTTGTCTGGTCTGCATGCATTTGGGGACTTCGACTCACCATTGTGGGAGAAGCCCCACGCAGGAGGACTGGGACTGGCTAAAAGGGAGGTTAGGAGGCCAGATTAAACAACACAGCTAGCCAAGCCGTGCACTTTAGAGGAGCCTCAAAGAACTGTGGTCAAATCCATGTGTGGGAGCAGCAGAACTAAATTCCCCAGACCAGAGCTGAGAGGGCATCCTCCAGAAGGAGGGTGCGTGGACTGCGTCTACCTTATTCTGTCCATCTTAGGGTCTGTTGCTGAGCAGGACTGAACATCTGAAGTAGAGATGAAAGGGACAGCCAATTCCATAAACATAGTTTAGTAACCACAATTCTGGATAGTCAATCAGTTAACTGATCGGTATCTACATACTACCAAGGTTAGCTGGCTATCTGAAATTCCAGTTAATAACCATTGCCGAGTATATGATGTACCGTTTAACTGCTTTAGCCTTTTTACTTTGTTTTGTAATTTCTGACCAATAGCAAAGCTATTTTGGCCATGACATTGAGTCCCTGCTACTCTCTGCCTCTCTTTCTGTTCCTGCCATTTGTCTGACTTTCTTATTTAGCCTGTAAGCTCAGGAGGATAGGGACTGTCTGTCATGGAGGAGCATAGGGTCACACATGTGTGATACTGACCTACATGTAAACTACAAGCCTATTAAATATGTAAAGCAAAACATGCAACATGTATGTAATGTTACAATTGAGAACTGTAAAACCCAAATCAGGACTGTAACACGTGACCAAGCTCCAGGAAATGCAGAGATAAAAAGAATGTGTATTTGGGAACCCTGGCCAGACAGACCTGTGGAGATGCAAATCAACCTTCACGTTTGCCTGGGTTGCTACGTGACAGGCCTCACATTTCTCCAAGGTGGGAACGAGAAACAAAGAAACCATGAAAGGTACTTAAAGAGGCCATTAGCCACCTTCAGGAGCTCTCGCTTAGCCATCTGGAGCACTCTCATCTGCATTCTGGATCCTGTCAGCAAACAAGGCTGGAAGACATGAACTGAGAGACAGGACTTTGCTTTCTAGCCACTCTAAGTCTGAAGACCCAGTCGCTTACATCAAGGACCGAGAAGAACTTATGGACCTTTGTAGGGTAAGATACTTATTTAGGAACTCAACCAGTATAGATCAGGAATGTGTTATATTTACCTTTGATTTCTAGTAACCACTCTGTATCAACTATCTTGCTTATGTAATTAATAAACTTACTTCTTATCTTTATGAAGAAGTGTCTGTGTCTAACATTGGAACACAAGTGAGCAACAAGAGCCCTCAAGCTCTTGCGAACCCAGAGAGTAAAGAGTCTGTAAACGGGAAGGATCGGGCCCTTGAGTGACAAAGGGGTTGTCCCTGCGGCAGACTTGAATGAGCCAGAGAGAGAAAACCGATCCAAGTGGGCTGTACGCGAGGGAAACTGAGACACTCAAACCCGGTAAAGTGGGGGTGCAGACCTCCAACCCGTGACAATGTCTTTTACCATATGTCTGTTGTAACCACGTAAAACAAGGTCCAATCTAAGTGCGAGCCTCTAGGAACTATTCTAATACAAGTAATTAATAAAAATCTCTCAAGGGCACCTCTGAATGGGGTGAATGTCTTCCATTTAGAAGGACTCCCGTTGAAGTCAAGGGGTCACAAAAGCCCCTCACATGAACTAGGTTTGCTGTTCCACTTCCCCTTTCAGTCTTGCTACAGTTCTGATCCTGTGGTCAAATTTGACTAGGCATTTGAATTCTCAATGATTCTCATATCCATCTCAACTTCATCCAACTAATGGGGGAGGGGATCGGGGGAAAAGGCAAACAAGCCCATCAAAATGATAATTGGTGCTAACTTATCATTTGTTCGCTCCATCTCTCCTCTTCCACTCTGCCTTAGCTCCCAAATGGTGTCAATTATCCACAAATCTCCCAGGGCCTGCACCATCTGAATAACAATTCATTAACCTTCACTTTCCTCCTGCTGATTAGCTCACCCCCACCGCCTCCCTGATGCAGAAGACAGCACGTCGGAAACTCAGCCAAACTTTTTAATTATGCAAATAATACAATACCCGAAGATAATTATTTAGCCCAGTACTTTGCGGCTGCATATTCTATGCTCTGTTCTTCTCTCGTAGGCTTTTCTATTCTATTCTCCTCTTTATATTGCCTGAACTCTTGTCAAGGAGAATGAAGGATTTTCCACATCACTCTCTGTAGGTGATCCCATGGAGAGACAGTACACAGATGGGCCACTATTTTGAGAGAGAACAAGTTTTCTGAAAGGCTGGATAAAGGAACATGTGGCTCTGGGTAAAATTTCCAGTTTCTGCATTTCAGCTAAGCAGTCTGCAAAAGTACAGAATGTGTCAGAAACTTTGCACAGAGAAGTAGAACCTATATTGAAAGGCATCAGACTTAACCCATAACCCCATTATGCAGTTGACAAACAGAGTAAAACACACCATGTCTGGAAAACTGGGGGGGGGGCGCAGTTGGAAGAATACCCCCCCCCCCCAGATTAGAGAGGTGTTTAGATAGGGAAGGGTCATAAAGCATGCCCAGGATAAAGAATTATCCAGATAGATTATATAATACTGTTTGATTAAAACGAGAGCTGAAGCAGGGAGAGGGTTTATTATTTGTGGATAGAGATTGCATTTTTAGATAGCCCTTGGAGTGCCTGAATAACATCGGTGACTGTACTTGCATATTTATTTTTTTCCAGATATTCTGTTTTTGGTTCAGATACTCGGTTATTTTCATCGTCCATTCATTTTGGTATTTCGGTTAGGTTATTTTTGGCAGCTGTATATATATACGATAGTGATAACATTATCAAAATGGCATAACCAAAATGATGGAACAACTGAAATAAATGACTTGCAAAAAAAACATGGAATAACCAAAATCAATACCCAATGGAGTGTAAATGGATATCGGTTATTACCTGAAGAGCTTTTTTTGATTTTGGTAGGGTATATTCATGCATTTCATCATATTTCAGTTCTAATCAGAACTACTTTTTTCCAACCAAGCCATCACATTGCTAGGGGTGTGCAAACACTCGGGAGTTTAGGGTTTGTCCCATTCGGGGTTTGGGCCCCCCAAAACAGTTTGGGGTTTGGAGGTTTGGCCCAAACCTGTTTGGGGGGGGTCAAACCCATTCGGGTGGGGGAGCAGGGGGGAGCTCAGTTTCCCCTTCCTCCAGGCTGCGTGGGTGGAAGGGGCACCGGAGCTCACTTACCCCCCCTCCCTGCCCCCACTCAGTCTACTAAAATATTTTTTTAATCCCCCACCCCAGGGACCCCCCTACCTAGTGGTGCTGTGGTGGGTCCAGCTCTGGCGGCTCTGCGGAGCACTTCAGGTCTCTACTAGACCTTCAGGGTCAGGTGACTGTGTCAGGTGTCCTGGAAGGCCTAGAAGAGACCTGAAGCACGCCGCTGCCGGAGCCGGCCCTGCTGCCACCACTGGACCCGGGGCCAGGTTCGGAGCCTGACCTACCTGGTGGTTCTGGGGCTCCGGCCCCGGGGCCAGCGGTGGCAGCAGAGTGCTTCAGGCCTCTACTAGGCCTTCCCGGTCACCTGACCCAGTCACATGACCTGGAAGGCCTAGTAGAAGCTTGAAGCACTTCGCAGCGCCGCTGAAGCTGGACCCACTACTGCAGCCGTGGGACCTGGGGCCAGAGCCCCAGTGCCACTAGGTAGGGGGTTCCCTGGGGTGGGGGTGGGTTAAAAAAAATTAGTAAGCTGCACAAGGTGGGGGGGAGGTGAGCTCCGGTGCCCCTTCCACCCACACAGCCTAGAGGGAGCGGAAACCGGGTTCCCCCCTGCCCCCACCTCCCACGTTGAATGGGTTCGGCACCCAAACTTGGTTTGGGTGGTTCGGGCGGGGGGCAGTTCAGGTTCGGGAGGTTCGCGGATGGGCTGAACACCCCAAGTTCGGCCCGAGCCACATTCGGCACATGCCTAAACATTGCTCCTTTTAAAGGACAGTCCAAATTTCAGCCTTCAGCAGTGGCATCCGTTGCTCCGTGGGTGGGATTGGGTGGAGATGGGTGTTGGCCAGGAGCAAACACTCACCAACACCCACCGAAAGTGGCATTTACACAGGTGCCCCCACTCATCTCCACCCAGGGAAATGCTCCCCACCCACTGGTCAACACCCATCTCCACCCAGAGGAACTAGGTGGAGGCATCATGTGTGCACAGGGCCCATAGTGATTGACTGCAGTGGTGCCCTGCAACATGTATGATAAAATGTAACACCCATTTTATGGGTGTTAGAGCGTCTGTGTAAAAAGGGTCTAATTAAAAGTCTAAAGGATTTGGTTCAAGATTCCCAATGCATCTTTTTCTCAGTGACTGAAAACTGGTTAGCTTCACCTAAAAGTCAAAGTTTGGGAAAGTTGCAAGCATTTAAAATAAATGTGTTGGGGTTTTAATATTAATAGAACTACAATTTTATTATTGATTTCTTTTTAAAAAAATATTTATTTTTTATTAACTAACTTTATAGATACAAATACTTTACATTGAAGTAGCAGTGCTCTAAGGTATACTATTTTCAGACATGACAGTACCACAGGTGGCCACGGAGCTGTCACATTTGATCTTGCTTGCCAGACGTTACCCCAGCCTGGATTTGGACTGTCCCCAGGCTGAGGCAGTTTTTAGCCTGGGCTGTTAGTCCGGGTTGTGAGTCAGAGATGGGAATGACTAAGTGCTGCTGCAGCCTGGGGAAACCATCTCTACATGGGATAGAGTGGGCCGTCCTGTGCGATGGTCCACTCTGCCCAACCCCAGTCCATGGCCGGGGCTGTTTTGAACACGCGGCTGCCTGTTAGGGCAGTGGGTGGGCTACATTCAGTAGAGTGGGGTCAGGGCTTGGGGACCCTGGCCGCCCGCTGTCCTGCCCTCTTCCCATCCTGTGCTGTCGACGTGTCTACTCAGCGGCCGGGCCAGATCCCATGGACAGGATCAAAGCATGACCGTGTCATGCGTTGTCACATTTGAAAATACCCTAACTTGCTGGGTGTTAACAGACATCACATTGGCCCAGTTCAGCCCATTTTGGCCCGAGAAGACCAACTTGATGTTTCAATGTTTTTTCCAGGCATGCCAGATGTGGGCCCAGAACAAACCCTGCCCGCGGTGGCAGCTGGGCTGGAAATGTGGGCCTGGAATGAAGTGGGCCGACAGTCTGTGCCCTGCTGGGCAAGATGGGGGAAACCAGGTGAGAATGTGCATTACAGGCTCTGGCTCGTCCCAGCGTGGGGGTGGGGGTGTCACCATGGCAGCCAGCCATGACTGTCATGGCGGGGGTGGGATGCTGACTGTAGCACAGGGGTGAACTCAGCCTGGTGGGGCCCCACAGTGCTCCTCGGCCCCCTCCCCAGCCAGGGCAGGTGGCAGGAATGTCTGTTCCTGTCACTGAGGGTGCCCTGGCCGGAGGAAGCCCTCCTCACCCCTGGGCAGGATGACAGCGAAGCCGTCATGTCTGTAAGTACCCGATGTTACCAAATGAAACAGTGTTCCAGTTCCAGTTATTCCATTTGTTGATCAGTTACTACCATTGTGTTGTGTTGTTGTTATGTGTTAGTTATAACTACCCTTATTACACGTCCGATGCTATTTGTTTACCTGCTTGTCCTTTCAAATGAAAAAGTCAAACACGTAAGGTCGTTTGTCCGGTGGAAGTTCTTTACTACGTTTAGGCAAGGGAGCCACGTTGCTGCAAAGTCTGATTCCCAATGCATTTCTCAGTAAATTCTGTGATCATTTCTCCACTGAAAACAAATACCAAATTCTGTTGATCCATTCCCTTTCTGGAGGACCTTCCACTGACTTCCAGCATCTGGCAATTGTGTTTATCACTGCTAGGAACAGAAATGTGCAGGAATATTAGTCGTGCTTCATTAGAGGGACTTACGGGAAAAGACCCAGTAAGGCTGGTTCTCGCTTGTGGGGTATGATCAATCTTGTCACTTGTTCAACATAATTGCATACTGTTCTCCAGAATGGTTGTATCCAGTTACCTGCCCACCAACAATGGTAATATGTGCCCAATTCTCCACATTCCCTTCAAAAGAGCCCTTTATCACCCTGATTTCCCGCCCCTCTAAATTGTAGTGGGACAAGGTAGTATCTTAACACCAACTTTATTTGGATTTTCCTAGATTCTAAGGACACTGCAAAAGTATGCATATATTTAGCACTCCTCCCCCACCCCCCGGCCTTCTCCAGCTTTATACTTAAGACCACATTTGCACCGACCCCACGCAGAATTCTTAAATTCATTTATTTATTTTAGCAATTTATACCCCGCTTCCTCCTGTAAAAGCAGCTCCGGGAGAAACTGCAAGAGCCAAAATCTGCACGAATTTCATTTGGTGTGAAAGCCCACACCCCCGGCACTGCTTTGCCAGAGATCACCTGTAAGATTTCCCTGCTCTGTACTCTTTCGGGTGATCTCTGGCAAAACCATGGTGGGGGGGAGGGGGTTTTCACACCGACCGAACTCTGTGCACATTTTGGCTTGTGGGAGCCGAAACCTGTGCGCTGTCACAGGTGTGAATGTGGTCTTAAATCCCTTTCCCATTTCACTAAGTATTTCTTTTTATTCTGGGTCCCGCTTACTTGCTGGACAGCCTCATACCCCAGGCAGTGGTACGACCCCTGCGGTTGGCCAGGGACGCTCCCGACTCNTCCTGTAAAAGCAGCTCCGGGAGAAACTGCAAGAGCCAAAATCTGCACGAATTTCATTTGGTGTGAAAGCCCACACCCCCGGCACTGCTTTGCCAGAGATCACCTGTAGGATGCCAGACTCAAAGTTCCCCGAGTTTCCCGGGTGGCAATGATGGGGAGTGCATTCTCGGTGGCCGCACCTAGGCTTTGGAATTCCCTACCGACGGAGGTCCGCTTGACCCAGCTGTTCGGCTAGGCCTTTCGGGAGGGGGTGGGGGAGTAGGGTTTTGATTTGATTTTTGCTCTTTTGTATTTTATGGTTTAACATTTTTTAGCTGGTTTTGTGTTGGCTTTTATTGTAGGAATTGTTGTACGCTGCTCCGAGTTGCTCTTTTGCAGGAGGGTGCGGGATAAAAATATCCCTAAATAAATAAATAAATAAATAGTATACTGAAGATTTTAAAAGTTCCCTGTAAATGCTTTCAAGCCTATCTGTGCTTGAGGCTACTTGGAACAGGATGTTTTCTATGGGCTGAGAGGTTCTACTGAACTATTTGACCTTACCTGGAGCAGTAAAAGGTACCTTCACCTAAATTACTGGAATGAGTCTACACCAGATTGTAATTTGGTTACTGTCATGAGGGCCAGGCTGGGAAATGTGTGAAATTGGAAGCCTTGGTGATTAATGATTCCTTCTTGGTGATATGTGATATAATGTTATTAATTGCCTAAGTTGATTGTTGATCCTAAGTCTCACCGATTGCAAAATCCAGCACTGGCTGTAAAATGTGTGAAAATGGATTTTGAAATGCTTGGGAGGTTGAGTCAAGCCTTCAACTCAGCTTAAAGGCCCTTCCCAGGAGGGGCTCAAAGAGGACTAAGCAAAAGTGACCACAGATGAGGTCATTCTAGACCAAGTGGAGCGACCATTTGGGATTGTTGTGGTGCCCAGGAAGTCCCACCCTCAAGGAATGTGAGGAATGCATCCAAGAACACCTAAGGATAGGAACTCGGAGCAAGCACATGGGACACCCTCTTGATGCTTTTCTGAGGACACACGCACACACACCGCGTCAAGCTTGTGCCTGCTCTCTGGGCAGAGAAGCAAGAAAAGGACTTTCGCTCTCTTACAGTCTTCAGGGACTTGACAGAGCAGGGACCTTGTAAATTAATCTAGACCTGCACATTACATCTGTTTTTGTTGGTTTTAATCATTTTCTGTAACCTCTGAACCCTTAATCCCACCTTAGTACCTTTTACATAAACTTTCTCTATCCTAAAACTGTGTGTAAGTGTGGTTTGCTGAAGCTTGGGGAATCTCTTGACCAACCTTGAGACAGGCCTGACCTGACCCATTCTTTCACTTGATGACTCCGTGGCACTTCTAACGGTCCAGGCGGTCAGGGATTAACCCTGGTGCACTCAGCAAGGAGAGGGGCAGATCCGGTCGTGCCTGACCTAACAGCACTCTGGGGGACTGTCAGATAGAAGGGAACCCCAGAATCCTGGTGTCAGTTATCAAATCCTGCTGAGAAGAGAATTTACCTTTCACAAACAGCTGTTCAGCATGCATAATGTTCCCCCACCACCTTTTTTTTAAAAAAAGTTTTGATCTCGGAATCACTGCTGAGTTTCCTTCTGCTAAAATGGTTAGATTTATGGGTAAGTAAGGCTAGGCATTGCTTGCCTTTTAAAAAATAAATATATTAATTACCATCTTCCAGTTCTGCTTCGCAGCCCATGCAACAGGATGTTTTTTTCCCAGTTACTCTGACTCATTCTGTTATCTAACAAGTTGCCTTTGTGCCTTTGAAACTCAGTGTTTACTTAGGATAATGGTACCAGTTCTTTGGTGCACTCAAGGAGGCTGCTCTATGATACAATCTAATGTCAGGTAGGTTTAAACCTCCCTTCTTTGTTCTCATCGAAAGAGGTTTACTCGGCCTACACTTCTTGCCATTCCAGATTACCTCTGTCCTTAATTTCTCACATTGTCTGAACAAAGACTCAGGCACGGAGATCAGCAGGGCCTTCCGTTTGTAAATTATTTTAGGGAGGGCTATCATTTTAAACAAATTAATTTTACCTAGCCACAAGCATGCCAAACCTTTCCATGAGCTAGCCTCTTTTTGGAGTTGCCTGATCGAAAGGGTGTGTGTGTGTGTGTGTGTGTGTGTGTGTACATGTACATGTACAAATCTTTCAAATATTTGGTTAGTAGTACTCCCAGGTATTTGAATACTCTTTTTTGTTCTGGGAATGGGACAGCCATCCTTATTTGACGACACTGGGCTTCATCCTTCCTTCCTTCCACCTGGCCCCGGACCTGCTGACTTTTTGTTGGGCTTGTAAAACCTGGCTGTTCCTTCAGGCATTTGGTGGAGGGGACACGTGAGGGAGGGATGGGTTGGGGGGGGCTTGTTTTAGGTCTATATTTCTATGCCTGCATCATGTGGTTTTATATTAGTATTTTATGTGTTTCATATTTTTGTTTTAAATTGTAAGCCACCCCGAACTGCTCTGCAGAAGGGACGGGGTATAAAATTGTAAAATAAATATTCAGGACAAATGACTTTCCATACTTTAACTGGGGTGGGCTGTGGCTCAGGTTGTAGACCACATGCTTTGTATGTATAAGGTCCCAAGTTCAATCCCTGGTATCTCTGATTCAGGATCTCTGGGTGAAGCCTCTGTCGGGGAACCTGGAGGGTCTCAGGTAGCACGGCTGGGGGAGGCCTCTGCTGGAGAGCCGGATTTGAAACCCTGCTGCCGTGTCAGGTTGTGACAATACTGGGCTAAGCTGGACCATTGGTCTGACTTAGTTAGGCAGCTCCTTATATATCGTGTTTCCTGAAATGACACTAATTCACTAATGAGATTTGGGGGGTGAGGGGGACTGAGTTGACTGGATCAGCCACAAGCAGCATGTGTCATCTGCAAAAAGGGAAATGTTATGTTGAAAGGAACCCATTTGTATACCTTTTCTATTTTTCCCCTGCCTAATTTCTATAGCCAACAACACTTCTAATACCACATCAAAGAGTAGGGGTGAGAGAGGGCAGCTCTCTCTGGTGCCTCTTAGCAAATTAAAGGGTCTCATTAGAGATCCATTTATAAATCAGGCTTGAGTTTAGTTTTAAATAGATTGCATGTAACCACTTGGTAAAATTTCCGTCAAGTCCCATTTTCTTTAGAATTTAAAACATACAGTGGGGCTGATCCCATGCCCCAGGTGCAAGCTGGACACGTGCATGTACATGAAACCCACGTGCATCTACATTGTGAGTACATGGTGCCATGCAGATCCTGCATGGACGGGTTTGGGATTGTGGCTCTATGTGACTGAAGGCCTTCTCTGCATCGGCTGACATGATCATCACTGGGATCTTAATTTGGCTTAGGTGATGCGTTAAATTAACCACCCTTCTGATGTTATCCGTGCCTGCCCAGCCCAGTATAAATCCTACTTGGTCTGGACAAATTATTTCTGTACAGATAGCGGCCAATCAATTAGCAAGACACTTAGCAAAAAATTTTAAATCTGCATTTAGCAGAGAAATTGGTCTATAACTTTCACATTGCTCTGGCGGGCACCCTGGTTTCACAATCAATTAAATTCCGGCATCGTAGAAAGTGTTTGGCCTTTCCCCTTCTATTAATATGGCATTGAATGACACCAGAAAAAGTGTCAAAATATCTGCATATGTCTACTAGAATTCTGAGGGTAATCCATCAGAGCCATTTGTCGGGATGTGCGAATAGAACGCGGTTCGACCGTTCAGTTTGAAAACTGAGTTCAGGTTCAGTTGTTCGGTTCGGCCAAACATTTGAAATAGCGCTATCAGTAACGATATCGATACCAAATTCAAAGATATTTTTTTTTGTATCAGTATCATTTGGCCCTGAGACCACCCTTAGTCTCCACCCCATGTGTCACGAAGTTTTCTCCTCAGCTGCCTCCCCCTTCCAGTCACATTTTTCCTGCCTGAATGGGCCTTCCAGTCACGTTTTCCCTGCCCCGAACTCATCCGAACTCACCCGAACATGACCGAACCGTTCGCTCGTTTTTGAGTTCAGTTCGGACGTTCAGTTCGGTCATCCAAACAGACCGAGTTCGGTCCGAACATCCGAACCGCATTTGCACATCCTTAGCCATTTGCTGTACTGACTGCTAATCCTTTGATAGTCTCCAAGATTTAATCTATTGTTAGTGGGGAATTAAAAATTTGAGTTTGTGCATTATTTATCTTTGCAAGTTTGTATTTATTCAAAAATTCTGTTCTTTTTTCAGATGTCAGGTTTGAAGATGTATAGAGATTTTGGTAGCACCAAAGGAACTCCTCTTGAATTTGCTCCTGTTTTGAGCAGATTTATTGTTTCGTTCACAGTGAAAACATCTGATTGGTTTTAAATGGGCTACTGTTTTTTCTATTTCTTTTGTGTTAATAAGTTCCCTGATCCTACGTAGTTCTTTTTGAAGGAGTTTTCTTGTTTGTTCTTTCAACTTTATTTAATTCTGAGAACAGCTCTTTTGTATGTTCTCTGCTTTCTTTATTGATAAATATTTTAAGTGAAATCATTTCCCCCCAAACTACTGCATTATCAGCTTCCCAGAATGTTAGAGGAGAGCTAACTGATGATTTATTGATCTCAAAATATTCTCTAATACCTGTTTGAATCTGCTGTCTAAAGAATTTAGTTTCAGTAAGCCTCTATCCATTTGCCAAGTTACACATGTTGCTACTAATGTAGATTGGGACCACCTGAACTCTGAAATAATGGCATACTACTAGAGGTAAAATGTAGCTATTTAGACATTTCCCTATTTCAGTTTTATCCATCAGTGCATGGTCATTTTTTGTAAATGAACATTTTTTGGGTAACCTAATCTTTTCAGCATCTTTGTTGTTCCAACCATTTATAGCTAGATAGTTGCATTCAGTGCCTAGAATTTGGACGTTTTTATTGGAGCTGCAAGAGCATGGGTGGTGTCTCGTGTAAAAACGGCCTTAGAGTCAACAGATGTATTAGCCTATACAAAACAAACCTGAAAACATTTTTGTATGAACTTTCAACCGATGGTTTAGAATTATACATTATAACTATAACAATAACTAAATGAGGACTGAACTGTGGTTTACAATTTTTCCCCAATTAGTTCTGCAAATATAAGATTCATTTTCACAAATATTACCCTCTGTCCTCCCCAAGCCGCATATACTACTGCTCCCAGAGCAGTGAGAATTCTTCTCATCCAGTTAATTCATATCCCGCCACTTCCCAATGAAACCCAATTAAATAACTGAAAGCTCTTACTAAATATAGGACTAATAAGGCACCTTTGTTTGATCATTAGGCCAGTATACTCTCATAGTCCTATTGCCTAACAGTATCTGTTTGATATATTGGGGGTCTGGCTTAAATTTTCTTCTATCTCTGGGACTATGTAATGCCAAGAATGGCTCAAGATCTGTAGTATCGGTGAGTATTTCCTTTTTTCCATTTAGGACGGTTAAGTGTGCTGGGAACCACACGTGTGGTTTCAAACCTCTTTCTTTCAATATGGACATACACTTGATCCACTTTCTCCTCTTGTTGAAAGTTTCACTAGCATAAACTGGAAAAATAATGGTTTTGCTCTAGTGAAACTCCAGTTGCTGCTTTTTTGCAAGCCAGCTTTAAAATATTTTCTTTGTCTTGGAAGTTCAAAAACATTACTATTATTGTGCGTGGATTGTCCACTTCTTTTGGGCACACAGGTGCTGTTCTCTGGGTTCTTCCTATCCTGATTCTATGTATATGAACTTCTTCAGGGAAATTAACTTCTAAGACAGACCAAATTAGCTCACACGTATCTCCTGACTACAGTCCTTCTTAAAGACCAGTAAACCTTAGACTGGATTTGTAAGACCTATTTTCTAGCTCTTTGCACTTTTCCATAAGGAAGGCCACAGATTCTTTCAATGTATTGGTCTGATCTTCTGTTGATAGCACATTATCCTCCCGACTTGATATTCTGTCCTCTGCAGTGTCCATGCATCAGCTGTCCTCTGGAGTTTTGATACCTTCGAGAGCTGCCTATCTCTTGCCTGGCTGGCTCCTAGCAAATGTCTACCAAAAGCTGGGTTACCTCAGTCCCCTTTGCTTGGCTCCCCAGGTCCTCCACTGGTTTGTTGCGTCCATCATTTAGGCTCTGCCGATCTACTCCACCTCCGCTGGCAATTTGGGCTGACAGAAGTGCTCCATGGCACTTTTTTCAGACTTCCTCCTTTTGGTTTTGCCTGACATCAAGTGTCAGTTATTTTTGTTGTCTTTGCTGATACCGGCAACATGGATGGGTTTTCTGGCTTTGGGAAACGGAGCATGGGCTTCCCACAGCTTCCACCACTTGCGCATGCTCAGTCCTGTTGGCTTCTACCCTACAGTACCTCTCTCTGTAATACGGATTGTCAAACATTCTGAGATCGAGAAATTAAAAACAAAGTTTCTCATAGTAATCTTAGCTTTCTCAAGCCATTGGGTGAAAACAGACATGACGTTAACCACCCTTGGTGGTGGTTTATGCATGTTGCAGGGCTGCATAGGGCACCAGTACAGCCCTGAAACATGCATAAATAACCACCAAGGGTGGTTAGCGTCATGTCTGTTTTCACCCATTACTAAATGGTTAGGAAACAGGAGTCTGCTAGTTTAATCTCTGCTACTCATTTTCTTTGTGATGTTGGCCATGCCACTTTAACCTTAATATCTCCATAATGAGACTTAACACTTGGAAATTGTTGATTTTTTTTTTTTAGAAAGCTCAAAATTATAATGAATATTTTCATTCTATTTCAAATGAAAGTACTTTTTTGTTTGCTGCCCCCAAACTGAACTTTTTTTTCTCTTTCCTTCTCTGTGCTTTAAATTTAAATTCATCAGGCAAATGAGCCACTAATTGGTGTTAAACACAGAGGAAAAATTATCAGGGCTCTAGATTTCAGTGATGTTGACTTGAAGAACTGAAACTGTCTTGATAGTCTTATGTTCATTGATGTCGGAGAATACAGATTCAGTTTCAATGATATTTTATAGCCCCAACAAGTGTAGCCAAGATGAATAAATAAATAATCTATTCTCTATCTAAATAATAATCTGTTTTATTATTATTTATTATTATTATTGAAGGTAAAAAAAAATGAAGGTCAAAAGCACATTAAAACGATCTATAAGTGTTAATAGCGCTACACAAAATGTAATAATAATAATAATAATAATTAATTTTCTGTTTTCTGTTGGTAACCTTCTGATCACCTGCAGATTGCTCTCTCTCTCACTGGGATCTTTTCAAACAAGATTTCACACACATTCGTGAGGTTTTTTTAATAGAAGATTAAGCAAAAAAAATTAATCATGATTTTTTTTCCTTCAATATTTGAAAAAAAATAGTATCTGTTTCTTTGTGCAATTTTTTCCTTATACATTAATTTTGTTATTCTTTTTTGGCTACAAAAAATTATGCAGCTCTATTAACACTTATCAATCTTTTCTATGTGCTTTTTGACCTTCAATTAAAAGTGCTCTTGGTCTGCAAATTATTATAGCATCACATTTTGCCTTCAGTTATAGCCATTCAGCTTCTAGTAAGTCCATGGCAATTTTGCATGCACATTGTAGGGCATGTCCATCATGTTACACGTATAGCAGCATCACTAGTAATACAAAATTCACTGCATGTGTTAAAACAAGTTTACTAGGAAAGCATTTTCTTTTGTATAACCTGATTTGACTGTTTTTGTTGTTTCCTTAATTAATGCAATTTAAATAGATTTAATATTCCTCTTTATTAAAGAAAATAGGAATTTCAAATAGGAATTTTACTGTATGCTTTTACAGCTGCATAAAAAAAAATCAAACCTGCAGAACTGGAAACTGTTCCATGATTTAGTAGAACTCACTGCTGTGTAATTAACATCAACATTATGCTACTCTATTCACCTGTATTTCTAAACTGTAGGTGGTGAAAGAGAAAACAAATGCCGTTTTTATGAGTCGCAGGAGTGTGGTGGGAGGGTGTGTGTGCCGCAGTGTGAGCGGCGTGTGGGAACCGGTGCATATGGGTGCGCACGCGCGCACACACACACACACACCATGCATCCCCACTCATAGAGTAACCTCCGTTTTCTCCATGGGTGGGGATGCGTGGATCGTGGGAGAGTGCTTGCACCCCCACTCACTGACTGCGGCATGCACATGGGCAGAACCCACTCATGCCCATGCAGTGGTTCTGAATTGGCATTAGTGGGACCGTCTCACGTAAAAATGGCCAAAGAGACAGAGAGGTTGCATTTAAGATCATCAAATTAACCTTCGTATTGGTGGGAACCCATTTCTTTCTATAAGCACTTAAGCGACTTGACTAGCAAAAGGGCTAGGCCCACTAGTGCTATTAATCGTTTATCTAGCACTTTTGTTGTTGTAATTTTTGGTGATAAGAGTACCTCTCAACAACCGTGTAAAGTTGTGCATTATTGCTTCCTTTTTACAGATGGGAAACAAATGCTGAGACATAGGACTAAATTGAGCAATCACAGGAAAAGCTGTTTCCATCGGAAACAGATCATCCGCCTGTGCTTGCATAATAAGGAAACTTACTGGCTTTTTCACTCTTTTTCTTCCCATTCAGTAATTGTCATAGTTTGGAACTTCTTATGTTTGCTTGCGTACTTTGGCAAGTTCACTATGTAACTTTCATCATTACCCTCATTGGTCCTTCTTAACTATGTTTGATTGGTGTATTTCCTTCATTTTTATGCCAGAAACTGTCATAAAACACTGGAAACTGAAAAAATTACCGTAAAATAGGGTTGTTTTTAGATGAGACAGAGTTTCTCAGAGACTGCAGAGTCCCGGAGAAATTAACTTGATGTCAGGGTTTTGATATGGGGTTTCATAAGTCCGGATCTCCTTCCATGCACAACTGAGCTGTTTTCAATGACACCGGCTGACTTCCAGTATTTGGGGGGTGGGGGGGAGGAGTCTAAAACAGATCCTCTCCTTGTGTGAGCTTTTTCTTCTGGTCTCTGCAGTCCGTGAGAAACAGTGTCTTGTCTATAAATTCCCTAGCTGGCGGAAGATTACGAAAAATGGTGGACAATCATAGGTGTCGCTGTCAACGACAATGGAAATGTGGATTCAATGGACAATGAGGAAATACTGCTGAACACTCACAAGTGCTCCTGAAGGGAAGATATTTCCCAACAGTACTGGAACAGTCATTCTTGCCTCAGCTCTAGACATAGGGTGTAAAGAGATGGACGTGGAGGCTGCCTGCCCCCAGAGCTGCTTAGAGGGTGCACCCCCATGTCTGGTGGTTTCCTCTGCCCATGGTCCACCTATGCAGTGCCCTCCTGCACCACAGAGTTGTGGGCGGATCACCTGATGGTCTAGGAAGGTGCCTGCAACTCTATGGTATTGCCTGGGGCAACAGCTGGCTGAAAGCAGACCTGCAGCTTGGGTTCACTGAGTAGATGGATAGCAGCTCCATTCCAGGCTGGTGTCCCAGGTTGGCCTGGCCCACTCTGCAGGCGGTGCTCCAGGATGTTCCAAAGTGATGCAAGCAGGGGCTACCCCAGACTGCCACATCTGGCAGGGTGCTTTTAAACAGCCCATCCACTCCAGGGTGAAGGAGGCGGGCTGGTGCCTGCCCATATATGCAGTGAGTTCATGCTTAAGATTTTAACTGTGCTCTCCTAGGCCAAAGTCCAAGACTTAGCCATTAGGCTACATCTGTGAAGCTCTTCAATGCAAGTCCTAAACGTTAAAAATCTCTGAAAGTCAGGTCATTTATTTAAGATGCCTGACTATAGGAAATGGACTTCGAATATTTATTTATTAATGATTACATTTGTATGCCACCCCCTCCTTCTACAAGCTTCTCAGGGTGACTAACAACATTTAAAAACTTGTAATAAAACCCATTAAAATCAACATTGTTAATCCCATAATTAAAATAACCCAACACAAAAACAATAAGACCCCACCCTAACCCAATCCATCCCCCTTGGCAAAGGTCCGGTGCAACAGCCAGGTCTTACCCTGTCTACGGAAAGAGGGGAGGTCAGCGGCCAGGTGGACCTCCAATGGGAGGGAGTTCCACAGCCACGGTGCAGCCACTGACAAACCCTCCTCCTGGTCGACACCTGGGAAAACTAGGGGAACTCAAGGAGGGTGCCCGCAGAGGCTAATTCAAGATCCGGAGGGTGACGCAGTCATTCATGTAGGGGGGCTGAGGCGTTTAGAGTTTTAAAGGTCAGAACCAACACCTTGAATTGGGCACGGAAGACTATCGCAGGCAGTGCGGAGAACGGAGCACTGGAGTAATGTGCTCGCTTCGACCGGTCCTCTTCATGAGATGAGCTTCTGTATTCTGCACTGTCTGCAGTCTCCGTACCATCACCAAGGGTACCCCCATGTAGAGCACGTTACAGTAGTCTAATCTCGAGGTAATAAAAGCATGGATGATTGTGGCCAAGTCTGAGTTAAAGATGTACAGCCTAAGCCAACGTACCTGATGTAATTGGCAAAATGCACCCTTTGCCACAGCCGACACTTGGACATCGAGAAGCGGATCAAGAAGCACCCCCAGACAACGTACCTGAGATACCAGGGGAGGACCGATCCCATCAATGATGGGGGCCATAACTCTCCTGGCTTTCGCCATGACCATCACCTCTGCCTTGTCAAGATTTAACTTCAAGCGGCTCGTCCACACCCAGTCCCCCACAGCTGACAAACTCTGGGAAAGCACTCAGACTGTCGGACCTGGGTCCGATGTAAATGAGAGAGATAGTTGGGTGTCATCAGCATGTTGATGATGCCTTACACCAGACTCTCTGGCAACCTCCTCCAAAGGCTGCATATAGACATTGAACAGGAGAGGGGATAAGATGGAACCTTGAGGGACTTCACATGTGAGGCCCTGGGGAGAAGATGAATAATCACCCAGCACCACACACTGGGTTCACCACGCCAGGAAAGAGCAGAACCGTTCAAGAACAGTCCCACTCATCCCTGCCTGGTCCCACAGAAGAGTCACCAACAACTCGTGATCAATGGTATCAAATGCAGCCGTAAGATCTAACAAAATCAAAAGTTTGTCTTAAGTGATTTACCCAAAGCAGAATATTGAATCACAACAGCGGAGCTCACTTGTGGATTCCAAAAGACACTAAGGCTATTTTACATCATATGGTCCCACTCATGTCAACACAGATCTGCTGCGTGGGCATGAGTGGGTGCCACCAGTGTGCATGCCACAGCCGGTGAGTGTGTGTGTGTGTGCACAATCCCATGACCCACGCATCTCCACTCATCCCCCAAACATCTCCACTCAAGGAGCAACTGGTGAAAATGGAAGTTGCTCCATGAGTGTGGATGGGTGCGGCTGCGTCCGTGTGCACCACACACACCCTTCCCCCGCGGCTTGTATAAAAAGAGCCTGAATCCCACTTCCCACCCATTGGCCATGTTCAGTCCACTAGGCCATATTGCCTCTCCTTATGTGTATTACATATTCTGATGATGCATACAAATAAAACAGCCACCCAGCTCTCAGTGGAAAATGGCAGCCACTCAACATCACATTATGTAATAGTTTTAAGAATTAAAGTGAAGAATAATATTGTTTAAAGATGAAACTTTAAAGGCCCTCTCCCTTTGAAGTCATCCATAATGTTACTATTGACTTACTAGTAACACAACTGGGCTTTTAGGAATGGATCCAATGCACTCTGAATTTTTCAACTGACTTTAGTGTTCATTGCACCAGAACCTAAAGGAAGGTCAAAGTAAAACACCAATGCTTGTGAACTATGCCATGGGAACTTCAGTCAACAAGAATGTTCCAGGTCTTGACTTAACATCTTGTTGGAAAAATGGAGCCTAGTATCTCAGTTCAGTATCATCAATGGGTAATTTCAGACACGATGGGCCCAGAGGCCGACCACGCTGAATCTCACACCGGGATCCATTTTGAATCCCATTCAGGAATCGGGTCATCTGTCCTTTAGACGTGCTGACCTGATTCTTACCGAAGATCGGGGAGGGGCTGCAGGGCACGACGTGCGGCCTCACAGTCCCGCTCCCCTGCCAGCCCTTTGTAAGACAGGTGGGCACGGCAGCCAATCTGGCCTCTGAGCCTGATCCCATGTTGCGGTCTGGGCCACAATCCGGGATGGACCAATGGTACAGATGTCACTTTTGACCCATCCCGGATCGTGGCCAATCTAACCATGCCTCCAGTGAGGCTGGCCCCACCTCCGGAAGCATGGTTTGTATGATTCCCGCCAGGTATTCACCATAGCAAACATCTGGCGGGACTCTTTTAGACGTAATGGGACAAATGGCCACCAACAGGGGATTCACTGTGGTTGACCGTGGTCCCTTTACATCTGGAATTACCCAATAACTCAGAGAGAATTGTGCCATCTAAGGAATTACCTAACCATCTTATGAAAATCCTGCTTCTAGAGGATGAACTTAGTAGGTAATGAAGATCTTCCAGCCTAGAACTTCACTGTTTCATGTATAAGATCACATGGTTCAGGAGGTTTTAGATGCATCAATTTCCTTTCTGATCCTCAGATTGACACAGCATTATATACAATCAAGGTTCCTCCGGAGAAGACAAGTACTGAAAATCCTGTGGTTTCATTTTTAGTGCACAACCATCTCCTATAAACTATCACTCAACATTTCATCTCTGAAGACTAATACACATGCAAACAAGGAATCCCCATGCTGTCTAGAGCTAGGGATATTCTTTCAGATGAAACTCTTTGTACAAAATGGGAACATTTTCTTTCCATAACCAAAAGTCAAAGTTGGGAAAGATATCAGTTAATATATGCCTGTAAACTTGTAAGTTTGATTTTATTTATAATTGATTCTCCACACTGTACACGGAGGCATAGGATATTTTTTTATAGCTCTTGAATAATTCAGAACTTTGACTCCTAAGGCAAAAAAATGGGCAAGGAATAAAAGCATAATTATCACTGTAGCAGAGGTCGAAAGGACAAGTTGGCCATAAGTTCATCATGCACCGTGTGTTTGGACTCATTGTGGACTGTAGTAACGGTGGGATATTACCTTGCTGAAATCTTATTACAAGGGGGGCGGGGGGAAGTCTGGCTAGGCAGTTAGCTGCAAAAGAAATGGAGGAAGTGTTAATTTTTAAGCAAGTTTGACAAAGATTGAGTTTCATATGACAAATACTGTCAGCAAGACAGGATTCTGTCAGTGGAAGAAGTTTAAACATTAACAATTTCTGTCAGGCTGTTGACACAACTACGGCAGACATTTCCCAAGATGCTGAGATGACTGCTGGCATTTGTCAACAATCGTGTCACAGTGACAGCAATAAGACCATGTCTGGAAATGTGACAGTTTCGGCATTGTGCTCCCCTGAGCATTGGCCCAGGTGTTCAGAGAAAGTGTGGGAAAAACCCATATTTCTGCACTGTCATACAAACGCAGAAAAACACAGGAGGAGGAAAATGAGCTGTCACTCTAATTCCCAGGATGCCTTTCTGCTTAGCATAACTCTACTCTGTGGCCCAGGGTCCACTGGTCTATCCTCTGACAGATAATTAAGAAAGCAGCAGCTTTTTCTAGACGGCTCTTCCTCATAATTTGCATTTTAGCCAGAGGCGACCAGTTATAAAAAAAACATGATGGAAAGATGGTAAGAAGCCAATTAGATGGATGGATGGCTGACTGACAGCTCTCTGGTATTACTACACCAGATTTCATCATCTAGCCTGGCAGTTTTCTACAGGAAGCAACTTTTGCAGGTTTTGTAAAGCTCTTTAAATGGAACGCTATATATAGAAGGAGATCATTGTGCCTAAGTTTTACATTTCCCTGAAATAAGCAGATATAATTCCCATCAAAGTCTGTATCCGATAAGCCTTCATAATTTAACACAGTTTAGGTAACTACATTTAGCACTGTTAAAAATTCCTGATGACTTTGTAGGCTCAGTAGCTGTGCCAATGAAGAAATGATTAAAAAGTGAGAAGCAGATTGAACCGAGACATGTAAATATGGCCGATGTAAAGACACCTAATAATTAATGCCTCTCCGCACGTGTATTTTCTAAATCTGGATAAAATATACTGATTTGTTTTACAAAATAAGTTTTATTTGAAGTTCCCTCACCAGCCACAAACATCATCATAATACCGCCACTTGGCAGGCAAACTTTCAGTGCACTGTGCTAGCACAAACCGAATTGAAATGAATGGGGAGCGTGCTGGTAGAGCTGTTTGAAAATTGCAGCTTAAATTGTTTATCAATATATTACTGAGTGAGTGAGAGAGAGAGACTGTTTTTTCAAGGTTAGAAGTGTTTTGAAACGTGTAATACCTTGTAAATCGCTGCTTTCCCTGGCAGAGACCAATCAGGCAGAGACCAATCAGAGTTATTTTTCTGCTGATGCAGAATCAGATCTTGGGCATCACTGTAGGATTTGAACATGATGGATGTTATGATCTCTTGTATTGGACTAACTTCTGTTGGTGAAAATATATAAGCTTTCAAGGGTCCTTCCTCAGGCATGAAACAAATTAGAACCATATGCCTGAGGAAGGGTCCTGTGTGTCCCAAAAGACTGTATAATTCCACCAACAGAATTTGGTTCAATAAAAGAGATTATCTGAACTACTGTTTCCATCTCTTACATTTGGGGACAAGACAGCACCCACCCTCCCTCCCTAGGTTGAAAATCTGAGTTATCCAATAAAGGTGTGCAATTGGTTTTCATTATTTTAAATTACTAAAACAAATGAAGCCTTGTTCGTTTTTTTAATTAAAATATGAAAACAGATGACAAAGGTAATGAAAATGGGGGGGTGGAAACGCCAAAGCGTCCGTTTTCATTATAAAAATAAAAAACCTGGGCATATGGAAATGGCTGCCAGGGCTGTTCCACGTATGCGTGTCCTATCCCAAAATGGTGCCAGCAGCATCAGCACCATTTTACTTTATTTGTTTGTTTAGTTATGTACATGAATGTGTACCCCTCCTTCTCTAAAGACATGGGTGGCTGTATTGTATAAAATGCAATATAATCGGTTAGAACCCTAACATCATCCCAATCACACTCTCTACTCTTTATCCCCAGCTGCCACCCACCAGTCCCCCCTCCCCATACCCCCTTTTTATCCAATCCCACCCAACCCTGTTCCGCCTGGATGAACAAAATGGTCTTATATCTCCTCGGGAAGATAAACCGTCTTGGGCTTAGGCGGAATGCCAAGGGTAGAGAGTTCCATAACAGTGGGGCAGCTACCAAGAGTGCCTCCCTGCGTGCCCTCACTGTAGCAACTTCGTGGGCAGTTGGCACTTGCAAGAGGACAGTCTGGCTGACTTCAGAGGCCGTGCCGGGACATAAGGGAAGAGGTGGTATTTCACATACTTCGAACCCAGACTGTTGAGGGCTTTATAGGTTGAAACCAGCACCTTGAATTGTGCCCATAATGATATTGGCAGCCAGTGCAGAACCACTGTAATTTTATTTATTTATTTATTTATTTGGGAATATTTTTATCCTTCACCCTCCTGCAAAATTGTAGCTCATGGCGACTTTTAGAAAAGGGAAGCCAATCTGCACATACACAGTGGTTATTTTGCACATGTGCAGACTGGCTCTTATTTTCCAAAATAGCGCTGATGCTGCCAACCCCGTTTTGGAAAATCTGAGTTATCCTCAGGCCCTTTTCACACAGGTGTCCGCCCCCCCCCCCACACACACACATGTGCGGTGGGGTGGGGCGCATGTGTGAACGCCGCGGCAGGTGCAGGGGCATGGGGGTGTGCCTGTGGGAACACCGCAGGGGGTGGGTGGTCATGCATGTGTGCTCCTGAGCTCCCCCCATCACCCATGCACAGAGAAACAGACTCCAATGTTGGTTGCTCCATGCGTGGAGATGAGGGTGTGCCCTTGGGAATGGGTTCGCACCAACCTCTGCCCACCATGGGTGCACACCCATCCTCCCACCTGTTAGCTTGGACCCCTGGTACCCCCACCCCTTGTGATAGTCAACTGTCTTGGACCCGGGGGTCAACAAAACCCACAGGGGTAACCAAGGGCAAGAAGGCTTGGGGTAAAAACCTCACACTGGATGCAAGAGGAAGGGGGGGAACATGGAAACAAGGATCGGGCCCAGCCACCCTGGCTCCTAGCAAAAAGGGACCACTCATGGAAAAATACCAGCCTAAGGATGAGAAACAGACTAGAAGGGAGAGCTCTCTGAATAAAGAATGGAGTCATTAAGGATAGAGACTCGCCCTCTTAACAAAGGACTGGTAGTTAGGACTCAGTGCAGCAGCATCCTATCCTTGCATTCCCCAAGAGAAACCAGACACACACCCATTGTACCGTCGTTAGCCCTCCCTCCCCTTCCTGCATCTTTTGTTTATAGTTTCCCCCTGTCTCAAAGATATCTTGTCCATCTTGTATAGCCCTTTTTGTCATGGAAGTACAAGCCTTGCTGTCTGGGGGGCCCCCTGTTGCTGCCCAGTACACTGGCAGCCTCCTGCATACGCGCAGCATCCCGTGTGCACCTTCGGATGTGGGGACCCTCCTGTGGGACCTGGGCTTGTTGTCTCCCGAAGTTGGTGGCCCACTCCGGACTGGGGATGCCACCACTGCAGAGCTCACTGCCCTTCAATCGGTGAGGGAATTTACAGTTTCCGGCTGTATGGGCTGCGCCGCAGGTGCGGAACTACTCCTTCTGTGCTACCTGGTGGATGCTCATATGCGCACCCGGGGCTTCTGAAGGGGCCTGTTCGCCTGGGAGGATCTGGCGCCGGGGTCGCCACCCCGGGAGTGCTCACTGGACCGTCCATGAGCAGCCCCTCACCGCCACCTGCTCACTGCCACCCTGGTGCCCGGGACAGTGCATAGCCCCCCCCTGTGCCTCCGAGCAGGCTGTGCACTGCTGTCTGCTTTGCTGCTGGCTGCTGCCTGGAGTCCATGAACCCCATTGCCCCCTCTGTGTGACCACTGTCCCTTCCCACTGTGACTGCCCAGGTGCCCTCACCTGCCTTGTGCGGGCACTCCTGTGTCCTCCTGTTGTGCCTCTTTTGCCCAGCCGTGGGTGCCCCAATTCCCCCTCCTCCCCGCTCTGCCTCTCTGTGCTTGGTGGCCCACTTTCCCTGGCACCAAGCACAGAGAATGCTGTTCTGTGATGGCCTGGCTTGCCTTGATTCTTTTGCTGCTGTGGCGGCTGTCTGCCCTTTCCCCTTTGGCAGCCCTCCTGCCCCCAACTGTGGGGTTGTGTGCAGGGGGTGTGCTTGATGTATACTGGGGAGCTCCAGGCCTGTGGGGAGGGCACCTGGCTGCCTCCCTGCTGGGTGCTGCTGCTTGGGGTTGCTCCTGGGGTGGTATAGGTGGTGATCAGTCGTGCGGGCACCCCCTGACCTCGCCTGTGCATTGGTGAGGCCATGTCCTTCTCCTCCGCTCCCCTCTACTGTCGTCCCATGTTGCGGGTGGCCTGGGACATGCGGGTGATGGGGTGGCTGTTGGATGGCATCCCTGAGTGTGCTGCCACTTTGCTGGGCCCTGTGCCCCTCCATGGGGGGTTCTGTTCCTTGGTGCCTGCAGCCCGCTCTGATGGCTGTCTCCTTTCCCTCTGTCCCATTCAGTGCAAGCCATGATTGCAGAGTGGACCCGGGAGTAGGGGGAATGGGTGGAGCTCCTCCTGCTCGTCCAGGAGTGGCTGCACCTGCTGGACCGTGCACAGGCCGAGCGCTGGCGCCGAGCATGGTGTCGCTGGCCATACTCACCGGTGTTCTTCCCTGCGCCTGCCTCTGCTGATGCTGTTCCCCCTCCTTCTCTTGCCCCGTCCCCCACCCTGCCCTGTTGTTGTTGCCCCCTGTTGCTGGTTCCCTGTCTTTTAATAAAGGCTTGTGTGTTCCTTTCTTGGTGTGTTAGTGTTGTGCTTTGCTGTGACCTCTCCCATTGTGCGGGTGCCTCTGGGTGTGTGTGTGTGGGGGTGTTGCCTGTGTTGTGTGGGTCCCTTCCCCCCCTTTCTTTGCCCCCCTGAGCCGTGTGCCCTTCCCTGTGTGCTTTTGCTGTCCGCTGTGTGTGTGCGGCTCTGCTGTGGGTGTGCGTTGGGGAGGGGCGGCCTGGCACTGGGTGATCTGGGCTCTGTGCCAGGGCTGCGTGGAGCCGGCTCCTTTGTAGCAGCTGTCATCCTCCCATCTCCCTCCCGCCCTGCCCGCGCGGGTCCTGGTGGCTGGGGGATAGGGCTGCATTGCGCGACTTTGTTTGCCCTCAGTCAGCCATCTTGTGCCATCGCTGTCCCAGGCAGGGCTTCCCTGCCGTTCCCGGCCAGCCGTGTACTTGCACAGGTGTTTCCCAGGATGGGTGTTTGGGTGCTGGGTGTCTGCGGGCCCCTCTCCTTTCCTTCCCACAACCCCCCTTGGCACTGTCCGTGTAAATATCTCCCTACTTGGCACCGCCGTGTGTTTATTGGGTGTGTTTACCCACCCATCCACCCCCATCTCCACCCAAATCCACCCATTGGCGCTGCTGCACCGTCCATGTAAAAAAGGCCTAGGTCTTTGTAGGGCTGGAAACTGAGGTGAAAGTGTTAAGCCTCAAAAATCAATGGAAAGGTTTGAGTTGTTAAAATATAATTTAATATTAATATGTCATTCAGAATTGGTTTAGAATTTTCTATAAGTTCTGTAAAGACAGTAAAGTGAAAAATAATAATCCTTTTCTTTTATGTAATTTTATGACCTCCATTACCCAAATACCTTACAAAATCCCCAGGAGATGGGAAAGCAGAATTATAGAATTTTATAAAATGTATGGGTAGAAGTGTCCTCAAAGATCATCTAGTCTGATCACCTATTGCCTGACTCACCCTCAGACTCTGGAAGAGTCCTGTGTGCTTTGAAAGCTTGCATCCTCTCACCAACAGAAGTTGCTCCAATAAAAAATATCATTTGAACTACTTTTTCTTCCTCTGTTACCTGTAAAATAGAATTTTCATCCCACAGGAAGTGTGGTAGTTCATGTTTGTTTTTATCAGAATTAGCCACAGGGAGTTTGTAGCTCATGGAAGTTCATCCACAGTAGTGCATTATGGGAGATGTAGCCCACCCTTTAGAAGAACACGTAAGGAAGAATCATCCAGAAGTACAACTCCATCTGATTCACTGTTGCCTGCTCCCTAGTATAAATGCATGAAATTGTTTTGGATTAGAGTTGTTTGAAAACAGGATTTTCTGTTCAATGGAAAATTCTAATGTGTTGATGTTTGTTTTAATTCCAGATAATTTAATCCCAAAGTTGAAGTATTGAAAATACTGGCAGAAATTCACCTCAAAAATTTAGAATTGATCAAAAATTCATGTTTATTTCTGGATGAAATGACATTGCCTAATGCCCCAATCTAAGGCCCATGGACCAGATGTGTGCGCTGTGTGCACACTGATCATTTTTGCTGCCCCTTTAAGAAGGGGGCTGTGGGGGCCAGCTAGAGGGCTGAGCACCCACAGGGGTGTGGCAGAGCCAGCCCCAGAGCTAGGGTTCAGGCTGTGTGGAGCACAGACTGAGAAATCCCTGGAACAGTGTGGGCAAGTTAGTGGCCCTTTAAGGCTGAGTAGAGGAAGCCTGGCCATGCCCACTCTGCATGTATAAAAGGAGAGACAAGGCAGAGAGAAGAGAGTCTCTGCCAGGGAGCCAAAGGAGCAACATCTCACTGAAAGAGAGCCTTCCTGCTCTATGGTCTCCAATGTGCTGAAGACTGGAGAACCAGTAGGAGCCAGGCAAGTGGGAGAGACTGTGCCCAGGAGGGAGCCTCTTCCCTGGGGAAGCCTTGGCCAGAGCCTTGGGGTTTAAGGCCTGGCTGCATGGACTTTGGGGGGGTTGAGGTTGTGTTGCTCCTGAGTCTGCAGAGATGGACCTGGGTTTGAAGAGTGGAGGCGACTGAGCTGGCAGTCCCAGGTACAGAAGACATGGATGATGTCCAATAAAGAACTGTAGACTAAGGCCGCTTTTAGACGAGACAAATTTGCGCACGATTGGTGAAAAATGCGCGTGTTTTAATGCTCGTTTAAACACCTAAACCATTTTAAATGCGCATTTGCCATGATCGTGTAAAAGCCAAAACTGTTTTGAATGTGGTTTTTAAATAATGCGCATTTTAAAAAAACAGTTTTGGCATCCCCCGATCATCAAAGGGGCTCAAAACCGGTTTTTAAAAATGCGCATTATTTAAAAGCCACATTCAAAATGGTTTGGGCTTTTACACGATCATGGCAAATGCGCATTTAAAACGGTTTAGGTGTTTAAACGAGCATTAAAACGCGTGCATTTTTCACCAATCGTGCGCAAACTTGTCTCGTCTAAAAGCGGCCTAAGATTCTGTGGACTGTGTAGTGTGTTGTGACAGGGTACCTGTGCCTGGAAGCAGGGGGTTCAGCCGAGGCTGAAACGACATAGCAGGGGCTGAGCTAATTCCCTTGAGTGACAGCACAGCACTCCATGTGGCCATGGGGGACCCCCCCAGTACATACCTAAAAAATAGATCGTTTTATTAGGAAAATACAATACAATGCATTAAATATGTTGTGTTAATAAATGAGTCTACATGTGTATGCACAGCTGCTTCTGGAAGCAAGGCAATGTAGTGGAAGACATTTGCACACAATTAGGGCTGCTCTCAATAAGAATTAGACAAACAAAAAACCTACAGTTTTACAAACTTAGTTAAGGCAGATTCATACCAAGCGAACTTTAACAAACCTAGAAATTGTTTGTTAAGGCTCCCACCTTAACTTCCACACCATGTAAGAAGTAAAGATATTGTATGGCTTCGCATACTGTGCTCTCTTACAACTTAGGCTCCATGCACCCACACTTTGCCTTGGTCTTTCAGCTCCAATCCTCTTCCTTTGCAGGCTGGTGGCAACACTAAAGCTGAGCAGAATGCTATGTGTTTAATAAGAATTTGGGTACACGTTGACGTTAAATGCATGGAAAGGCATTAAATTGTATCTCATTAAGTGCTTCTGAAATAATACCATGAAGATGCATCTTCATGAGTGGGGGTGGGGAAGATGATGTGGAATAACAAAGGCAGAAGGAAGAGACGGTGGAATGACCAGGAGGAGGATATAAGGATGAAGTATAGGAGAAAGCGGAAGAGAGGTGGAGGTGGCTCCCCGACAAAAAGAATTGGAAACAGCCCCGAAAAGGGAAAACCTGCAAAGCAGATGGTAAGGCCGGAGGGCCTCACTAGACCCTGAAAGGGGTAGACCTGCGAGGCACGTAAAAAGTGTAGCTAGGAGCCACCCGAGGTACAGGGGGGCCATGGAGCCGGTAACTTTATGTGCTAGGGGGCAGGGTGTAGGTAGTGGAGCCAGCCACTAGGCACACACTTCAGCTGTACGGACACAGGACCAGTAGGTTGTAGATGATGGAGCCGGCTGGGACTGTGATTAGGCCCTAGGGGCTACAAAGGTACAGGGTAGGCGACTGAGCCGGTACCTTTGTGTGCCTAAGTAGTAGGGTCCAGGCAATGAAGCCGGGCACCTGGCACTAACCATTACCAAAGGTTGAGGGTAACCCAGCAGGGAGGCGATTGATCAGGCTGGGGTTATGTGTGCATAGCTGGTAGGGTGCAGGCAATGGAGCCGGCCACCTGGCACTAACCATTACCAAAGGTCGACGGTAACCCAGCAGGGAGGTGATTGAGCAGGCTGGGGTTACGTGTGCATAGCTGGTAGGGTGCAGGCAATGGAGCCGGCCACCTGGCACTAACCATTGGCGAGGGACGATAGAGATAAAATTCTAGAAACAGGTTGGTGGAGTAATGTGAGGGGCTATGGGAATCCTCTAGTTAATTCCCTAAGAGCAGTTGGGTGGAGGTGGCTCCCCAACTAAGAACCCCTAGAGAGGGGGGGGTGTTAAATGGTAACCCTGGGTGAAGGTTGGTCCCCAGGGAGGAATGTAACGGCACCCTGCTAAGGAGGTGAAAGTCAGGCTTCTCCCTGGGAAGCCTGTCGCCCTGAGGGGTGTAGCAGGGAGCAGTCCAGGGGGGCTGCTACCCCTTAAGAAGGGGGCTTGAGGGGGTCAGCCTGAGGGCTGAACCTGCCTAGGGGTCTGACAGGGCCAAGCCCAGAGTTGGAGAAGAGCCTCTGGGATTAACAGGCTCAGAAACCCCTATGGCAGAGTGGGCAGGGTAGTGGCCCTTTAAGGCTGGAGTGAGGAAGCCTGGCCACGCCCACTCTGCCTGTATAAGAGAAGGGCTGAGTGACTGAAGAACTCAGTCTCTACCGGAGAGGCAAAGGAGTAACATCTCCCTGAGACAAGCCTTGCTGGCCTATGCTGTACGTGGTGCTGCAGGACTAGAGAACCAGTGGGATCCAGGTAGAGCAAGGAGACTGTGCCCAGAGGAATCCTCCTGGCCTAGGAAGGCTTGGCCAGAGCCTAGGGTCTGAGGGCCTGGCTGAAGAGACTTTTGGGGGGGGGGGTTGTGGTTGTGATGCTTCCTGGTGACTGGAGAGACAAACATGGGCCTGCAGGGTGTAGGCGGATGAGCCGCCAGCCCAGGTACAGTGGACAAGTGAGTCCCGATAAAGGACTATTAGATAAACAAAAAACCTACAGTTTTACAAACTTAGTTAAGGCAAATTCATAACAAGCAAACGTTAACAAACCTATAAATGGTGCGTTCAGACTCCCGCCTTAACTTCCACACCATGTCAGCAGTAAACATGTTGTATGGATTCGCATACTGTTCTCGCTTACAACTTAGGCTCCATGTACCTGCACTTTGCCTTGGTCTTTCAGCTCCAATCCTCTTTCATTTGCAGGTTGGGGGCAACACTAAAACTGAGCAGAATGCTATGTCGGTGTTGAATAAGAATTTGGGTACACGTTGACATTAAATGCATGTAAAGGCCAATGGAAGGAATGGAGGAAACATTAATCCTAATTTGGAATTAAATTATATTTCATTAAGTGTTTCTGAAATAATACAATGGAGATGCATGTTTGGGCATGGGGGTGGGGAAAGGATGTGGAATAACAGGCAGCAGGGAGAGAGGGTGGAATGACAGGGAAGCTGCAGGGAGGATAGCCACCTACACCTGTGTGTTTCTCTATCTTCTCCCCCAGGTAAGTTGCTTATAGCAGAGGGCTGCCCTGAGGGCGGGGTCCCAGGAGAGCTCGTCCCTAGAGGCGGAAGCTTCAGGGAGGATAGCCAGCTACACCTGTGTGTTTCCCTGTCTCCTCCGCCAGGTAAGCTTCTTATAGCAGAGGGCTGCCCTGAGGGCGGGGTCCCAGGAGAGCTTGGCCCAGAGGTAGAAGCTGCAGGGAGGATATCCACCTACACCTGTGTGTTTCCCTGTCTCCTCTGCCAGGTAAGCTGCTTATAGTAGAGGGTTGCCCTGAGGGCGGGGTCCCAGGAGAGCTTGTCCCTAGAGGCGGAAGCTGCCGGGAGGAGGGGTGATGGGTGAGATTTGGGGGAAAGTATGTCCATTGGCTTGGCCTCATGTAGGGAGGGGAGAAGGAAGGAGGAGAAATGGGGGATGAAAAGAAGTCTGGGGGGTCAATGCTCTGTGGAAATGGAAAAGATGGGGTTGTGGAGAGGCGTTATGAGATGGGTAAGGGAGGTGGTAAGGAGCTGCGTGTTGATGGGGTGCCCTGGGTTGGGTTGGTAAAGGAGGGTGAGAGGAATTAAATGAGCTAATTATGATTGCTGATGTTGGCTTGGTGGGGCCACCTCCCCCTGGTGAGAGAGGGGTGGAGGTGGCCAGGCTTTCCCCGGTGGCAGCAGGGGAGGAGTTGGTGGATGGTGGGACCTACCCCGTTTTTGTGGGGGAGGTTATAGAGTGGGACGTTAGCTGAAGGTTGGGAGATGTGCTGTGAATATCATGTATGTTTAAATTGCA
This sequence comes from Sphenodon punctatus, assembly GCA_003113815.1. Classification (NCBI taxonomy): domain Eukaryota; kingdom Metazoa; phylum Chordata; class Lepidosauria; order Sphenodontia; family Sphenodontidae; genus Sphenodon; species Sphenodon punctatus. Next base: position 583,478 of record QEPC01009246.1, read on the forward strand.
TATTATGTTAGCTCACTGTCTTTGAAATGTTTTTTGGGCTCCCTGCGTGGAAATCCCCAGAATTATTGTTATGTTGTTGTAAGCCGCCTCGAGTCCTATGGGAGAGAGTGCGGGGTATCAAATAAATATGGAATGGAATGGAAAGGAGAATATAAAGCTGAAGTACATGAGGAAGGAACTTAGTGGAATAACAGGAGGAATGACATAAGAAATTAGTAGAATCTTGAGATCGTTGGTGATGTAAATGACTGGGAGGAGTATGGGAAACACTACCATGGTTCTACTAAGCACCATAGGTACGTCCTTGTTGTTCTACTCTGTATTGCCCCGTGTTTTTCAACTCCTCTTCTAGGTGGTGTTTTTTTTGGGGGGGGGGGTGGCGGTGTTGTCATCTCACACAATGTGTTGCATTCTGTATTAGAGATGAACTTAATTTATATTGGTCAGGAGTCCTGTAACTTTTTGGGAGGTGATTGAAGTTTATTGTGTAGTCCAGACATCTGGGTTGTCGTCAGATTGGAAGGTAGTATATTAAACTGGGGGTGCGCTGGGGGGTGGAAGCTGAAGTCCAAACTTTTCTGTCTTCTAACACTGAAGTGGTGTTTACTGGGTCACAGTCGGTGGAGGACAAATAAGTAATGGGTTAGAGAAGGTGCGGATCTGAAATAAAAGGACTTTAAATGTAAGGACATAACTGGTCCATGTAGTTGTTTGATGGTGGCATATTTACATGCTGGTAGTCACCTGAGTGTGTACTGGGGAGATGTATTTGATCTAGTGCCACAGAATGGAGATCTGAAATGGAAATGAAAGAGAAATTCTTGCCACGTTGGAAGTAGAGTACCAATGCAATACTAGACAGGGAGGAGCATACCGTGCTAGCTTTAGTGTTGCCCCAACCTGCAAAGGAAGTGGATGGAGCTGAAAGACGTAGGCAAAGTGTGGGTGCATGGAGCCTTAGTTGTAAGCGAGCACAATATGCGAAGCCATACAACATGTTTACTGCTGACATGGTGTGGAAGTTAAGGCAGGAGCCTTAACACAGAATTTCTAGGTTGGTTAAAGTTTGCTTGGTATGAATCTGCCTTAACTAAGTTTTTTGTAAAACGGTAGGCTTTTTGTTTATCTAATATGTGTGTTTTTAAAAAAGTAGATTGAAAAAGTAATTAGTGATTTAATAGAAGTTGCTGAGACCAAGAGATTGTAGTAAAATGTACATTTTTGTCACTTTCCACCCCGAGCTCCGCTCCTCCTCCCTTAGTCTCCTGTCCCCCAGATCCCCCCTCTTGCTCCCTCAGCCCACTCCCCCCAGAGACCGCTCTTCTGTTAGCCCCTCTACTGCTCGCTCAGCCCCCTCTCGCCACAGAGCCCATTTCTGCTCCTTTAGTCCCTTCCCGCTCCTGCTCCGTCAGTCCCCTCCCCCCATCTGCTCTCCCAGCACCCCCGTGCTCCTGCTCGGTCAGGCCCCTGCTTCCCCAGTGCCCTCCCCATGGAGCCCTCTCTCCTGTTCCCCCAGAGCCCTCCTCATGCTACCGCCTCTGACCCCCGCATGTCCCTTTTCCCGAGAGTCCCCCTTGTACTCACTCAGCCTCCTCCCCCCCCCAGAGCTCCCTCCTGCTCTGATCCCCCTCCCTCCCAGAGCCTGAGATTCCCCTCCCCAAAACCTGCTTCCTCAGCCCCCTCCCCCGAGCCTCCTTCCTGCTTCCTCAGCCTCTCCCCTCCTGCTCCCCCAGCCCCCTCTTGCTCGCTCAACCCCCTCTCCCCACAAAGCGCCCTCCCCACAGAGCCCCCCTTCTGCTCCTAGTCCCCTCACGCTCCTTCTCCATCAGTCCCCTCCCCCGTCTTCTCTCCCAGCACCCCTGTGCTCCTGCTCTGTCAGGGCCCTGCTCCCCC
>QEPC01009246.1:595256-608499 GCA_003113815.1 Sphenodon punctatus
GGAGAAAACAAGAAACAGATGGGACTTGGATTTGAGATATGACAGATAATTTGATCTATATAAAGGTTTTGCTAGGATATGTATAACCTAGTACAATTAGGACGATGAGAGAAAGTATACTATTTTATGTACGTTGATTTTACTTTTTTACAGTTGAACTTATTTTTTTTTAAGCTTGTCAGTCCGATAAGTGAGATTGTAAGACTGTATGTTTTAGTGATAATTTATTTACAACTTTCTCCAAATTAAGTTGTTGTTATAACAGACAAACCCTTCAAACTACAGGCCACTCCTCCATAAAACAAGCCCAGTGGCCCCCCTACGTGCAATAGAGAATGTTGTGCAGTCCTGCGCGGTGGTAATCTTGCATCTTGTAGAAAGACGCCCCATGCAGGTTCACTGCTATAATATTTTGCAGCTTAGAAAGAAAAGATAAGACAGATGAGATTTGTGAGGCATTATAAGAATAATTTTAATAACACGAAGGCAGTTTCGTACTGGAGTGGAAGCCAGATATTTTGGCAAATGATTTTTTTTCTCCCCAAATGGCTTGATTTTAAAAATAGTTTTAGCATGTATTAACAGTCTGAAGAGCTCTGCCAGGGTTCCTAATTAAGGCCCCCTTAGGATCCATGTTTTATATCTCATTATTCAGATAAAGTGGGCACCAATGAGTCTTTTAATGAGAATTAAACTGTAGGATGTAGCTATATTTGCATTGCACGTCTGCTGTTGATGAGACTCACAAAATGTTGTGGCACAAACAGCTGTCAGTTCCAAACTGAACTGATTCCAAATTGGTTACCATATGAAAAAGGTGGTAGCAGACTCCCATTGCCTTATTGGATAATTCTCTGTTAGTGGAGATAAAAATTGTCTATTTTGATCAATACAGCACTTTCCGAGCCGCAACGCACACTGTGTGTCACATTTCTGTGTATCTGTCTTGAAAGGGACACCTGCTCCAGAGAACCAGAAATAGTCTTTGGTTTCAGTTTTGCCTTCTAATAAAAACTAAAGCAGATGTTTGCAAGTATTGTATGCGAGGGGAGGCCTTCGGAGACAGCTCCCCACCCCTGACAGCAAGTGTTTCAAGCCTCGGCTTCCTTAAAGGAATTTTGATTTCATGCCTGACCCAAGAAATATGCTTTCTGTGAATTCACATGACAGAGTTCTTTGCTGATGGTTTTAGACAAATGTGCAGCTAAGTCAATAGGTGGCTCAGAATACCCTGCTGAGGGTGATGATTCTTTTATAGAAGACACAAGATTGTGTGTGAGAATTTGCTGCTCATCCCTCTGTATCCAATTGTTGCTGAGATAGCACCTCCAGAATCTCATTCCCAGAAAAGTTTATTGAATATTCAAATTAAAAATTTAAGCGAGGGTCTTCAGTGTGCATGATGATGAAAAGAACGAGGTGGTTATTCATTAAGGGTGAGAAGTAAAAGTGTGTTCCCCTGGCATGAGCACTCAATTTGTGTGCTCATTTTGGGAGTGCCCATAAAGTATGGCATGCCTTTTTAGCCATTTTTGACACCCCCTCAAACAAATCATCTACACTAACACACATTTTTGAATCCCTGTAATCAGGGATTCATGTTCACTGATTAGTGATTTTTTCCAATTGCTGTTTCTGATAATACATAATCCTGTTGCATGTAAGCTTTTTGTCAAATATATAACAAGTAATTAGAATTGTTCCTCCCCGCCTCTGCTTTTCAGAACCGCCCTTCATATATGCATAACTTTTTTCCATTTCACTGTATCCTCATCCCATGATGACCTTTAGTTTTTCCATTGATAAGAAGCCAATCATTATTCATATAACAATTTCAGTGTTCAAAGTGCTTCACAATTCTTATCTAGTTCACAGCACTAAGAGAGCTAGGTCACTGTTGTTCCTATTTTACAAGGTAGGAAACCAAGAACGAGAGAAAGTGACGTGACAGAGCCATCCAGTCAGTTCATGGGCAAGACAGGATTTGAACCCTTGTAATGTATCCCAAGTTCCAGTCTTTCTGTTACCATAGTTCTGTAGAATTAGAAGGCACCTCATGGATCATAATGCAATCCCCTTCCCTGAGAGAGTAAACTGTATGCCAGGGGTAGGTATAGTTCCCAAGCCCAAGAGCCACATCCCAAAATGTTCATATATTGCCAAGAGTCATAAGATGCGTTATATCCATCATAGCTTCCCCCAGTCCCAGAGATGGTACAGCACAGCTACCCCCCAGTCCTCCCACTTACATGAAAACTCTGGTTCCCAGGTGGTCTGGTGAGTTTGGTCGGCAGCACAAGGCATGCCCCCTCCCCTGCTCCAATGGCTCTCACAAGGCTCCAGTGGCTGTAAGGGCAGCTCAGCTGCTTGTGCTCCTGAGAGAGCTGCATGAACATGCCCCCAAGCAGCCATGTCTGCTGAGACCCCCTAGTACAGGTCCCCAAGAGTTCAAACAAGACGATAGCCCACATTAGCTCTCACCAGCCATGTTCCTGCCATTTGTCCACCTGCTGCCCTATTTCTAAAACTTGCCCATTGTTTAAACATTTAAAGAAGTGTGGAAAGCTTTGAGAGGCAGGGTGGGAGTTGGAGATGGATTAGGTTGTAGGTGAGCCTAATTGCCGAGGTATGGACGTGAGGGCGACTGTTAGCCCAAATTGGTCCACAGTGTTCCTGGACTTCACTGTGAGTGGCAGATCTGTGGTGACCAGGTGGAGGATGCCTAGTAGAAGGTCAGGTGGGAACGTGGCTGGTGAGGGCTAATGTCGGTTATCATCTTGTTTGAAAACAAACACAGTTACTTGCCCTAGGCCACAGTTCAAGGTCTGCATCTGCACAGTGCATTAGGGATGTGTGAACACCAGGGGGTTCGGTGTTCAGCCCGTTTGGAATTTGGCCGAACCTGAAACCGGTTCTGCTTGTTTGGCTTGAATGGGTTGGAGGGGGTGACCCGTTTGGGCAGGGAGGGGCAGTTTTCCCTCTGCCCTCCAGGCTGCGTGGGTGGAAGGGGTGCTGGGGAGCACCTCCCCCTCGTAATTTTTTTTAATCCTCCTACCTTAGAGATTGCCCTACCTGTTGGTGCCGGGGCTCCAGCCCCAAGTCCGGTGGCAGGTTCGGAGGCTCCGGCACTCCAGAGCACGTCAGGCCACTACTAGGCTTTCCGGGTCAAACCGGCAGGCCTAGTAGCAGCCTGAAGCGCTCCGGAGCATCACTGCCTCCGGACCCACTGCCGGACTCGGGGCCAGAGCCTGACCTACCTGGTGGTGCCCAGGTTCTGGCCCTGGGTCCGGCAGCGGCGGCACTCCACAGCACTTCAGGTCGCTACTAGGCCTTCCAGTTTGACCCGGAAGGCCTAGTAGTGGCCTGAAGCGCTCCGGAGTGCCGCCACCAAAGCCCCGGCACCAGCAGGTAGGGCGATCCCTGGGGTGGGGGGTTAAAAAAAAAATATTTAAAGGCCGGGTAGGGTGGAGGGGAGGTGCTCCCCCGTGCCCCTTCCACCCGTGCAGCCTGGAGGGGGGAGGGAAAACGAGGTTCCTTCCTGCCCCCTGCCCGAACTGCTTTGGAGCCTGAACCGGTTTGGAGCCAGAAATTTGTTTGGCCGGTTCGGGCGGGGTGTATTTTCCATTTGGGGTGTTCGCAAACTGTCCCAACACCCCAAGTTCGGGCCGAACCCCAAACTTCCAAACCGCGTTTGCACATCCCTACAGTGCATGCACACAAAGCACACACACCCATTGCACACTATGCACCCACAGCCTTAGATCAGGGCTACAGTGAGTTTGTGGTTAAGCATCTGGACTTGAATCTTGGTCTCTTGCAAAGGGGGGGGGGGAGTTGGTTCCACTCTTTTAGTGATTTTAATGTGTTTTAAATTTTAAGCTGCGATTTCAATTGTTGATTTTTATTGTGGATTGTTTGGTTTGTTGTTTGCCTCCCCAAGCTTCTATCTGAGCAGGAGGGTGCGAGATAAAATACTCTGAAATGAAATAAAATAAATTCTTCCACCCCACCCCCCCATCAGCTGTTTGGTGGGCTGGGTGAGCACACTCCTCCGTCCCCATCAGTTGTTTTGTGTGCTTACCCTGATCAGGTGAGCATGCTCATCCAGGCTCCCCTGATCAGTTGTTCAGCCGCAGCTCCTCCTCGGGGCCAGATCCTGCTGTGCAGCAGGGGACCGGGAGTCTTGCCCCCATGTGGATGGCTCCTCAGCCGACCCTTGGCATGGAGGCTGGCCCGTGGCATGCTTGTGACAGCAGCCCCCGGCTCACATTCTCCAGGAGGGAAACATGGCTGCTCATTTGAACTGGTTTCCCCTCCAGTCCACACTGTGGCGGCTGTGTTGGCCATCCCCGGGGCATCCAGGGAATCCAGCTTACCCCCGTCTTCTTTGTTTTCACCAAATGAGAATTTTGCGATAGACTAAGGGTGAAAACAGACATGATGGTAACCACCCTTGGTGGTTATTTATGCATGTTTCAGAGTTGTATTGGTGTCCTATGCAGCCCTGCAATATGCATAAATAACCACCAAGGGTGGTTAAAGGGTGGTTAGCGTCATGTCTGTTTTCACCCTAAGACTTGATGAGTGCAGGATTGCCGCCTCTCTCTGCAGAGGACACACACTGTTCTTATTGCCTGTAGTTTAGATCATGAACAAGGTTGCCTTCACACAAGACTCTTCTCCAATCTCTGCTATTAGTTAAGAGGTGGGACTAGTAACTGCGCAACAGTTCCCATGTTTCCTCCCCCCCACTTCAAAAATCATTGCCTGTACTATTGTGGAAACTGTTCGGTAGTTGATACCATTACACTGTGAATTTTTGTTTGTTTTCGGCAATTCATACACCCCATTAGACACTCAGTGAGTGATTCATCCCATGCGGGAGAAATCCCCTCTATCCCCTCCTGCAGCATTTAATGACAGCAGGACATAGGATATTACACGTCACAAAAATGCATGGAAGGGATTAAGCATGATTGTTAAACCTTGCTTTCCAAGTGAAATTGTTTTGATTAAATGTGCACCTTGTAACCTAACCTTTTCACACAATAAAAAAAAAAAGGCAGCGGGGAGGGAGGTCTGTTGATTTAGTATCTCTTGTTAATGCAGCCCAATTCTGGTGGATAGAACAACAGCAAGGTGAAACTGGTGAGAGTTTGCAAACAGGTGCTCAGTAATGATTTCCACAGCACCAATCAAGGGATGCTTTTCTGTGCTGAGGGTCTTTTCCAATTATGATTTGCTTTTAGAAAAAAACAGGTTCTCTTTCCCCCTCCCACAATCAGAAAACCAGCCTCATCCCTCCTCTTTTGCAGTTTATTTTACAACACGTATGTTGCTTGATAAACCTGCCACACCATGGTTGTATATTTTAGGAAGAGTGGAAATTCTGTCTTGGATGGCTTTGGACACCTTGTTACATCCCATTCCAAAATCTGTCAAACACGTAATGACAGCTGGGACACTGAGCAATACTTCCTCAGTTTAAGCACAGCAACGCCCACAAGGGAGATTTGCTGATGTACTAATCCCTTTACATTTTCAGATGCAAGTAACTGTAGGGTATAGAACACATTATTGTAAACTATGGTAAAAATGAGTGCGTTTGCTCCCCTCAATATTCAACCAGTCAGCTATATCTGAACTGTTCCCCTGCAATTCAGACATGGCCAATAAAGTAAGCCTGAAATATTTTATTGAGAGCTTGCATCAAGACCAAATCCAGAAGCTGCTCTAACTAAGCATTCCAGCAGAATTTTGGTTTTTATGTTCTGATGAATTACGATTCTATGATATACTTCGTAAAAGAAATGGATGGTAGCCTGGAGTCTTGGACACACATTATTATTATCATTCACTAATTTATTTTCTCGGATATTGGGTGGGCCTTTTAGTGAGTGCTTGGCGGGGGGGGGGGGGGCAGCTCTTAGCCAATCAACTGCACTGTGAATCTGCACATTGCCTGTGATGCCCAAGGTCTTGTGGCTGTGCCCCAAAGAGAAGCCTTCTGGGCATGGCTGATAATCTTTTTGGGAGCTCAAGATGATCAAAACTCCCTTTCCATATGTATCGATCCATTTGCTGAACTGAAAATAGGGATAATTGGTACATTTTCCAAGATACTGCTTCTTCCAGAGGGTACGAATCCACATCATCATCATCATCATCATTCTTGTTGTTGTCATTGAATGTGTATATATAAGTATATTTTGACTGAAACGTTTTCATGGGGAAAAGCTTTTTCAGTGAAGGAGCAGCACTCCCTTCTCCTCCACCTGTAGCACAAACCTAATGGTTGTGAATATTAGGGTTGGGTTTTGGGTCCCTGCTAAACAGGCGATCAGCAGGAATTAGAAAGTGTTTTCACTTCCAGCCACAATGGAAATGTGACCAGTTTTCGGTAAGGACTAGGAGGCGGGAAGTGGAGAACTCCAGCAGGGACGCAGGAGCGGTCCCATTCACAAAAGGGTATAGTTAGTATTATAGGTACAGGAATTCTTCCTTTGATGAGGAGGGTTAGATTAATTTACCCTTAAAATATTTTCCAGACCCCTCCATCAGTTCACCCAGTCATTAATATTGATAAGATATCTTTCCCAGTACATACCTCTTGTTCTTAGATCCCGATTGTATCACATAGGGCTGAAACTAGAGGTGTGCACCAGCGGGCCATGTCATTTTTGTTTCTGTTATTTAAATCTGTCGTTTTCTTAAATATCAAATTGTCGTTTTTGTGTTTGCTTTTGTTTTCATTTTCCATTGTTTCAATGGGAAACACATTTTTCGCTGTAACCTTTTTGTTTTTCGCTATATTTGGCTGAACCAAGGAGTGCTTATATCTCCAATGGGCACTATGTGTTCTAAATTCCAAAAAGATTGGATAAATGAATTCAATTTTAGAAGCAGGTGAATTAATTTATTTTGCAAAAGTCTTCATATACATTCGTAGGTGTAACTTCTTTCCCTCACATTTAATGTAGATGAAGCTTGGCAAGTTTATACCCCTTCCCATATTTACTGTCTCTGCCAAGTTTCAGAAGGATTGGATAAAAGGTCCTGGTAGTATAAGCAATTAAATTATAAATGTATGTCTGACTAACATCTTCGTAGTTCAACCACTGTACATTAAATTTGGCAGGGCTGTATATCACACTTTCACGATCATCTCTGCCATATATCAGAAAGATGTGATAAAGGGTCCAGATTTCTATATACCTGCACAGCATAAGCAGAGAAGGCACCTATGCCAGGGATTCTTACATGTCACTGTGGTATAAGATTGGCTTGTGATGCCAATTGGCCAGCAGAAATGTCAACCACATATCCTCATTCTGTGCTGTAACCATCCCAAGATCTCTCCCTCAGTTGTTACTGAGAAGTCAGAACCATCTGCTTTGGAAAGAGCCAATAGAGTCTCTTATGTCCTCTATCACAGTGCTGTAGAATGTGTAAACTATGTCTCCTGATTGTAGGGATGCTATCCCCGAAGTCCCAGTTATGTCCCTTCTATGCCTGCCTCAGGGCCGCCCTATGCTGGCATCAAAGCCACTGCCGATTGGTCCTGTAAAGCTAGAAGGATGCAGTAATTGGCCAGCGAATGTGTCTTTTGGGTTGCTCCACATCCTCCCTCCTACACCATCACTCCCCCTGCCATACCAGGTGCCTGCCTCTGACTGGCACGGCATGTGCTGCTATTTATATGAATAATGGTTTTCAAGGGGACAACTTCCAATTGCTTATAAAATTGGTTCTCTTTACCAAATTGTCCTGTAGTTTGGCAGAGATGAAAGGGAAGGTATGTGATACAGTCCTACCAAATATCTTGTAAACAGGATAGAATATACAAATGTTAAAGCTCGAAAAGTATTTTCAAGTTTGTCTTATACCATCAGGACCCTTCATCCAATCTTACTGAGAATTAGCAGGTGTGTTAAGTTAGTGGAGGGACAGGATATTCACAGGTTTCATGCACACTAGATGGAAGATAAAGAAGTTGTGTATGGAGCTTTTCTTAAAACCACAACATTAAATCTCTTCCCTTTATTGAAACATTTCAAAAAATGGTACACATAGTGCGGTACACAGGTGATACAAACACCCCAAATTTCATCACAATTGAATAAGAAACAAAAAGGGTATAGCAGGAAATATGTTTTTCAGTGTTTTCCCTTTATTTCAAAAACAAAAGGTTCTTTTTGTTTCTATTTTCATTATTAGGGTTAGGTTTATTTTTTGTTACTGCAATAACATTAAGGAAATGACAATTTTCATTATCATTATTGTAATAATGAAAATGACATGCACGCCCATAGAACATGATTATCAGTTTTTTGTGTTTCTCGACAAGAATCACAATTCTTGTCTTTTTCTTACAAATGTGAACAAGACGAGAATCAAACGGATTCTCACTGAGAAATTCAATAAATCTCAAGAAACAAACTACCTGGAGGAGAAAGCCACACTGTTCCCTGACAAGCTCTCTTACCTTGTCTGGGACTGGCAGCTCTCTCAGTGGGGAAAGCTTCCCAATTACAAGTTTTTAGGAATGGGAAGGGGGAGAGCAGAAGGAAGGGGGGCAGACTCAGCTAATATTCCCAGGTGGTTCAGGGCGACCTACAAAACCGATAACAATAATACGTATAAAACAACATAAAAATCCAGACCCCCAACCTTTCCCCTCACCCTTCCCCCAACCCCACAAAACCTTCCCCAGCCACCCCCTAAACCTCTGGGGGAAGGGAGCCCTCACTGCTGAAAAGCTGTGCTGAGCCTGCCTCTTCTCTTCACACCAGGATTGAGGGGGGGAAGATCTTCAGTATTGTATTGACTAGCAGGAGTCTGAGCACCCAATAGAAAGCTAAAAAGTGTGGGACTGCACATGCTATCAATAATTACAGTAGTTATTGATTTAGTTATTGCCTGGCAGGTGTTTTTTGGCGGGAAATGTGGAGAGAGGAAGAGGGAGCAGACATCTTAGAGACAGACAGTGTTGAACTCTTGAACTGGGTCTGTGATGGGAGGGGAAGGACCTGATGGATGTAATCGCTGGCCAATGAGAAGTGCAAGCAGGTCTCAGGGAGTTGAATGGCACCCTGTAATTGCTTAATACCACCTGCCTCCCAGAACCAATCATGAGGGCTTTGGGGAAGGGAACTGCAACCCTTTATGTTGCAGGGCCAGGCTGTTTGACTGTTGTTGTTGTTGTTGCTGCTATTATTATTATTATTATTATTTATTAGCATTTATATAGCACCAGTGATGTACCTGGCACTTTACAAAGAATAAGATAGACACGGTCCCTGCCCGAGAGCTCACAATCTAAAGATGGGGAAGGGGAGACAGGGAAGGGGGAACAGAGGGAGAGACAAGCGATGCCACAATCACGAGGATGCGGGAACTCAGTTGCATGTTCTTGGCTTGGTTACAGTACAATGGGAATTTGCAGTTAAGAGGTGGGGGATAATTGTGGGTGGGGATGATTAGCAGGAGTTAGGAAGGGTGGAGCGGAAGAGGTGGGTTTTGAGGAGGCACTTGAAGGAACAAAGGGAGGGGGCAAGGTGGATGTGGACAGGGAGGGAGAGAGACATTGAAGGAGCCATCAGAAAAGTAGTAGGAGAACCAGTCGAGTACAGAGTCCTGGAATCCCAGAGAGTGAAGTGATCGATCAATAGTGTTGAAAGCAGCAGAGAGATCAAGGAGGACAAGAATACAGTAAAGGCATTTGGATTTAGCCACAAGAAGATCGTTGATGATCTTAGCCAGAGCAGTTTCAGTGGAGTGAAGGGGGCGGAAGCCAGATTGGAGGGGGTGAAGGGAGGAGTTGGCAGAGAGGAGGTCGGGGCAATGGGAATAGACAATGCACTCAAGGAGCTTGGAAGCAAAAGAGAGGAGTGAGACAGGATGGTAATTAGAGGGTTCAGAGGGATCCAGAGTGGACTTTTTGAAAATGTGGGAGACAGTGGCGTGTTTAAAGGCAAAGGGGATGGAGCTGGTAAAGAGGGAGAGGTTGATGATGTGCAGCAGGAGGTGGGAAGGAATGGGATCCAGGGGGCAAGTGGAGGGGTTGGAGGAGGAGAGCAGGGAGGATATTTCCTCAAGGGAGGTGGGAGTGAAGGAGGACAGGAGAGAGGTGGAGTGGGGAGGGGAGTGGTAGGGGGAGAGGACTTGGAAGCAATATACAGGCGGATCTCGTCAATTTTAGAGGTGGAAAAGAGAGCAAGATCCTGAGCGGAGAGAGAAGAGGGAGGAGGAGGAGGACAGGGTGGTTTAAGAAGGGAGTCAAAGGTGGGAAAGAGGCAGTCAGGGTCCCTGGAGCAGGACTCAATGCATGAGGCAGAGTACTGTCTAGTGAGGGAGATAGCAGAGTTGAGCGATGAGAGGCAGAATTTGAAGTGGAGGAATTCAATGCAGTAGTGGGATTTGCAGCAGAGGCATTAAGCAGCCCAGGTGCAGAAGCAGAGATGGCGAATGATGAGGGTGATCGAAGGGCGAGGGTTATGGGAGCGAGCCGGCTGGGAGGAGAGGGGGGGCAAGGGAGTCGAGACTCGAGGGTGGAGGCGAGAGGAGTTGAAGGTGGCGATGGCAGAATCGGGGGAGGAGAAGACCAAGGGGTGAAGAGGGGAGAGGGAAGAGGCAAAGTCCTGGGGCACAATGGCTTGCAGATCGTGGAAGGGATGGGGAAGAGGAGTGGGAGAGGTTGAAGGAGGCAAGGAAATGGTCAGATATCGGATAGGGCATTAACTCTTGCCATGTCAGACTGCGTTTAGAGAACTCTGGTGCTTGCACTAAAATCTTCTCCAGCCTTACCTTCCTTATACCCTTTATTTTATCTTTCCCCTTCTCCTGTCTGTCTCCCCCTGTACATGGATATAGATTACAGATATAGATTACAAATATAGGCCGGTTTTACACAGACGCCCCCCCCCACTTGGTATTTGGGTGGGTGTGCGGTGGGGGTGGGAGCAGTCCATGTACTCGGCCGGTGGGGGGCGTCTGTATAAAACGATTATATTTGCAGATATGGAAAAGGCAGTCGAGTTTTTTGAACCTAAATATTTCTTTGCTATGTTAAGACTAGGATTGTCTGGTAATCTTTTGAGGTGGATAACTGATGTTTATTTACTACCCTGGTCCAGTCTTTTAATTAATAGTGCGGGCGCAGAGACCTTTTGACTGCAACATGGGACACAGCAGGACTGCTCCCATTACTTTTAATATTGTGCTTGAAAAATTTCAGCAGCAATACTCCAAGATGAAGCCATAAAGGGCATGCATGTTGAACAGCAATATAAATGGGCTCTGTAGGCCGATATGATATTATTTTTGAAAAACCCAGTTGACATTACTGCGTTTACTTACTATTGAAGAATTTGGTAAGATATAGGGCTACAAGGTTAACAAATATAAATCCTATTCCCTGCTGTTTGCCCACTCTGAGGAAGAGAAAAATTGGATCAAACCCACATCTCGTTTTCCTGAGAGTCTTAAAGGAATTAAATACTTAGGCGTGCTGCTCACTGTAGGTTTCAAAGATCTATATAATGTTAACTTTCTCCCTGCATCAATCCAGATACATAAAGAATTTTCAGAATGGAAGAACTTAATGTGTTCATGGCTTGGAAAAGTTAGTCTCTTCAGGTCTGCCTAAACTTATTTATAAATAGATCAACAAAAAACCTGTGGTTTTACAAACTTAGTTAAGGCAGTTTCATACCAAGCAAACTTTAACAAACCTAGAAATTGTGTGTTAAGGCTCTCGCCTTAACTTCCACACCCATGTCAGCAGTAAACATGTTGCATGGCTTCGCATACTGTGCTTGTTTACAACTTGGGCTCCATGCACCCACACTTTGCCTTGGTCTTTCAGCTCCAATCCTCTTCCTTTGCAGGTTGGGGGCAACACTAAAGCTGAGCAGAATGCTATGTAAGTGTCTAATAAGAATTTGGGTACACGTTGACATTAAATGCAGGGAAAGGCATTAAATTATATCTCCTTAATTGTTTCTGAAATAATACAATGGAGATGCATCTTTGGGAATGGAGGGGGGGAAGGATTGGGAATAATAGAAGCAGGAGGGAGAGATGGTGGAATGACAGGGAGGAGGAGATAAGGATGAAGTACAGGAGGAAGGAACTTGGTGGAATAATAGGAGGAATGACATAAGAAATTAGTAGAATCTCGAGATCGTTGGTGATGTGTAAGGGCACGGGGGCCCGAGGCTCAACCCCCTGAGACCCCGCCACAACTTCCTGTCCCGGAGGGACCCCCCACCTCACCGGAACGACTCCCTGCCGCCGACTCAGCAGACTCAAGCAGGGAAATCCCTGCAGCACACACAGCTGATCCCTGAGGCAGGCCCATGCCTGCCGGACTTCAGAACAACACGCCGCCGCTTCTCGTCAGCACCCCGGGGGGGCGGAGTCAAGAGGAAAACAATGCCAGAGGTAACCACGCCCCCTCTGTTGCGCCGCTCAGCACGACTCCGGCAACGCCCTGAGCTGGGGAATAAAAGCCCGATGAAGGGATGATTGCGTTGCTGGTGATCGGAGCCTTGTGCCCGTGAGACTGGTCCCCCTTTTGTGCCCTTGTGCCTTGGATTTTGTATCTTGTGGTGACTACTGTGTGCCTGACCGCAGTGAGTGTGGTGTGTGCGTGGGTGAGTGATTGTAGTAGTCAGCATTCGTGAGGTAAATGTGTATTCCTTTTGGTGTCAGGGGAGCACTACCGCCTGGGTCCCTCCTTGGAATGTTAGCCCTATCCCACCTTCCCCCCCCCAGGACCTCCACAGCCCACCAACCTCGCTCCCTTACATAGGGTGATTTCAGACGTGACGAGATCATGCTGAACCACGGTGAACCCCGCGGCGGGGCCAAGGTGCCCTGAATGTCTGTTCGGCGGCTGCCAGATGTTCACCACGCTGATCACCCGCGCGGGGCCAATTTCAACCACGCTTCCCGGGCTAGCTGAACCAATTCCCGTGGATGCGTGGTGAACGATATCCCCACTCGTGATCAACCAAAAGTCATGTCTGGACACCAGACACCACCCGGGATCAAAGGATATCATCCCCAGGCATGGGCAATGAGTGCAACGTCGCTGCCAGGCAACCGGCATCAACACACTCACTGGAGGGAGATTTAAAGGGGAGAAAAGGGCTGGTGAACGTGGCAGGATGGAGCGAGGAGGGAGGAGGAGGAAGAGAGCGGTGGCGGAGGAGAGAGCGAGTAGGGGGAGGCAGGGGCA
>QEPC01009246.1:615466-642458 GCA_003113815.1 Sphenodon punctatus
CCTGGCCTCACCCCACCCACCTTGCCTCAGATGTTATCCTTCCCACCTCGGAGAAGCCCCTCAGCACTGCCATGAGAGCCACCGGCTCCAGAACCCTCCCCCTACCTCCCTTCCTGCTCCCCCAGCCCCCTCTCCACAAAGACCTCTCAGCCCCACTAGCTCATCCAGCTCCTGTTCCCTCCTGCTTCCTCAACCTCTTCCCCCAGAGCTCCCCCTCATGCTCTCTCATCCCCCTACCACCACAGAGCTCCCCAGCACCACCGCCTCATCCAGTCCATCCCCCCAACCAGATGTTGTCCTTCCTGCCTCAGAGAAGCCAGTGTGGGCCCCTTGCCCCTGTAAAGGTAGAGAACCTCCAGGCCCCTCAGCACTGCCATGAGAGCTGCCAGCTCTGGAACCCCTGCCGTACCCCCCCTTCTTGCTTGTTCAACCCCCTCTCCCCACAGTGCTTGCCCCAAAGAACCCCCTTCTTCTCCCTCAGCCCCCCCTAGAGCCTCCCTCTTGCTCCCTCAGCCCATTCCCCCCAGAAACCACCCTCCTGTTCCCCCCTCCCCTGACAGAGCTCCCCCTTCTGCTTCCTCCATGTCATGGGTTGGCGGGTCCATCCCCCCACTTTACTGGGTTTGAGTGACTCAGTTTCCCTTGCACACAGCCCTTGAATTAGTTTCTCTTTCTGGTGATTTCAAGTCTGCCACAGGAACAACTTCTTTGTCACTCAAGGGCCCGATTCTTCCCATTTACAGACTCTTTACTCTCTGGGTTCACAAGAGCTTGAGGGCTCTTGTTGCTCACTGGTATTCGAATGTTAGACACACACTACTTCATAAAGATAAGAAGTAAGTTTATTGATTACATAAGCAAGATTGTTGATAGAGTGGTTACTAGAAATCAAAGGTAAATCTAACACATTCCTGATCTATACTGGTTAAGTTCCTAAATCAGCATTTTTCCCTATAAAGGTCCATATGTTTCTCTTTGTCCTTTGGTGTAAGCGACTGGGTCTCCAGACTTACAGTAGTAAAGCCAAATCATGTCTATCTTAGTTCATGTTCTCTAGCCTGACTGGCTGTAAGATGGCGAGTGAGTTCCTGATAGTTCCTGTCCCCTCTGGGGTACAACTCCTTATATCCCCCAGGAGGAAACTCCTCATATCCCTCGAGGCTTTTAGAATTCCCTTTGTTATCGTTATCAGCTTTCTCTGTGTCTTTCACATAGGCAATGGCTGCCTGCATTAGCATATAAATGTCTCTGGCCACCTTGTCTGCCCCCCCTGTCTGGGCAATCAACAAAACTGTCTTTCCATTTCCTGGAGGTTTCTTGTCACAGTTTTCAATTGTAACATTATCTACGTGTGGAACCTTTTGCATTACATATTTACCAGACTTTTAGTCTACATGAAGGCCCATGTTACACGTGTGACCCTATGTTCCTCGGTGAAAGCCCCCCTGTAAGATTGAATGTGAAGTGGGCCCGACAGAGTGCCAAAACATGCTTAGACTGGTGTGTCCTGCCGGTGTGTGTAGTGATATGCAACCCCTCTACCTCATTTCCATGTGTTCGAATCATATTAAAGTTAGATCTTTGGTTTTCCAAAACATCTGTCAGCCGCATGGGGCTATCATGTTCATGTGTTTTCCACCATGTTATAGTGGAGTGATCCTCAGGATTCAGTATTTCTGGGTTTACTGTCTTGTAGGGTTATACCCTGAGGTGTCTGAATAAGACTGTGACAAATAGGTGGGAATGCCATGTTAACAACCTTTGTTCCCCAGTTACAAACTTTTGCCATGTTTCCAGATGAACTGGCAGCCTGTTTGTTGTTGACTGTATGTCTGTTCCCCTTGCCATGGCTTTTATGTCTGATTTACCTGGACTATCCAGATTGTAGATCAGAAGTATTATTAGGAGACACAGGAGGGTTGTGGAGTAAGTGTGATTCCCTTTACACTACTGAGCACTCCCCCCTTCTGTTGTCTGTGTAATTCTGCATTTCCAAACACTTTTCACCAGGAGCAATGCTGTAATTCCCAGTGGGTAGATTATCATGTGGCATTCGCATTTCCCCCATGGCTGTGATGCTGTGTGTGGATGTCTTTGCATTCAAATCAATCATCCAGCCAAAAACTGTTTCTGTGGAGGGGCTATTGTGAGCAGCCTTTCTTGTGCCCTGCCCCTGACTTCTGTTTATACCTCCAGGATCCCCTGGGTCCATATAACCATGTCTTTCTCCTTTTGGGGAGTCTGACTTTGTGACATGGGTGTGGGAACCCCCAAGTATCCCTTCAGACCTCTCCACACAAAACTCGAGAGGATTCAGTTTACCAAGTGCAGCAGCTTGACCCTGGACACTGTCAACCATTTCCTCCCATCCAGTCTCTACTGCAGCAGCTTTTCCCTGCTCCTTTCTAGGTAAAACCGAGGTGCACAGTTCGCTCTTAGACTGGTGCTCCTGCCTCTTTAGGATTACAGGGTGGTGCATTTCTATCCCTGGGGAAGAGACATCTGTTGTTATCCCCTCCATCCCAGGAAAGGTTTCCTGCACCTTCCACCCTTTTCTTAAGTTAGAATCCTCCACCTCCCGGCTTGCCTGCAACCCTTTTGGTTCAGTTATCTGCTTCCCACCTTCTCTTAAGGTAGGACTACAAACCTCCAGGTCATTTTGCAACCCCCTGGGTTGAATAGGGGCATTTGCAGCCTCTAACTCTCCCTCTGAGGTGGTTACTCGGTTTCATTCTGCAGGATTTGGTCCCTCCTGTGTAAGGTGGGGTGCCAAGTCCTGGGCTTCAGAATCAGGTTGACCCATTGGCTTCACTCCCTTCAGTTCCCCATGTGAGACATGCAGTTCTCTCCCCAAGTCTTGTCCTCCCCTGCCTTCTGACTGGTTTGGGGACTCCTCTTTGGGGTTTTCCTACCCCTGAGTGGAGTTCACAGGTTGGGGTACAGGATCTGTAAAGCCTTCCTGTAACCCTTCCCCTCCACTAGGGTTGATCTGTCTCCCCATGTTCCTGTGGTAGAGGTGCAGCTTGTTTAGGGCTCTCTGAGTCTTGTTGCCTCTCATCCTCCCTTCCTGGCTTGCTCTCCAGCTCCCCGTGTTCTTGGGATTGGGCCCTTTCCACCATGCAGCCCAGCATCCATGTGTTTATAGCATTTCCCACCAAAATTTCATTTTCTGCCCTTCTGGGTAGCACCGCCATTCTAAATCGACAGTGGCTGTGGGCAAAATATCCTTGATTCCCATTGCCAGGGATACCACAATCTTTCTGAGTGTTTATTTTATGTTTTGGGATCAAGTCCTCCCGTACCATGACAATGTGCGTCCCATTGTCTACTCTCCCCACACAGTTTACTCCGTTAACCTTAACAGGTTTTCATAGTAATTGATCTTCTGTGGGTTAGTTATGGATGAGACAGCACTCATCAACTCGGGGGGCGAGGGTGTTGAAGTACAGACACAAAATTTGCACTGGCAGTTCCAATAATCTCATCAGACTCTCTTTTAGGGCTATGAAGCGTGTGTGTTCTTCGGAGTCTGGGTGATCCCTGTCTCCCCCCCACCCCCATTCTCGTTTGGTTTGTTCTGGGTTAAGTTTACTTGTTCAGATTGTGAATTGTACCCATTCTGCTTATGGTAAAACTCTTGTTTGGATTTCCCCCCATTATTTGGCTTTCTTTCCCCATAAGCGGAGAATGCATTTGTAATATACTCATGTGCCCTCCTCCCAGTCTGTTTGACATTCATGATATCCTGATTAAGCAAGTATGATTTTAGATTAGGGGTACAACTATTGAGGAATTGCTCAAGGATTACAAGGTCCATTACTTGCTCCTTCATAGCCTTTCCTTGTGCATCTAACCATTTTACCTTATACTGATTTAACATTTCCCCCATATCTGTATAAGACATACCATCTCCCTTCTTAAAGTTGCATAGTTTCAGACTAAAAGTTTCTGGAGTGATTCTGTACTCCTCAAGAACTGCTTTTTTGAATTCCTCAAAAGCCAATGCTTGATTTTCCTCAAGCTTTACATTGTACATGTCTCTTGCCTTCTCGGGGATCTTGGGTATCAGCTGATTGATCCAGAATTATGTTCCACCCACATCCATCAGAAGAAATAATGGGTGTTAGCAGCAAAATTCTTGCAACTCATTGGCCCTTTTTATACAGACCACTCCCACTCATAATGGGAGAAAGGGCAACAAGACTGATAAAGGGAATGGAACGGCTTCTGTACAAAGACACACTTGACAAGCTGGGTCTAGAGAATAGAAGAGAGAGGGGACATGATAAAGGCTTATAAAATCTTGAGTGGTGTGGAACAAGTAGATAGGGAATGGTTATTTACCATCTCAAATAGCACTAGAACTAGGAGACACTCCATGAAACTAGCTGCCGGCAGATTTATCACAAATAAAAGCAAGTACTTTTTCACTGAACGCATAATTAACTTATGGAATTTGTTGACAGAGAACGTTGTCAAGGTCAGTAGTATAGCTGGACTTAAAAAAGGACTGGATAAGTTTTTGGAGAGTAGGTCCATTAATGGCTATTAACTAAGTAGCTTACAGAATGAGTTCTTGAGTGAACAACGGGGAATGGATTGCCCATTGTGACTGTTGGTGGTTCTCCCATGTAATCAAGATTGGCCACTGTCGGAGGACAGAATGCTGGGCTTGATGAGCCATTGGTCTGACTCAGTATGACACTACTTATGTTCTTATAATCATACTATAAATGTGGGAGTCTTGTTTTGAGACAAAATCCTCTAATTGTCTGTTTCTTTCTTTAAAAATGGGCATCAAAGAGCATTGTCAACTTTTGTCAAGAAGCAGGCGGCTGATTTAAAAATCACAAGATTTTGTAGCAAGTGAGTTTAGGTTTCTCGTATGAGGTCTGTCTTTTGGTTTCTGAATGTTAGGTTCACTGCATGTGTGTTGAAGCTTTTCTTCACAACCACAAGGTTTAGAACTGAAGATGTTTCTTTTTATGAAAAATTAGGTTCTCAAACTTTTTGAAGCTCAAGTTTTGAGAAAACACGATAAGTGGAATTTGGCAGTCCTAGGAATAGGTTTTATCTACCAGAAACTTGCCAGACAATGCTGATCACCTTAATTTGTGTTTTGTATATTGGTTTGGGATCACCAGAGGGAAGCAGCTAGATTAGTGCTTACATACTAACATGCATTACTACCACCACTACTACTCCTAAAAGTATTATGTATGCAAACATCTTCAAGTCCCAGACAGACAAACCTTCCTTTTACCTGTGGACTTTCTAATGGTGGGCATGATTGATCCTTTACACCTATGCTGAGTGTAGCGTCGTTAACGACGAGACTGTAGCCCTCAGGAGCCTGGGTTGACTCTGTGCAGCCTCCCCACGGCCACCACTCACATGCTTCAGCAGACAAAGTCAATTAAGGGGGAGGTCACAGTAAAGTGTGTGTACAGGAAGCTGTGCTCGTTGTGTTTTTCCATCTTACTGACTTTTGGAGCACTCCAAAAGCGAACGTAAAACTGTCAAAGTACCAGCGAGAGTGGTGAGAGTGCTTGCTCCTCCGATCGCTCTAGGCTCTGTGCCCAGGACTCTATTGTCCTGGTGAAGCGATGTGCAAGCAGAGGCTGACCACACCCCAAGAGATGGAAAGTGGCCCTGTGGGCACACATTAGTCCAAATTAGCCAGTACTTGTCCACACGGGGGGCTCCGCAATGTCCACGATGATGCCATATATGAGGGCTGGGTGGCAGCCTGGGTGGGGCAAACAACAAACAATGTGGGCTAACATTAGCTGTTTTGGGCTTTTGTTTCACTTTTTCTCACCCTAAATTTCTACCCCCAGTCACTAATACCTGGAGTTGCATTCTACCTACACTTTGCTCAAATGAGAACAGCTCTACAATGGTGCAAAGCAGCGAAGATTTACGTACAATATACATTGGTTTCCTCTACTTTTACTGCACCAAAGACCACCCAAATAATTTGTGACTTATTTCAGATAAGGTAGTAGAATAAATACTTGCTTTCCAAAAAGTTTGAGATAATATAAGAACACTAGGTGGCACTGTTGTTACAATGAAAACTTAGCAGTTCATCACAATTGTTTTTCTGGCCTGAAGTACCTGCAATGGGTCATCTTGCACAGGACAGGAGTTTAAAGCATTTCAGTGATTCCTTCAGTAGCTCCCATGAAACAAGTTTGGTGACCTAGGTGCTGTTGTTAAGAGAGATTGTTATTTTTAAAATCCTCTTAAATAAATTACATTAATTGACTGACTTCCAGCACCAGAGTCAAAGGATGAAGATTTATGTGAAATTAACTGCCAACTCAGCCCGAGCTAGGGGCACTTGATGCTGTGTTGGGGGTAAATTAGTGGGGTGCATGAAACTAGTCTGTGCTTTACCTTGTTTAAGAAAACAAGTAGAGGACCTTTAAGCCCCTGATTTTCTCCAGTTGTAAGAGAGATCACTGTTGCTTCTCTTAACCGTATAACAGGGTTAAAGCAGATTTCAGGGAATCCAGAAACTAAGCACAGGGGAACAGTGCAAATCCAACTCCTAGGAGTCACATTTTAAAACACCCAGAGGCAGGGCTATAAAAAAACCCAACCATAAGTAATTCACTAGCCAGGCATAAAAGATTACTTGCCAGGTTGGACTTCGCTGCGGGAAAGAGGCCAGGGCAAGCTCAGAAAGTGTATTTGCCAGAGGCAAGCGATTTTGCCAACAGTCATCATTTAGAAACTGTTTGAGAGTCTTAAACACATGCATAAACAAAGTGAACAAGCCTAGATAGTCACTATCTATTGTCGGCACAAATATAGCTCCTCTACCTCTGAACCATTTCTACCTCGGCTGAGCATCACTTGGGTGCTTGAGAAAACTTGCTGAGGTCAACTTTATCAATGGGGCTATTCAGGTAGGTACATGAGCAAAAGTTATGAAACTGAGGCTGCATTCTCACCTGCGGTGGCGGAGGTGGTGGGAGGGACGAGGGAGACACGTCAGCCTGGAGGAGCCGGCAGCCGGGAAAAGAGCCGGTGCAAATGGGAACATGTCAGGGCAGGAGTTTGCACCCTGGCATGTGCAAGAGAAGCCACGGCAGAGCCCCATTAACACTGGCTCTTTTGCACACCCCTCTGTGCTCACACCCCTCTCGTCATTGTTTGTCACACGATTACAACGCCCCCACTCCAAAAGGTATGTCCCACAAATCATGCTCCCCCTACATGCATTTTAATACCTGTAATGTGGAACCCCATTTATTATATGCAAGGAATATCATCTTTTAATTTTCAAACAGAAATAGAATTGAAAAATGAGTAACAAGAAATTATTGTGTGAGCTAAATTACCAATAACCTCTCCTAACCTGGTCACAAATTGTCATGACTTTGCTATCTGCCTCCTCCCCCTTCTTGGACAGTCATTGTACTGCGTTCCCCGCTCCAAGAGGGAAAAGAAAAATCAAACTAACTTTGAGATAATCAAGATCCAAAGTAAAAACAAAGCAGGGAAACAGCTCTGGAACCAAGTCAGAGCTTGTGTATGTTTGTAACACACCCAGAAGGGATGTGTTACTCAACACCTTTGTGGCTGATGCTCCGAACATATGTGAATCTGCTGCAGTGTAGCTACAGAGCTTGCATCCTTAGCTCAAGCTAGAGAGATTTAGACACTTAGTCCCCGAAATCTCTGTTCCAGCCCCTACTTCAGTACAGTCAGTGAAGAGCAAATCCACCACATAAACATACACACGTGTCCTATTTCTTCAACAACATTCAGATTTACCGGAGTTGATGAATGCCCTTGAATCATGCTGAACTCAACAATCGGAGAAGGTACCCAGTATCTGAGGGCCCATTCATTCTCTGATCTATAATGGACCTTCTCCTCCCAAGTGTTATACTTGTGCTGTGCTATATGTGCAAGTTATCTCGCTGGGTACTCACAGATACGACAGTCGGCTGTTCCCCTGCCTGGCGGTGGGAAAGGGGGACCCCTGGCCAGGGCAGCTCTGGCTGACGGAACAGACCTCCCTGTGGCATGTCCTGGCTTGGGAGGAGGCAGGGAGTGCTGCATGCTGGCTGACTCCACCCTTGCACTGCAGCTGGTGCTCTGCCACCCAGCATGATGGACAGCTATGGTCTGCCAGTAACAGCCAGCCAGAGCTGGCCGTCATGGCAACACATGAGACTGGACCATGACAAGGCCAGGAACAGACATTCCCCCCTGGTTCCACCCATTCTGGTCCAGCTGGGCATCTGCTAGGACCTGACTGTGGCCTCGCTTCCTTCTGGGCCCGCATTTCCAGCCCAGCTGCTATCTCCACTGGGGTTTGTGCTGGGCCCGCATCTGGCAGGGCCGTAACAAATGTGCTGCTGTGATGTTGGCCCAGCCGGGCCAAAGCAAGCCCTATAGGACCAGCTTAATGTTTGTAAACACCCACTGAAACAAAAGGGACTCTTCCCAAGGCCACATGGGGGACATTGGGGTGTTTCTTGGGAATTAGCACTACCCCACTGTCACGCCTCTCTTCCCCTCTGAGGAAGGGGGTTCCCTCCTGCAGGACCCAACACTACATCAGTCCAGAGGGTCTCTAATTCAGTCCTTATTAGACACAGTACAGAGTCCAGTGTCCACAGTCTCTGGGGCTGCCGTATCATCCCCCTCCACCCTGGAGGCCTGGCACAGTCTCGCTCAGGAACAGGAGCAACTTAGAACAACCCACCCACCCCCAAAGTCCAGCCAGCCGGGCCTCAACCCCAGGCTCTGGCGAAGCATTCCCCAGGCCGGAGGCTCCCTCTTGGGCACCACCTCTCCCACTTGCCTGGGTCCACAATGGTTCTCCAGCCTTCAGCACCTTGGAGAGCGTAGAGTGAGAGAGATCAGCCTTAGGCTTTTCTCAGAAAGATGTTGTTCCTTAAAGAGCCAGTGTCCTGCCCAGTCTGACTGTCTCTCAGCCTCCATATAACCCCGGCAGGTTCCTAGCTATGGGCTGGCTCTCCCAGGCCAATGTGCATGTGCACAGCCCTCTGGCTAGCCCACTCAATCCCCTCTTAAAGGGACAGCCACCCCGCAGGACTGTTCCCTGCTACAGGGACTATTTGTATATATAACATTCAGCATGTTCATTATTCTTTGTAGGACACTTTAAAGAAAGAATGAAGGCTCTGACCTGGACTCAGATCAGCTCAGGAAGAGCTGATAAATCCATACCTAAATGATTAGTGTTAGTAAGTCACATTTCAGGGCAAAGCATAATTAAGGCAGTGGCATGCAAAACCTTTGCCCCTGTGTGACCCCATGCAAAACCTTTGCCCCTGTGTGACCCCATGCAAAACCTTTGCCCCTGTGTGACCCCATTTGACATATAAATATAATCCCATGACCCCAAACAGCAGCGCAGGCATTCAACATGTATCAGACATCAGACGGGATCACAACTCCATCTGCAGAATATGAGACCCTCACATGTGGGGTTCTGTCCCTTTAAGAGAGCCCATAAGATATTTAATTAGTCCAGGCAAGACTAATTAGTCCAGGCAAGCACGGGTGCCAACACTTGCTGGGGGTTAAGTCGGCCGGGGGTTAGGGTTAGGGAGATCTACCAAATCATGATGTCAATCTTCTGAGATCTACCAGCAGCATGGGGGTGTGGACTGAAACTAATTTGCATGGCCCTGCCACCTCATTTGCATAGTTACAGCCCAGACAGGTGGGTGTGACTATGCAAATGAGTGGGCACCGGAAGGGGGGGAGAGACAGCAACATGGGAGGGAGGGCAGGTGGGTGGAAGAGGGAGCAACCTGATCATTCTCTCCCAATCCCACTCACAGAGGCAGACACACTTTCACACGCACACCTCTCTCTCACAAAGAGGCAGACACTCTTTCACACCCATGTCCCACACCCACCCTCTCACACACTTTTCTCTCTCACACATAGAAGCAGACATCCCCTCTCTCTGGCACACGCGTGTGCACACACAGGCACGCCAGATACACTCACACAGACACACATTTCTCTTACACACGCAGGCAGACATACACACAGACACTCTCTCACTCACACACACACACGTCTGTCTCTCCCTCCCCACCCCCCCACGGAAGCAGACACACTCTCACACGCATGGGGGAGAGGGGCGGAACTGCCACTGGGTGTGCGGGCAGGTGGGGTGGTATTGCCTCCCACTCTGCCGCCTCCATCCAGTCTTCTGCAGGTCGGTGGGCGCAGCAGTGGGGTGTGTGGGGTCAGCAAGCGAGCCAGTGGGCGAGCAGGAAGCGAGAGGTCTGAGCACGCACACACGGGGGAGGGAAGGAACTGCGGGTGGGTGAGCAGGCCGGGGAGTGGTATTTTCTTCTCTTTACCCCCCCCCCCATCCATGCTGCTGTGACTTGGTGGGGGGCGGCAGTGGGCTGGATGGGGGCAGTGAGTGGGTGAGCAAACAAGTTTTGTTGTGGGTTGGGCTTCCCTGTGCACACCTGCGACATGTGCACACCAGCAAATATGCTTCAGTTGCACACAAGGAAGCCAGCAGTTGTAGCTGCCTGAGTCTGGGACACAGCTGTCCCGGGATCAACTTCAGGCGATAGACCAGCCGATTTATGATCGATGTTTTGAGCACCGCTGAGTTAAAGGTTTGATAGCCTGTAAACAACGTACGCAGGAAATTTAAAAAGTCAGTAAAAATTTCCTTTTAGTGAGTTGCTTCATTATTATGAGACTACTAATATGATTAGATTTTGATACCCCATTGAGGAGAACTCAACGTCCCATGGACATAAAAGCCTGAAATTATAATTAAAGCAGAAACATCCAAAGTTCAGGAACATTTTTTATTAACACGCACAGTATATACTAAAAGACATGCCTAGTGTTGTCTCTCTTTAGTTCAGTGG
The DNA here is from genome assembly GCA_003113815.1 of Sphenodon punctatus. NCBI lineage: Eukaryota > Metazoa > Chordata > Lepidosauria > Sphenodontia > Sphenodontidae > Sphenodon > Sphenodon punctatus. The sequence goes on from QEPC01009246.1 coordinate 626,368, forward strand.
AGTTTCATTAGGAATCATTTTGGCTGGATGAGCGAGATCGTTACTTGATGGAAAACAATATAATGTTATCATTATGGTGCATGTAAATGTCCATCAACTACATGAGCTTCATCAGGTTTTTTGCCTTTTTTTGTTTGTTTTTTACCAGCTGAAATTCTGGTTGCAAATGTAGCTCTTCCTCCTTAAAGTACTCTATCCTACGACCCCAGACAGCAGCAAACACATGCAACATATATCAGACGTTTACCATTGCAAATAGAGGTGACAAACTTTTATTGAAATTTTTGTTTGTTCCCAAAACATTTTTTTTTCAAAAACAAATATTTAAAATAAATAAATCATCCTCATCATCTACTAAAATGCTTCAGTTTTCTGTCCATTTTTCTCAGCATCTTCAGTATTTTTTCTGCTTTATTTTCACTTTAAAATCTATTCAAAAGCAAACCAGAATTTATTTATTTTATGTTTATTTATTTAAAAAACAAACAAACTAACATGTTTCCCCTAAGTGTTTGCCCTTTTTCCATCATCCAAAGTATAATAATATTAAAATAAATAAAAAGAAAATTGTAACGTACGTGGTTTTGGTTTTTGAAAGAGATATTCTCTGAAAATTATAGATAATTCAATAAATGAAAAAAGTTCCATTTCAAATAGTTCAGAAGGGAAATGGGGGCAATATTTCCCAAAATTTTCATTAAAACCCAACATTTTTTGCCATCTGCAAGCCTGTGGTTTGTTTTTTTTAGCAGCTTCTTGCTTTATTTAATTTAAGTAGATACTGTATCTTATCTTAAGATTGTTTGCGAAGTCAGTTGCTGGAGCAGATTTCTCACAGTATGCGTTTCCTCAGAGTATTAATTATACGGTACAGCTAGAGAACTTTGCAAAGCTAGATACATGCTGTATCTGACTTGAAGAACTGTAGATAAATACAGGTATTCATTTGCTCAAAAAGTTGGCGCAGAATATAATAAAGAGATATTAAATTAAACCCAGATCCTGAAAACATTTCTGATCTCAGTAACACCATGAGGTGACCGTCCATTGAAGTCTAGCTGTGGATTTCAGTAGGTTTGAGATCGCGCTCTTACACCATTACACCCGAGATCAGAATCTGACCAGTGCATTGCTAACTTGGATATGGGTTTGTTCTTCAAATGCTAAATTGCACCGTGAATCATTTTCTTCTACAGGCCGCCTTTTTAGAGAAGAATTTCTACACCCGCTTCTGAGTCAACTCCTCTTCTCAACGGTGGCTTTGGCTTTGACTGACAACGGGTAAGAACAAACAAGATGATTGTGAGCAGGCTCCCCAGGGAAGGGCCACTGCAGCCGCCATTCCCTGGGCTGGCCGGCGTGCAGCGCAGAACAAACATGCGGGTGAACCCGGGTGGGTGGAGAGCTATCCCACCTTCCACATGGCTCAAGTAGGGTAGAGGAACCAAAGACATCGGCGGGTGGGCGTCTGTCCATCTATCTCCACCCTGCTCTCCGCTCTCTGCCTACTGCCATGATGTACAGCCACGGCAAACTGCCGATAAAAGAAGCCACAGCAGCTGTGTCCACCCACTCTTCACGGTACTCTTGGAGGGCAGGTGAGGATCCTTGCAAGCAGACAGAGGTGCCAGCCTGCCACAAGAGAGATCCATCACCACATGCAGAAAGCTGGCTGTAGGAAGCAAAGAATGGACCCAATGGTGAGCAGAGGAATCAAAGGGGAAAGCGGACTAGGGATGGGCGAATGCGGTTTGGAGTTCGGATCGAACTCGACCAGTTCAGTCGACCGAACCGAACTTCCGAACTGAACTCGATTTTTTGAACTGAACCAAATTTCCAAACTCGGCTCTGTTCACCCTTCCCTAAAAGATAATATTCCATTTAGTTCAATTGTGTTTGAATTTCTGAACTTAGTTTGGACCGAACTCTAATAGTTCGGTTGACCGAACTGAACCGTATTTCCGAACTCATTTCTGTTCGCCCATCCCTAAAGCAGAAGGGAGACATTAATGCAGCTGCATGCTGGTCAATGAACCAGTCCCCCGGTATGCTGCTAGTCCAGTCCCTTCCAGCCGCCATTAACACTACGAGTCACAGATCAGGCACACTGGCAGCCCATAGCAGAAAGCTCTGGGATCCCGGCAGTTGGCGCGTGGGGAAACCTGCTCCCTTCACATATAATCCCCATTAATACATGCTCTTCTGGAAGCCCCTCATCAGCATATGCTACACCACCATATAGTGGGGATCGAAAACATCCCTGCTACAGGGCAACCTTCAACTCCAGCCATGTCCAGACCTCTTACATACAGGGCATGAAGCTTGGCTACAGTCAATTCCTCCTCCTGGTAGGCAGCCCTCATTGCCCCCGTGTCCAAGAAGTTGAGCCTCAGCATCTCATCAAGGCACTTGCACCACCGTTGCACATGTCCCCTGCCCTCAGCAGGGTGGTGGCAAATGAAAGTGGAAGAGAGGGCCTAGTCACCATACAGCACAGGCAAAACTCTGGAAGCTCAGAAATCTGCAAAACGGTGCTCTCATTCATACCCCACAGTCCCATCTCCCATTGTCCCTGGGAGAGGCAGGGCACGTCAGGGGACTGCAGCACCTGGAAGCTCAGCTTGGCTGCCCGGAGCTCACACTCCATTCTGCACATATGGTGCCCCAGGAACAGCACATACCAGCTGACAACCCCATAGCCAGATGCTGTGGAGGATGGGTCAGCCAGTAGCCCCTGCATATCCACCCTCAGCCACATGTCAGCCAGAGGAGAGCCAAGGTGTCAGACACCTCCCCTCCCATGCCCCATAAACCAGGTGGCAGAAGCAGGAACAGGCTGGAACAATAGCTACAATAAGCAGGTCCAGGGACAAGTACACACAAGGAGCCAGGGAGTCTGTGCCAACCAAGTGGAAGTCTAGCTCCCACAGAGCAATTCCCAGAAAGAGACGTTGAGTGTCCCAGGGAGCTTCACACCTGGCCACTGTTAAAAGGGGTCCATTCTCTCCTCCTCCCTTACCACACCTCCCTGGGATAGACACCATGATTTCATATTGTCATGGGTTGGAGGTCCGCACCCCCACTTTACCTGGTTTGTGTGACTCAGTTTCTCTCACGTACAGCCCACTTGAACTAGTTTTCTCTCTGGCTGATTCAAGCCTGCTGCAGGGACAGCCCCTTTGTCACTCAAGGGCCCAATCCTTCCCATTTACAGACTCTTTAATCTCTGGGTTCACAAGAGCTTGAACTCTTGTCGCTCACTTGTGTTCCAATGTTAGACACAGACACTTCTTCATAAAGATAAGAAGTAAGTTTATTGATTACATAAGCAAGATTGTTGATAGAGTGGTTACTAGAAATCAAAGGTAAATATAACACATTCCTAACCTATACTGGTTGAGTTCCTAAATAAGCATCTTACCCTACAAAGGTCCATAAGTTTTTCTCAGTCCTTGATGTAAGTGACTGGGTCTTCAGTCTTAGAGTTGCTAGAAAGCAAAGTCCTGTCTCTCAGTTCATGGTTTCCAGCCTTACTGGCTGCAAGATGTTGAGTGAGTCACTGCCCCTTCTGGGGTACAACTCCTTATATCTCCAGGAGGAAACTCCTCATATCTTCTCGAGGCTTCTAGAATTCCTTTTGTTCTCTTTATCAACTTTTCTGTGTTTCTTGCACGTAGGCAATGGCTGCCTGCATTAGCATATCAAATGTCTCTGGTCATTCATCTGGGGCGAATCAACAAACTGTCTTTCCATTTCCTGGAGCTTGGTCACATGTCTCAGTCCTGATTTGGGTTTTACAGTTCTCAATTGTAACATTACATACATGTTGCATGTTTTGCTTTACATATTTACTAGGCTTGTAGTCTACATGTAGGCCAGTATCACACGTGACACTGTGTTTCTCCGTGACACATGTTGCAGATGAGCAAGCACAGGGTGGTACCCCCTGGATGAGGTCAGGATCAGACTCTCCCTGGTGTAGGGAACATCCCAGCCAATGGCTAGGTGGCAGTCAGCCAGGAGATGGCAGATAGGTGCTTACACATAGTACATTACAACTTCAAAGACTTTGGTGCCATGTATGAAGGCATCACAGCCATCTTCTGGAGAGACACGGAGTGCGAGCACCTTGCTGCACTTCAACTCCTCCACACAACAGCTGAGGAGTGCCAAGAGCCACTCCAGATGGTGTTGTACAAGCCATCTTCTGGGCCTGGCATGAAGCCATCACCAGTCAGGTCAGGATCCTCTGCAGGATTCAGGCCATGGTGGTGCGGCACTTCTTTGTGGAGTACCCGTATAGCCCATATCGGTCACCCATGGGCTGTGATGGTGGGGATTCCTTGGTGTGAATAACACCAAGGAGGGAGCAAAAATTGTGGATTCCCTGTCCCAGGACATCACAGCAGCGATCCTTGGTGTTTGGAAGGTGATGCCCATCAGCTGGTTCACCTGTGCCCGCACAGCACCGTCCCCCCCTGTGCTCCCATGGCCAGGCGGGTGCAGAGGCCAATGTGGCCACTGCACCCAATCCTGTATCATGGTCAGGGCCACGATCCGGAATGGGCCAAGGTAACACATGTTACTTTCGGCCCATCCTGGATCATGGCCAATCTAACCACAGTTCTGGATCTCCAGCCAGCCGGAGGTCCAGAACCATGGTCAAGTTTGATCCCGGCCAGGTGTTCACTGTGGTGAACATGAACATCTGGCTGGGACCGAAAAGATGTTCATGGAGACGCCACCACCACATGAAATCCACTGTGGTTAATGGCGTTTTCGTAACATCTGAAATTACTCCTAGCCAGGAAGATATGGTGTAACAGAGAGCAGTCCTGTGGGGCTGCTGCCCCTTTAAGTAGGGGGTTGTGTGGGCCAGTCAGAGGGCTGAGCCCACACAGGGGTGTGGCAGAGCCAGTCCAGAGCTGGGGAGCACAGGTTGAGAAACCCCTGGGAGAGAGTGGGCAGGTTAGTGGCCCTTTAAGGCTGAGTAGAGGCAGCCTGGTCATGCCCACTCTGCCTGTTTAAAAGGAGAGACAAGAAAGAGAGGAGAGGGTCTCTGCCAGGGAGCCGAAGGAGCAACATCTCCCTGAGAGAGCCTTCCTGCTCCCAGCTCTCCAGGCCAGGGTGCTGAAGACTGGAGAACCAGCGGGACTGATGCATGTGGGTGAGGATGTGCCCAGGGGAGCCTCTTACCTGGGGAAGGTTTGGCCAGAGCCTAGGCCACTTTCAGACATGACCCGCCCCCCCTGCGTATATTTGGGCTGCGCAGGGGAATACACAGCCTTGTAAACACGGTTCTTCAATCTCTGAAAATTCTAACGTGTGAGAAATGAACTGTCCAAATGTGAGAATGTTGGACGTCCTCTCGAAGAACCTTGTTTACAAGGTAGCAACCTTCCCGCCGTTGCAACAGACTGAACTTTCCCCACGCGATAGGGGAGGGAGCGGGGCTTCAGGCCACATGTATGACTCCATGAGGGAGGGAGGGGACCCATGTGGCTGGGCTCAGCCAGGCTAATTTTAAAAAATAAAATAAAAAACTAGTAGGACTTCACCGAGATGTATCACAGTGGCAGTGGGCTCAGGCTGGCCTGGCCCTGCTTGGTCATGGTGGCATCAGAGTAGCAGCAGAAACTTTACTTAACTGCTTCACCAGGTGTTACCACATGGCTTGACTTTTACGCTGGTTTTCCGCTAATTAGGTATTCCAGTGGAAATCCAGGGGGACAGAAAACCAGAAGCAGCAAATTACAGGAGCCTTTACCGTTGGCCAGGCAATCTGGAAAGAGCAAATAACCGATGGAAGGTTGAGATCACTACAGCCATATTGGTATGGAATGGGAGCAGCAGCTTTCACTACAGGCCTACGTGCATCTGTCCTGCAAGAGGGGGTTATAGTATGGCTATGAGAGACCTGGATGTAATTCTTTACAGTCCAGGCTCAGAATGCCCAACTGCACAGGTGCAATGTGCTCCCATATGGTGTCCCCACTGTTACACAGTCTCCCACAGTTTTGGGCTCCCTGTCCCTGGTTTCCAAAGCCTGGAGTTGAGTGAGATGCTCCCACCTAGCACACAGTAAGGACAGACACCATGATTGGCATAATGGAGAAAGCTTACTTATTTTCCCCTTCGCACATACATCTCATTATTGTCTCTTCCCTCCTGGCAGCTGGAAATGTTCATTTTGGAACCAGTCCATCCAGGGAGTTGTCTCCATCTTCTCCACCATTTCCTCCACCTGATGCTTTGCGTTTGTCGGCCAGGTCACTGTGACTGCTGGTAAGTTGGACCTGAGGGGCTGGGTGGCTCTGGATGGATGTAAGGGTTAGGGTGCTCAGACCTCATGGATGTGGGACTGGCTGATGGTGAGACCTGGTTGGGTGCTGGGCATTCAATGGAGGGGGGGCATGGTGGGAGCTCCGGGGGGGGAGGTCATCAACTGGGGCCTGCCCCAGAGCGGCAGTTGTTGTAGCGCTCATGGTGGTGGTGGCCATGTGGTGGAGAAGGTTGCGCTGCAACTTGAGGGACTGCTGCATGATGTCGCACAACCCACGGCCCTCCCTCTTGAGTGCCTTTGGCAGTCCTGCATCTGGTGCATGTGTGGTTCCATTGCCTCCTTCCCATCTGGCGTTCCCCGCAGGCCTCAGTGGTGAGGTCTCCGTACTGGGTCGCACACTGCCTCAGGAACTGTTGGTGCTCCTCAACCAGCCCCTGGATGGCATCCTGGATCTCATCCACCTGATGGGTGATCTTGTCCATAAGCTTCCCCACCAGATCCTCCCTATGCTGCTGTGTCTGTACCTGCAGGTCCTGGTTCCTCTGGGTGCCTGCAGATGGTCATGCTTTCTGTCCTGGCCACCTGTGAACACAGCGAGGAAAGACAGCCATGTTGGTGACTGGCTCCTTCCTATGGCTGGGTTACCTATCCCCTTGTTCCCTCCAATGTATTCACTTACTGCTCCTGTCAGGCTCCACATTCTCCATGCACTCTGGGTCCTCTGTCCCCTTTGCCTCCACCTCTTCTTGCTCTGGGACTGACTGATGGCTCTCTGGATTTAGGGGGTAGGGGTTGAGGGTCCTGAGGGTGGTGCAGGTGTCCTTGGAGTTAGACCCTGGCTGGGGGACAGGGGCATGGCCAGATATAGTGGGCTGTGTCCTTGAAGCCCAGCCTTCTTGAAGGGCGGGGCGGATGCTTGCAAGCTGAGGGGAGTGTAGTATGGACTGGCAGCAGAAAAGGGATGTCCACCCAGTGACGGCCCTTGGCAAGGCCAGTGCCAGCAAGGTGCGGACTAACTATGGACCTGTCCATGCATAGGAAGGTGTCCAGGAGCTCCATGTGCCTCTGTGTTTGGTGACTGTGGCTGGACTTAAGGTTATTGCCCTTTACTTCCTTGTAGCCCCCCCCCCCCCAATCCTTTGCCTGCTTACGGCACTGGCTTATGTCCTGGTAGCAGCTGAGTTCTGCCATCAGGGTGTGTACCTCTGGAACACCTGTGCCTTCCTGTTCATTTTGCAGAGGTCATACTGGACCTGTGCATCCCCCCACAGGCCAATGAATGTCTTTTTCTCCTCCTTGGGCCAAAGGACCCACTTCTGGCGCATGGCTTGGGGGCCTGGCACAGTGGGAAACTGCACTCCCGATGTACCTGGGGTGGCAACGCTGGTGGATGCATGTGAAGACAGTGCTTGATACATACCATGTTCGGGCTGAAACTTGGTCCCTGGTTTTCTTCAGAATTTATCGAGGATAGGTGTGCTTGACTTGATTTTTTTACCGAGTAATGAGGAACCGAGTAATGGCCACGGTACTCAGTTCCTCAGTAACTACTTGATTGTGAGCACTAGGAAGAGGGAGGGCAGATGGGCACCAGGGGCAGGTAACAGGGCAAGCCGGGGGCAGGGAAGGAAGGGCAGCAAACTCACCTAAAAGTCGTGGGAGCCAGGCATGCTGCTTTGGCCTCTGCTGCTGTGCATCTGAATGCAGTTTGTTCAAGTATGCTCAATCTAAAGTGCTCTGGGTGCATGCTGGGAAATGTAGTCCAGCTTGCTCCCAGACAGCATTTGAACTATTGCTGACTGGGAGGAAGCTGGACTACATTTCCCAGCATGCTCCCAGAGAGACCTCGTTCAAGCTAGGAGGCAGAGTGGGTCTAAGTGCATCTGGTTCCCATGGCTTAAAGCAGAATCCAGCCAGACTAGTGCAGCGTACCTGGCTCCTGAGTAGCTTTGAGGTGAGTAGCACCCCTTCCCCCTTTGCTATTCCCCTTCCTTGCCCACCAAGCCCTATTCACTGCCACCCCTTTTCTGGCCCTCTGCCTCCCTCCTGCACTTGGCCCATCTGAATTCCAAGTATTCTTTGAGGTTCAGAGTACTGACCTGAACACTCAAGACCGGGACTCGGAACCTCAGAAATGCTTGAGAATATTTTTGTCAATATTCGGAACAGACCTACACCACATCTAAGTGATGGCTTCCATGTCCCCAACCCCCGTGAGTGCACTCTGGGCTGGCCATTCTCCTGCTGCATGGTCCCCTCTTTGGCTGGCTCTTCGTCCATTGTGAGATGGGTGTTGAGCATGAGCTGCTGTACAAACTGGAAATGCCCAAAGTGTTCATGCCTTTTCTGCCTCTTCCCTTTAAGGGTGCCAGGGCTGCAGGGGCGGATTGGCCATTGAATGGACCGGGAGATTCCCGGGGGGCCTGGGGCCGCGCTGGGGGCCGGTCATGCTGTCTTTTTAAAAAATTATTCTTAACAAACAAACCAAAAAAATTGTTGGTCCTGACCCCGGTAGGGTTGGGTTGGGTTGGGTTGGAGGGGAGGGGGAGGGCTTACCTGACTCTCCCTCCTAGNCTCTTTGCTAAGCTAAACACAGGGCATGTGTAATACTAGTGCAGCTAATGTAGGAATGAAGAAGCCTTACTGTAGGATGCATAGCAAGGGACAGAGTGATTTTTTTGGTTGGGGGCCACTGAGCACTGAAATGGAGTGATTTGGGGAGCCAGAGCACTGAAATGAGGGCCAGTACCCCCACCAGTGGCAGTCTCCCCCCTGCCATCCCCCCATAACCTCCTGCTCACCCCTGCCAGTCTGCTGAGGATCTGAGTCTGGGGACTCAGTTCCGATAGGCCCCAAATCTGGTACACTCTGCCCACCCCAAGCCACGCCCCCTTAGCCCATTTCCGGCCGCCAGCACAGGGCCACTAACACTATATCTTCCTGGGCCACTTTGATTTCCCAATCCACCCCTGCAGGGCTGTTTCGTGTGGAGGGGCATTGGGGCACAGTTGCGCCATTGATCACTTTGGACTTTTTACCTACATCTCTCTGGTGCTGGGTGGGGCGTAAGGGATGGAAGGCCATATGTTAGCCCAGTTTAGTCCAGATGCTCAGGCCTTCACCCAGGCTCCGTCATCAAACTTCTCCGGCCCACGTATTCCGTAGCTACTGGCCTCCTGGCCCAGGGTGGATGTGGGTGAACATCTGGCGGGGCACAAACTAATGAGCAGGTGACTCCCAAGCTAACATGGGCTAATGTGGGCTGCTGTCTTGTTTGTTTTTACCCAATGTTTTATTGACTCATTAGCTCATTAATGCATACAGGTGCTGGTTAAGATTCTGCATGAAGTGGTTAGATTCTGTAGAATCAACTTGTTGTTCTTTTGGCTGGATAAGCTATTGGAAAGCGGGGGGGCGGGGCGGAGAATCAAGCTTCATACAGCAGAGTGAAAACAACTGGCTCCTTTTGTTTCCTCCGAACCCTAATGTTCAGGTTGGAAGCAAAGGAAGAGGATGAAATATAGATCAGTGAATCACCTGTTCTTGATCTGATTTTTAGCTATGTGATCACTGGAGCACACAGCGAGAGATTTTGACAGCAGAGCAAGGTTGTGCTGATGTTGGAAGGGGGGGGGAAATCAGAAGTGGCAAGAAAAAGAAAAGCTTACAGTTGTGGAAATTGTGGCCTATTGGCTTGTGGCAGAGTGAGTTAAACAGGCATGGAGAATATTGCTTTTTCTCTCTCTTTCTGGCTGCATTTTAATACAAACTTTTGATTCTGAATATCAAAAAGACAAGATTAACTGGAGAAGGTGCTGTGTTATCTACGTACGCACTGTCACCAGGAAAACGTTGGTTTCTTAAGGTTTTTGGGACCATGGGCCAGCTCTGTAGCTTCCTCTGTAGCCCTGGCCATATTAAAGAGATGCTCTTCGTGCCCCGTACCCGGATGCCTCTTTGCACTCAGAAAACACCCATAGTTTGAGGATCCCACCATTGTGCCTTAAATCAATGGATGATAGGTCCTTTACTATTTATTATTGAAGGAGGTGCACCAAACCCTAACCCCTAATAATAATAATAAATAATAGGATTGGGAAGGGAAAATGAGTAGCCTCAAATAAGAGAGTATCTGGGATACTGCTGTACACCATGATGGCACGCAGTTCATAGCTTTTGTGCTCTGGGGAGTTTATCATGAAGAATAGCTCGTATTCTTGCTAGCGAAAAGTTGAACAAGGAAGAAAGGGTTCAGGCTAGATAAAATCTCTCAACACAGTTGCAATGAATTCAAGACACCCCACCCTCCACACAATAGAGACGGAGGAGAAGATTCAGAGACTAGCAGCTCTGATACAACTCAACATTCTGGGCTGTTAAACATTGGTCACATACAACCGGCATTTTTACACACACCTTAAAGTGATGGATTTTTCTATCTTCTGGGTTTACAAGTCCACAAGCAAATTCTCGGTGCATTTTACACAAACGCTCACATGAGCTCCTCCTGAGGCAGCCTAAAGTAGCTGCAGCTGTAGACGTGAGGGGTTGCCATGGAAACCAAGTGACCATAGCTGCCTGGAGCAAAACATTTTGCTAGAAGAACTTTTTACACACAAGTTCTTGGAGACGTTCTATGCAGAAGTTCAAAGAGCCGGATGTTTAAGATCTGAGTGATTTAGTCACAGAAAGTTCAGAATGTAACAGCAGCAAATATGCAAGAGAAATGTGTGTGTAAAAATACCCAGTGAAATGTACAAAACTAAGGAAGCTTCTCGCCAGATGCAGAATTAGTGATCACAAACTGGATGTGAAAATTGCATGCTAAAAGCCGAGTGTGAACACTGTGCACATGTGAAAAATAAAGCTAACCACATGTACATAGAACTTCCCCTCAACTTATTTAGCCCAGGCTGTGGCTGCTTCTAGATGAGCACACAGTGCGCTCGCTCTTGTTTTCAAGAATCCCACGAGACGGTATTAGACGAGACACTTGCCGCGAGTCACGTACACGGGAAACACATTCTTTTCCGGCTGTGGTTTGACGGGGTTGGAGATCGAGGTGGTCAAATCGCGGCCGGAAAAGAATGCGTGACCCCCTCCCATGCGCGTGACTCATGGCAGCATCTTCTCTAATCCCATGTCGCGGGATTTTTGAGAACAAACGCGAGCGCACCGCCCGCTCGTCTAAAAGCGGCCCGTGTCTTGGTGATTTGCAGGGGCGGTGGGCCCTCTAGAGCGGGAGGCAGGGGCAATGCCCCTCCTGACCCCCCCCCCCAGGGCTTCCCCAGCTGGTGGACGCTGCCGCAGCTTAAGAAAAAAAAACGAGAAAAAAAAACCCCGGCCTGTCGGCATCATGCTGAATGTGTGGCGCTACCTCGAAAGACCTTGTTTAGCAAGGCAGAGACCTTCTGAAGGTCTCTGCCTTGCTAAACATGGTTCTACAAGGTGGCTCCGCACATTCTCAGCGGTTGTGTGTGCAGACAACCGGTGACTCACCCCCCACGGCTTCATAAGGAAGCCTTCAGGGTCAAAAGGGATGGTGTTCTCCTTTTGTGCAGAGTGGGCGGCTAAAAGAACTGTCCAATCCGGATAAAGGGACCCTACAATGGAAGAGTGCCGCAGGGGGCACTCTTGCATTGCAGAGGCCGGGCAGGGGGAAAGTTCATATGGGGGCGTCCAATAGAAGCGCCCCTGGTATGAACTAAGAGCTGTGCATGCGTCAGCAGAAGAGCTCCCAGCCCCCTGCACAGACTGGGTCCCAGCCTGTGCAGGGGGCTGGGAGCTGCTGATGTGCGCGCAGCTCTTAGCCTCCCCGAGTCCCTTCCGACCCTCCCTGCTGGATTTGAGGGTGGCAAAGAGCTCGGGGAGGCTGTCACAGGTTGGAGGTCCGCACCCCTACTTTACCAGGTTTGAGTGACTCAGTTTCGCTTGCGCATAGCCTGCTTGAATTAGTTCCTCTCTCTGGCTAATCCAAGTCTGCCACAGGGAAACTCCTTTGTCACTAAAGGGCCTGATCCTTCCCGTTTACAGACTCTTTACTCTCTGGGTTTGCAAGAGCTTGAGGGCTCTTGTTGCTTGCTTGTGTTCCAATGTTAGACACAGACACTTATTCATAAAGATAAGAAGTAAGTTTATTGATTACATAAGCCAGATAGTTGGTACAGTGTGGTTACTAGAAATCAAAGGTAAACATAATGCATTCCTGATCTATACTGATTGAGTCCCTAAATTAGCATCTTACCCTATAAAGTTCCATACGTTTCTCTCAGTCCTTTGGCATAAGCGACTGGGCACTGGCTTCTTGGTTGGCAAAGAGTAAAATCATGTCTCTCTCCTCATGGTTTCTCCAGCCTGCTGCTGGCAGCTTTTCGTATGCAGCTGTACAAGATGGTTCTGGGAGAGAACTCTTAAAAAATCTCCCTCCCATCTGGGATACCTCTCCTTATATCTCCCCAAGGAAAATTCCTCGTATGTTCTCCAGGCTTCTAGAATTTCCTTGGTTTTTTTATCAGGTTTCTCTGTCTTTTGCACATAGTCTTTGGCTACCTACATTAGCATTGTTAATGTCCCTGGCCATCCGTCTGGGGCCAGGGTTCCCCAAATACACATTTTTGTCTCTCTTTGCATTTCCTGGAGCTTCTCACGTGTTACATCTCTGATTTGGATTTTACAGTCTTCCATTGTAACATTGCATACACGTGGAACCTTTTGTATTACATATTTGTCAGACCTGTAGTCTACATGTGGGCCCATGTTACACGTGTGTGACCCTATGTTCCTCCATGACAGAGGCAAAGAGGTGGATGCAGTTTTCCCTAGTCCCTCCCTGGATGCATGCAGTGGCACTGAGGACAAGGAGGGGGGTAAGTAAATTGCAGGGCCCAGGGTGGGGGTAGAGGGACTGGGAGACAGGGCTCCTGGGTTCCCTGGGAGGGAAGTGGGGGGCTAGTGGGTTAGAGCAGGGGGGCTGGGAGCCAGGGCTCCTGGTTTCCCTGGGAGGGGAGTGGGGGGTAGTGGGTTAGAGCAGGGGTGCTGGGATCCAGGACTCCTGGGTGCACTGTGAGGGGAGTAGGGGTAGTGGGTTAGAGCAGTGGGGGATTGGGAGCCAGGACTCCTGGGTTCACTAGGAGGGGAATGGGGGCTAGTAGGTTAGAGCAGTGGGTGCTGGGAGCCAGGGCTCCTAGGTTCTCGGGGAGGGGAGTGGGGGCTAGTGGGTTAGTGCAGGGGGGGGGGGACTGTGTGTGGTAAAACGGAGGTTTGGAAATCCTGAGAGAGATGTCACTGCAAGACATGTGATTTCAGTTGTGTTCACAATTCTGGAAATGGGATGTGCTTGGTAAAGCACCCCAATCACTCAGGCTGTGACTGGGGTGCTTTACAAGGTTGGGTCCCTGTGTTTTGGGTTTATAAAGTATTTATTTTAAGGTTGATGTGTAAGTAGACTGTGTTTTCTTCCATCCAATCTTAATCCTGGGAACTCCTTGCTGCTGAGTTATGCCAGTGTTTTGGGTGTTTCCCTGTTTTTTGGGTTTGCAAATAATTTCTATTAAGCTTTATGTGCATGTAGACTGTTTTTTCTTCCATCCGATGTTAACCCTGGGAACTTTTTGCTGCTAGGTTATGCCATGCCACTGGCCTACCATCCCCCTGGCTCCGCCCCTAGGCCCGCTGACCTTACTGCCCAGTGCCCCTCCAACATCAAAACCCAGCAGTCGCCCCTGGTGATCGATCCAAGTCAGAGCCCAGGCTAAGAACTGTCATGGCTTGTGGAAACCCCTAGGTATAGGCAAACAGAACCGAGTTTGGAAATTTGGTACAATTTGAAAATGGAATTGAGTTCGGAAGTTCAGTTCGGTCCACCAAATGATTTGAGTTTGGTCCAAACTGCCGAACCACGTTCACCTATCCCTAGAAACCCCATATCTGGCCGGGGGAAACATTTGGTGGGTCAGATCAGACATGATGGCTCCACACGGCCATCCACGGTAACTTCACATCTGAAAATACCCATTAGGCTCCTCTTTGATCCAGTCTCTCAGAAAGGATTCAAGTTACAAGCTGACTGTTAGGATACTAGAGTAGCATTTTCAGTATATAGGGGTGTCCATGTTGTTTTCATTATGTCGATAATGGAAACGAAAATTGTTGTTCTTTATCATTATTGAATAATAATAACAAAACCAATAATGATAACAAAAGTCGTTCTTCACTTTGTTATTGCCTGGAGAGTTTTTTTGAAGAGGGAGTAGACATCTCAGAGCCAGAAACAATTTTGAACTGGGAGGGGAAGGACATGGTGGATGTATCTCTGGCCAATGAGCAGTGCAAGCAGGTCCCAGCAGTTGAATGGCTCCCTGTGATTCCTCAATGCCTCTGCCTCCCCGAACCAATCAGAAGGGCTCTGGGGGAGGGCACCACAACCCTTTATATTGCAGGCCTGGGCTGCTTCACACAGAGCTTCTGTTAGCTCTCTTGCTTTGTCAGAGTGTGCTTGCAGAAGCTGGTGCTTGCACTAGTCCTCCATACAAATATATTCCTTCCCTACCACCCAATCCTTATTCCTTACCCTTACATTTTACCTTTTTTGTCCTCCTGTGGCCCCATTGGGAACAGAGGCAGTGGCACAAAGACAGCAGGGTGCCCCAGGGGGCCTGTGTGGGATCCCTTCAGGTCACTGAGGGCAGGTGACACCAGCGAGGTGGCCTTCATTCTCTGCAGGAAGGGGGTGAAGTGTGGGAATAAGAGTAAACCTCAGCAATGTTCTCTCACCGAGAAGTAGGCATCAGACAAAGATGTTGGAACGGGAAGGGAAGTTAGGCACTGTGGGCAGGAGTGGGTTCCCAATCCCTGCTGCGGTGAGCACACCCTCCTCCTCTGCTCACGGCAAGGGAAAGGAGGCAGAGCAGCAGCCCCTCTCTTGAACCCCCTGTGAGCAGCAACAGCTTCAGGCCACTATGGAGGAGCTGGGGTTTGGCAGTTCTGACATGGCGGGCTTTCTCCAGCGGCAATCAAATGCACCAGGTGTGTGGGTGAGATGATAGCGCTGAATGATCAGCCCTTCAGCACAGTGGAGAACCAGGAATTGCGCTGGCTGGTGGCCCTGCTTGCACCCAGCTACCACATGCACCACCTTCAGCAGGCAGGTGGTGCTCTCCCCGTACCAGGGAGCAGGTGAAGCAGCAACAGGACAGGGCAGGTGGGGCAGCTGTGCATTTTACAACCGACATTTGGAGCAGCCGAAACACACAACATGCCTACCTGGCCCTGACTGCTCGCTGGTGGCAGGGGTGAGGGGGCAGGGTACAGGTGGGCCCTGCTTCATGCCCAGGTCATGGACGAGAGTCAAACTGCCACCAACAGGGCACTAATCGGGCAGTCTTGGACACCATGGTGGAGAGGTGGTTAAGGGAGGAAGCACCTTTCACCAAGGGGTTTGCCAGTGACAATACGGTCAACATGAAGAGGGCAGTGTTAGATGGCAGGTTCCAGCACATCCCCTGTGCTGCCCACACCCTTCACCTGGTGGTAAAGGATGCTCTGGCCCTGGGGGAGAACAAGGGAGATGGCAGCAGCAGTCCCCTTACCCAGCTGATTGAGAAGGGCAGAACGATCACTCGGTATTTTAATAGAAGTGTGAAAGGTGGGCACTTCTTGAGGGAGAAGCAGGTGGAGTTGGGGACACAGCAGTACTGCATCATGCAGGATGTCATTCTAAAGTGGAATTCTCTCTCTCTCTCTTATCTCCCCCTGGGCAATCTCTAGCTCTCTATTATTCTGCCCCCTGTCTCTCCCCCCCCCCCCCCCC
>QEPC01009246.1:665072-693642 GCA_003113815.1 Sphenodon punctatus
AGGCGGGGCAGTCAGGGAGCTCGGGTCTGTACCGTCCTGGAGGAGGCGCAGCCAGGGAGATCGGGTCTATTCCGTCCGGGGGGCGGGGGCGGGGTAGCCAGGGAGCTCGGGTCTGTGCCATGCATAGAGCTGGGCATCCAGGGAGCTCGGGTCTGTGCCGTGCTTGGGGCAGGGCAGTCAGGGAACTCGGGTCTGTCCCGTTCTGGAGGCAGGGCAGTCAGGAAGCTCTGGTCTGTTCCATCCTGGGGGCCGGGCAGCCGGGGAGCTCCGGTCTGTACCGTCAAGGGGGGTGGGGCAGCCAGGGAGCTCTGATCGGTGCCGTCATCGGGGCGGGGCAGCCAGGGAGCTACGGTTTGAGCCATGGACGGAGCTGGGCAGCCAGGGAGCTCATCTCGGTGCCATGTACAGAGTTCGGGTCTGTGCTGTCCTGGGGGCGGGGCAGCCAGGGAGCTCCGGTCTGTACCGTGCACGGAGCGGGGCAGCCAGGGAGCTCGGGTACATACCGTGCTGGGGGAGGGGCAGCCAGGGAGCTCGGGTCTGTACCATCCTGGGGGCTGGGAAACCAGGGAATTTGGGTCAGCTGCGGGGCAGCTAGGGAGTTGGGATATGTGCCGTCCTGGGAATGGGGCCGCCAGGAAGCTCCAGTTAGTGCCGTCCTGGGACCTGGGCAGCCAGGGAGCTCTGGTCAGTATCGTCCTGGGGGTGGTGCATCCAGGGAGCTTGGGTCTGTACCGTGCTGGGAGAGGGGCAGCCAGGGAGCTCTGGTATGTTCTGTGCTGGGAGAGTGGCAGCCAGGTAGCTTGGGTCTGTACTGTCCTGGGAGCTGGGAAGCCAGGGAACTCGGATCTCTTCCGTGGATGGAGATGGGTGGCCAGGTAGTTCGGCTCTGTACCGTAGATGGAATTAGGTGGCCAGGGAGTTAGGATATATTCCGTGGTGGGAGCAGGGCAGCCGTGAGCTCGGCTCTTTGTCATCGGGCATCCAGGGAGCTCCGGTCTGAACTGTGCACGGAGCTGGGAAGCCAGAGAGCTCAGGCTGTACCGTGCAGGGAGAGGGGCAGCCAGGGAGCTCGGGTACGTACTGTGCAGGGAGAGGGGCAGCCAGGGAGCTCGGGTACATACCGTGCTGCAGGAGGGGCAGGCAGGGAGCTCGGGTCTGTTCCGTCCTGGGGGCAGGGTAGCCAGGGAGCTCGGGTCTGTACTGTGCAGGGAGAGTGGTAGCCAGGGAGCTCGGGTCTGTCCCATCCTGGGAGCTGAGAAGCCAGGGAGCTCGGGTCTTTGCTTCTGTGCTGGCGGCGGGGCAGCCAGGGAGCTCGGATCGGTTCCATGGACGGAGCTGGGTGGCCAGGGAGTTCAGCTCTTGTTCCGTGGTGGGATCAGGACAGCCATGGAGCTCGGGTCTGTTCCGTCCTGGGGGCGGTGCAGCCGGGGAGCTCGGTTCTTTGCCATTGTGGGGGCGGGGCAGCCAGGGAGCTCCAGTCGAAACCGTGCACCGAGCTGGACAGCCAGGGAGCTCGGGCTGTACTGTGTACGGAGCTGGGCAGCCAGGGAGCTTGGGTCTGTACCGTGCTGCGGAAGGGACATCCAGGGAGTTCAGGTCTGTACCATGCTGGAGGCTAGGCAACCAGGGAACTCGGGTCTGTGCTATTCTGGGGGCATGGCATCTAGGGAGCTTGGGTCCATGTCGTACTGTGGGCGGGACAGCCAGGGAGCTCGGGTCTGTACCGTGGTGGGCGCAGGACAGTCAGGGAGGTCAGGTCTGTACCGTGGTGGGCGCAGGACAGTCAGGGAGGTCAGGTCTGTACCGTACTGGGGGTGGGGCAACCAGGGAGCTCGGATCTGTTCCGTTCACAGAGCTTGGAAGCCAGGAAGCTTGGATCTGTTAAGTGCTAGGAGCAGCACAGTCAGGGAACTCGGATATGTTACGTGCTAGGAGCAGGGAAGTCAGGGAACTCGGATCTGTGCCGTGCTGCGGGCAGGGCAGCCCAGGAGGTCAGGTCTTTACCGTGCTCAGGCATGGGAAGACAGGGAGCTCATGTCTGTGCCATTCACAGAGCTGGGAAGCCAGGGAGCTCAGATCTGTTCCGTTCTGGGGGCGGGGCAGTCAGGGAGCTCGGGTCTGTACCATGCTGGGAGAGGGGCAGTCAGGGAGCTCAGGTCTGTACCGTGCAGGGACAGGGGCAGCCAGGGAGCCTGGGTCTGTACCGTGCTGGAGGCGGGGCAGCCAGGAGGCTCGGGTCTGTACCGTGCAGGGAGCGGGGAAATCAGGGAGCTCAGGTCTGTACTGTGCTGGGGGTGGGCAGCCTGGAAGCTGGGCTATCCTACAAGACACACTCTTATCTCAGTTTTCCTGGAATGGGGTTTGTTTGTGAGTGAGTGTGTATTATGACACAAACGGACTGTCACATGAAATGAAATTTATAAGGGTGGTTGTATACTCCACAGTAATGGCTTCTATGATAACAATATCATAATTTGCTTCACCAAATTGGATCAAGTTTTAAAGTGCTGAGAAAGGGGCTTGAGTTTCTGGGTAGCAATTACTTCTCCTAGTAACTTCTTCCTCTGTTTCCCTCCCAGCATGTCTGCTTTACTGACTGCTTATTATTCTAATTTTGCCTACCAGTTCCTTGTAGATTATCAAGTAGGGAGATCAGAAGAGTAATTTAATCCTTGGTTCTCCCTGCTTGTGTGAACAGAATAAGAGGGAGGTAGCTACTCTGCATTATCTCTTCTGGAGTAACCCCCCTTCCCTTGATAGAACAAAGTCTTTGCTGGGGCCTTTTGGTACAACACAAACAATGAGAATAGTTATAAAAAAGATTAGTTCCCATTATACCTGTGCAAATCTATCACAATGAACCTTAGCAGATTTGCAGTTTGCCTCCTTCAGCCTCTCCCACCAACTCCCCTCCTCCTCCCCCCCCCATCTGCGCCCCTTCCACAATATGCAGACCATTACCCTCATGGAGTTTGCCTCCTCTCTATCCCCCCACCTCCTCTCAGTTTTCTCCTCCTCCTCCCCTGACTCTGCCATCTCTACTCTCAACACCTCTCTCTCCTCAACCCTTGACTCTCTTGCCCCCCTCTCTTCCCGCCCCATCCGGCCCCAAAACCCCCGCCCCTGTCTCACCCCTAACATCCACTACTTCCGCTCCTGCACCCGGGCTGCCGAACGCCTCTGGCGCAAATCCCGCTCCCTCCCTGACTTCCTCCACTACAAATTCTCCCTCTCCTCAGCTATCTCCCTAGCTAGACAATGCTATTATGCCTCCAGGATAGAATCTTTCTCGCGCGACCCTCGCCGCCTCTTCTCTACTTTCGACTCCCTTTTTAAACCCCCCTGCCCTCCTCCGCCCTCTTCCCTTGCTGCTCAGGATCTTGCATCATTCTTCACCTCAAAGATTGACAAGATCCGTCGAGACATTGCCTGCCAACCACCTTCTCCTCCCACTCCCGTACCTCCTCCTCCCCCTCTCTCCTCACATACTTCCCTCCTACCTCTCTCGAGGAAATCTCCGCTCTGCTCTCTTCATTCAACCCCTCCACCTGCCCCTTTGACCCAATCCCCTCCTGCCTCCTGACCTCTATTCCTCCCACTGTCGCCCCCTCCCCACTTCTACATGTTATCAATCTCTCCCTTTCCACAGGCTCCTTCCCCTCTGCCTTCAAGCATGCCACTGTCTCCCCCATCCTCAAAAAGCCCACCCTGGACCCATCTGACCCCTCTAGTTACTGGCCAGTCTCCCACCTTCCCTTTGCCTCAAAGCTTCTGGAACGTGTCATCTACTCCCGCTGCCTGGACCTCCTCTCTACCAATTCCTCCCTGGACCCTCTCCAATCCGGCTTCCGCCCGCTCCAGTCTACTGAAACTGCCCTGGCCAAGATCACTAATGATCTACTTGTCACTAAATCTAAGCGCCTCTACTCCATTCTTGTCCTCTTTGACCTCTCTGCAGCCTTTGACACTGTCAACCAATTGCTCCTATTGGACTCACTTTACTCTTTGGGCTTCTGTCACTCTGTCCTTGACCCTCTCCTCTTCTCTATTTACACCCTGTCCTTTGGAAAACTTATTGCCTGCCACAGATTCCAATATCTCTACGCTGATGACACCCAACTCTATCTTTCTACCCCCTCTCTCTCCTGTCCACTCATGTCTCATCAACTGCCTCTCTGATATCTCCGCCTGGATGTCCGGACGTCAACTCAAGCTCAACATGGCCAAGACTGAACTCCTTATTTTTCCTCCCTCCTCTTCCTCTCCCTCTAACCTGCCCATCTGCATTGATGGAGTCACCATCCATCCTGTTCTCCAAGCCCGCAGCTTGGGCTTTATCTTTGACATGCACCTCTCTTTTAAACCTTACATTGATTCTGTTGCCAAATCCTGCCGATTCGTCCTCCATAACATTGCTCGGATCCATCCCTTTCTCTCTACCTCCTCAGCCAAAATCCTTATTCATTCCATGGTTATATCTCACCTCGATTCCTGCAACCTCCTCCTTGCTGGCCTCCCTCGCTCTCACCTGTCCCCCCTTATCGCAATCCAAAACTCTGCTGCCAGGGTCATTCACTCTGCCCGTCGCTTTGACCATGTGCAGTAAGGGTGGGAATTCTGGATCTTCCGTTATTTGGTGTACCAGCAGTATTGGAGTAAACCCGGTAATCCGGCCCATTTACCGGATTCCCCGTACCGATTTTTTTTACATTGCGGCCATTCAAATGAATGGCCGCAATGTAAAAAAACCCACAACCCCCCCACTTTCCCTCCCCAGTCCAGGATGCATGGGTGGAAGGGGAGACACCCCCCCACCCACCCTGCCCAGGCTGGTTTTAAACAAAAAAAATCCACCGAAGTGCCTCCTAGTGCGGGCTCTGGGCTTCCGCCAGCGACTCAGAGCCCACACTAGCAGGTACTAGGGTGATCCTTGGGGTGGGGGGTGGTTTAACACCCCCCGAACCCCAGGGATCACCCTACCTCCCTACCCAGGGATCGCCTACCTTGTGCTTTGGGCGGCGGAGGCAGCAGAGGTCCGACTGCGGCGGCTTCAGTGCTGGCTGTGGCTGCTGGCTTCAGTGCTACTAGGCCTTCCGGTGAACTTCTGGGTTTCCCTGGAAGGCCTAGTACCACTGAAGCCGGCAGCCACAGCAAGCACTGAAGCCGCTGGATTCGGACCGCTGCCGCCACCCGGAATGCAAGGTAGGCGATCCCTGGTAGGGGAGGTAGGGTGATCCCTGGGGTGGGGGCATGTTAAACCACCCCCACCCCAGGGATCACCCTAGTACCTGCTGGTGTGGGCTCTGGGTTGCCGGCGGTGGACCGAAGCCCGCACTAGTAGGGACTTAGGGTTAAAAAAATATATATTTTAATCCAGGCTGGGCAGGGTGGGTGGGGGGTGCCCCCCCCTTCCACCCGCACAGTCGGGGAGGGGGAGGTTTGGGGGGGGTTTCCATTAATTTCAATGGGGACAGTTCCCCATTGAAATCAATGGAACAAATCCGGTACCGGTAAACTGGTACAAATCCGGCAATCCATTTTTTTTTAACCCGGTAACTGGTAAATCCAGTAGCCGGTAATTGCCCTGATGTCCCACCCCTAATGTGCAGCCTCTCTTCTTCACTGGCTACTAAGCTCCCCCTTACCTCTCAGACCTAATCTCCCTGCGCATGCCACGCACTCTCTGCTCTTCCTCTGTCCCCTTCTTCACTCTCCCTCGTTTCTCCTGCTCGCCTAACCGCCTTCGACCCTTCTCCCTCGCTGCCCCCCATGCCTGGAATTCCCTCCCTACTGACATCCGCCTTGCCCCCTCTCTCCGCTCCTTCAATCCCTCCTCAAGACCCACTTTCTCCTCGCCGCCTTTCCCAATGCCTGCTAGTCGTGACTCGTTGCCCTATACTTACTGTCTGTCATCCTCTACAGACTGCTTCAACCAACCTGATTGTAACCAAGCCAAGCACACGCACCTGAGACTTCGCATCAGCCTGAATGTTTGCTTGTCTTCTCCCCTGTCTCTCCCACTGTCCCCTTTCCCTGTCTCCCCTTCCGTGTCTTTTAGATTGTAAGCCACAGGCAGGGACCACGTCTATTTCTATGTTCTGTACAGTGCCAGGCACAAGGTTGGCGCTATATAAATGTTTATAATAATAATAAATAATAATAATAATAAATTTGAACCCCAGCTAGATGCTGCTACTGTTACTGTATTTTAGGATTATTGCACTTCTTCCTAACAGCAAAAGTCATAGACGGAGTATTTAGTAGTGATATATGCATAAACTGAGTAGTGTTTCAGGTTTATCATGAAACCCCAACAATGATGTTTCATTGTGAAAATCCTTCACAGCTGTAGTGCAAAGTCCCAATGTCATGTCCTCAGTTCTGTCTAACAAACTAATTAGGATGAGCAGACAAAAGTGACTTTTTAAAAAGAAAAAGTGAAGTACTCTGTCTCAGATAAGCAGCTACATTATCCATGGCTTCCCCAGTTTTCTTTAAGCCCTTAGCCTGCCTGTCCCCTTCCAGAACCATAAATTCTGCTAGGATTACACGCCAAGCTGATTTAAAGCGGTTGCTCAATCAAAAGAAAGTGATGACTTCAAATTTTACTGCTCTGTAATGTTCTGAAACAAGCTATAATCTGCTTTGATGGACAAATGGAAACTTTCCAGCCCTCGGATTTGGATCATCAGGTACGTCTTTTATTATGAACTCATCAACAGCTCTTTTTGAAATGTGTTCATTGATGGGCCCTAACATAATTTATTGGAAACCTTGAAACTACTGTCCCACTCTTAGAAGAGATGGTGGTGGCTTACCAATGCAAGTGCACTTGGGATTGTCATCTTATATAACTCAATAGTGATAGGTCCCCCCCCTCCCCCGTGAACAAGAAACCTAGTCCTACATTTCAGAGTAGAACTGGTCAAACATTCTCATATGAAAATTTCTCTTTAGAAATACAGGACTTCAACTGTAACAGGGAGCAGTCCTGTGGGGCTGCTGCCCCTTTAAGAAGGTGGCTGAGCGGGTCAACCAGAGCGCTGAGTTCCCCCAGGGGCATGGAAGAGACAGTCCCTAGCTGGGGACCAGTCAGTGTTGTAAACAGGCTGAGAAATCCTGGGAAAGAGTAGGCAGGTTAGTGGCCCTTTAAGGCTGAGGAAAGGAAGCCTGGCCACACCCACTCTGCCTGTACATAAGTAGAGCAAGGCAGAGAGGAAGGGAGTCTCTGCCAGGAAGCCAAAGGGTCCTGATCTCTCTGAAGAAGCCTTCCTGCTCTACGCTGTCCACGGTATTGAGGGTTGGAGAACCAGAGGAACCCAGGCAAGTGGGAGAGGCTGTGTTCAGGTGGGAGCCTCTTACCTGGGGAAGGCTTGGATAGAGCTTGGGGCTTGGAGGCCTGGCTAGATGGACCGGGTGTATGTGTGTGTGTGATATTGTGGTGCTCCTGTGCTTGAGAAAGATCGACCTGGGCCGGCAGCCCCAGGTACACGGGACAAGGGCTGTGTCTAATAAAGAACTGTGGACTAATACCCTCTGGACTGTGTGGTGTCTCCTGAGAGGGTACCCCCTTCTGTAAAGAGGGGGATTCAGCTGAGGCTCAAGACTGAAGTGGTGTAGCAGGGGGTGAGCTACTTCCCCAGAGTGCGACCCCAGCACCTTGTGAAGCACTGGGACACACACACAGACACACACACGCTACATCAACCAAAATAGAAACTTTTTGCAGGATTTTTTTTTTTAAGAAAAATTCCAGTCCCTCCCTCCCCCCCCAATTTATTTCCATTTAAAAATCTTGCTTTATGCAAATCGAGGGAGGTGGGATGAGATGAGAAATAACTTTCACCCAATGAAAGCAGAAAAATGCCCAAATTCCAAAACTTTCTCACTCTCCCAAATATGACAAGAGAAGAAGGGGAGGAGGGCACAGGAGGAATCAGTAAGGGTGTATTTTTCCTTTTGCAGTTTTTGACTGCTGCTTAGCCAACAAAAGTGTGTCAAATGTCAAATCAGTTTATTGCGTGACCAGAGGCCATTGCCAGCAATATATGAACAAGAATAACAGAACAACACAAAATTTCATAACTGCAAACTAAAATAAAATCCAACTATCTCAAAATCCTACACAGTTGTAGTCCCCCTGATATTAGTTATTCGGAGCGACCACATGTTAAAATAAACTAATTAACTCCCTGGCAGGCCTTTTCAAGGGAGATAAAACAGCTCTCAAACTTTTGGTCGTCACCTATTGTCTTTGAAGAAAGGAAACGCTTCCTAATCTCCTTAGCTGCTACCAAGAACTTCTGGACTTGCCTGGTTGTTTCCGAAGAGGCATCGGCAAGTGCTAGCTGAGTCATATGTGCCACTGTGGTGTCTGGTTCCTTTAGAATAAGAGCATCCAGGAATTTGTCACGGATGGTGTCATACCAATGGCACTCAACATGCTGTGTAGTCTCTGCTGTTAATGTCTCACAAGTATGTTAGTGGGCAGGGCGTTAACTCTGGCACAAAGAACAGATGTTTCTCTCTGAACGTGGCCCTTGTGCCAAGGTAATGCGCCATTCACACAAAAGTGTGTGAAAGTGAAGAAAATATACTCACACTTTGTTTGTTTGCTTTAAAGGAAACAACCAAACATACTCCAAACAACAAAAATATTGGTCTCCCTCCACCGCCACCCATGGAGCCGCCTCCATCTTGCGGATGGCTCCGTGGGTGGGTGATGGAAGTGGATGGGTGCGTGCTAGGAGCACGCAAGCATAAATGTTAGTTTTTATAACTGCACTGGTTTTGGTAGCATTCCTCCAGTAACCCAACATTAGGCAACTTTGACATACGCCCCCCCCCCCCCCATATTTGGGCTGCAAGGGAGAATGCACAGCCTGAAGATTCGCAGAGATCGGCCGGTCTGCAAGCCCCCCCCCCCGTGCTTCTCTGCCAGCAAAGTCATGCAGGAGGGAGGGGGCTTCCAGATTGGCCGATCTACGCCCCTATTTGGGCTGCGCATTCCCTCGCCCGCCCCCCACAGCCCAAACATGCGCAGGGTTGGCATGTCTGAAAGTGGTCTTAGATTGTCCAGCAAATATGTGTGAGTAACTGAGTGAATGTGTCTGTGTGTTTTGAGAGTGTAGTACAGTGTAAATGACACCCCTCTGTAACTGACCCACCAAGATGCCTGTCCTTCTCTCACCCCCTTTTGCCCCTCCTCCCCACCCTCCCCATACCCTCTCAGCTGCTTCTCCCCCTACTTCTTTCCCCTCTAATCCTGCCTCCCACTAAGCCTATCCTCTCTCTCCACCATTCCCACACCTCCTGCTCCTCCAGCCACCACTTCTTGCCCCCTGCCCTTCTGCCCCAGTGCCCATCTCCCACCAATCCCATTGCCCCCCCTTCCCATAATCTTTCCTGTCTCCCCCCTGATAAACTCCCATTTTCCTGCTCCCTCTGGAGCTGTCGCTTCTCGGCTAATACAGCCCCCTATAGCCATGATTTTTTTCTTCTCTTGTTCCCTTCACCTTCTCGCCATTACTGAAACCTGGATCTCCCCCACTGACTCTATCACCCCTGCCACCATCTCCTTCAGAGGTCTCTGCTTCTCCCACCAGCCCCGATCCAAAGGCCATGGTGGTGGTGTAGGCCACCTCCTTGCCTCTGCCTGCCACTTTTAACCTCTCTGTCACGGAGGAACATAGGGTCATACACGTGTGATACTGGCCTACATGTAGACTCCAACCCATGTCACCCTCCCCCTCTCTCTCTCCTTCCCCTACTTTGAGGCTCACTCCGTATGCCTCTACTCCCCTCTCCACCTCCGTGTAGCTGTTATCTACCGCCCCCTCCCCTGGCTTCCCCTGGCTCACCCTATTCCTCTCTGATGACATCCCCACACCCATCCTTGGCGACTTCAATATCCATGTTGATGCACTCTCCCAACCTTACGTCGCTCGCTTCCTCTTCTTAGTTGCCTCCTTTAATCTCCACCTCTGGACTCGCTCCCCCACCTACACTGATGGTCACTGTCTTGATATTGTGTTCTCTAGGAACTGTTCTGTCTCCAGTCTCTTCTTCAAACCCCATTATCACGGGTTGGAGGTCCGCACCCGCACTTTACCGGGTTTGAGTGACTCAGTTTCCCTCGCTTGCAGCCCACTTGAATCAGTTTTTCTCTCTGACTGATTCAAGCCTGCTGCAGGGACAACCCCTTTGTCATCCAAGGGCCCGATCCTTCCCGTTTACAGACTCTTTAATATCTGGGTTCGCAAGAGCTTGAGAACTCTTGTTGCTCACTTGTGTTCCAATGTTAGATACAGACACGTCTTCATAAAGATAAGAAGTAAGTTTATTGATTACATAAGCAAGATGGTTAATACAGAGTGGTTACTAGAAATCAAAGGTAAATATAACTCATTCCTAACCTATACTGTTTGAGTTCCTAAATAGGCACCTTACCCTACCAAGGTCCATAAGTTCTTCTCAGTCCTTGATTGTAAGCAACTGGGTCTTCAGTCTTAGAGTTGCTAGAAAGCAAAGTCCTTTCTCTCACTCCATGGTTTCTAAGCCTTGCTGTAACTAACTAACTAACTAAACTGTAACTAAATATGAAAAGTATTTGTGCACAACAAGGTTGCAACGGAACATGTACCGTCCAGTACAAACACTATTAGAGCTGCTGAGTATAAAAGCCCTGGAGGTCTGGCCAGAAAATTAGGAAGCCACTTGCGCAGAATGGGCTGGTGAACCTAGGGGATCATAAGGTAGCTACTCGATAGCATGAAAAGAAACCTGAGATTGGATTGAGAAAATATATTCTTAAAAAAAGCACAGGCCATTTTGGTGATGTATATTTCTGGAGTTTGCATCTGAGTATCTACCTTCCACTCCGTGAAGAAGCTGTCTGCGAAAGGTCGGAAAGGAGGAGGAGTGGAATTTCCTTACTGATTATTATTTTCATATGAAGAATAATGCATTTCCAGCTGGCCTTTGAAACTTTGTTCAGAATTTACCTCATGTACTCCAGGTCTTGGTTCTAATTATAAATTTGGCTTGTTTCTGACCCTCCTTTTGTTCTGGACGGTACATGTTCTGTTGCAACCTTGTTGTATAAAAATACTGGTCTTTTCATATTTGGTTACAGTTTTTTGTGGAGTTTTTTTGCTTATTGGTAATCCTTAGCCATTTTGTTGTTTGTATCTTAGATATGTCTACTATATTAACTGGTTTTTTTGTTTTTGAGAGTTACTCTGCAAGAACAGTAGAAACTAACATTCACATTTGGCAGCCAGCAGCATACATGGAAGCGACTCAGGGATTTAAAAAATCCCCCAACTATATTTTACCAGGTACTAGGTAAAATAGTGGTCATTATTTAAGAATAACATTGTCCAATATGTGGATGATATTCTGCTGTTTTCCTCCACAAAGGATTGACATCTTGAAATGTTAAATGAAGTACTAACTTCATGAGTTAAAATGAAATAGGGCAATTGGTTCACTTAGCTGTGAATTCCCCTTTCTCGTGGGGTGTGCAGAACAGGAACTCACAGGAATGGTCCCCGCCTATACCAGTAGGAGACAGAATCTCAGAAATCCAACTGGTCATATGCAGAGGGGGGTCCATCCCTCCCACTTACCAGTTGTCCAACAGCTGTAACAATAACTTCTCAATTAAAATTATGTAATAAAACAGAAAAACTCTCTTCTTATTTCTGTTGGTGATATAGATATATCACTCCATTCAGAACAGAACCAGAGGGAGGGCGAAGTTCCTGTTATGCACACCCCACCAGAAGGGCAATTCATAGGTAAGTGAACCATTTGCCTTTTCTCCTAGGGTGTGCACAACAGGAACTCGTAGGGATTTCCCAGAGCAGTGTGCCCCAAGATCCTGAAGTGGGTGGGAGAGAACCTGGACCAATACAAGAGTGAGTCATACCCACTACTCTAACACTCCCTGCAGAACCCAACGGCCAAAGTCTGTCTGCGCAGAGTCGAGGATATCAATTTTATAGAGCCTAGTGAAGGAATGTAGGCTGGCACAAGTACCTGCCCTACAAATTTCATCATAATGGTCCCAAGGGCTAAAGGCCCAGAATGTTGTGGTACCTCTTGTAGAATGGGGAACCACTCCCAGAGGGGGAACCAAATCAGATGCTTTGTAAGCTTCAGCAATACATGTTGAGATCCATCGGCCGATGAAGGTCCTAGAGGCCTTTAATTCTCTCTTTCTCAGGGAAAACTCTACCAAGAGGGCAGGGCATTTCCTATAACTAACCAACCTGTGCAGATTTTTTTTTAGTGCTTTCCTCATGTCTAGTGTATGCCAACACTTCTCCAGGGAATGAAAAGGATGCGAGCAGAAAGAGTGGAGCACAATCTCTCCTCTTCGCTGTGAAAAACTGAATTGATTTGAGGCATAAAGGAAGGATCCAATCTAAGTACTATGGTGTCTTTTTAAAAGATACATAAGGATGGATCCATTGAGGGTGTTCCCAGCTCTGAGATTATCCAGCCAAGTAATTTCTATGAGAAAAGAGACCTTAATGGTCAAGGGGGGGGGTGGGAGGAGTTGCTTCTGGGGAAGGAAAAAGGCACCCAAAATGAAGGAGAACTTCCTAGGTGTGCAAAGCACACAGATTCACCTCCTATCTAATGAGAGGCAGAATTCCTTCTGGTATAGGCAGGGATCATCCCTACGAGTTCCTGTTTTGCACACCCTAGGAGAAGGTAGGAAGGATCAACTTTGTCTAAAGTCTGAATTATCTAGGTGTTACCATATCAAAAGAGGAGAGATCACCAAATAAAGAGAGTGGACATTTTAAACTTGAAACTCCCGGTGCTATGTGATAGGGCTGTGCGAACAGAACTTGGAAAATTCTGTTCGGTTCAGTTCAAAAATCGGGTTCCATTCGGAAGTTCGGTTCAGTCTACTGAACTAGTTGAGTGTCGTCAAATTCCGAACGAAGTTCATATATTCAAAACCAGTGTTTTAAGCTGGTTTTGGCCTTCTGAACTGCTTTGGATTCGACCGAATAGTTCTGTCGAATTTGAGTTTGGTTCGGTCGACCAAACTAGTCAAGGTTCAATCTGAACTCTGAATTTCCGAACCATGTTCGCACATCCCTACTATGTGATACTCATGCCTTATGATGCAGGGGGCACTAAACAGCATACATAGAGACACCAGGAGAGATGGAGAACTCAAACTCCGGTAGCGAGATACCTAGGGTAACCAGCACTGGGTTCAAACTAGCCCTCAGGTGTTACAGCTGGCGTATTCCCCTTAGGTACAGCCAATAGCTCATCAGGCTTAGAACTCAGACATGGTTTACAAACCCTGAACAAGTCAGAGGAAAAGGAGAGAACAATAAATCTAGCTGGACTAGAGAGCTGGAGCCAGGAAACCAAGTGGGAACAGATTGCCACAGAGTCTATTAGGGAAGCAAGGAGTTTGATCTAGGCAGAAGCCAAAAACACAAGGCACCCAGGACAACACAAGCCAAGAGCCAGAAGTCTGAAAGGGAAATTAGGAGCAAGAGCTAAGGGACACAGAATTCTGAAGTATAATATGGAGGAGGTAGCGGTAAGGAAGAAAAAGGAACAGGGTACTAAGGAGGATGAAGAGCTAGAAGGAGTTTCAGAGATAGGACACAGGAACAATAAGAAGCAGAGGAGTTAAGGAACTATGAAAAGGACCCCACATACAATGACAGCAGCCTTAAGAAGCCAAAGGCTGTATAAAGATAAGACCAGGTACTAGATGAAGAACAATGGGGGGTCAGATGTGTACACTCAATAACAGATGAAGTCTAAATAAAGAACTAAGGAATGAGGAATGAAGCATGAAACAAGTTACTGTGAAGGGACAAGAGATTATAAGGGGAAACAAGCCCAAGCTAGATACTATACGTATTCCTACAAGGAAGGAAAGGACATCAAGGTTCAAGGAGCACAAGGTAACTAGGAATCCCACTATAAGACTAAAGGGAAGGGGGTGAGCTACCAGAGAAGGGAAATACTCTAAGGGGCAACGAGGGAAACCCTAAACTAAGCTCTCTCAGCACACCATGGAAAGAGCCACAGAGCAAGGAAACTAAGGGGAAAGGCTAGAGGAGCACAGGTGGGAGCTAGGGAACTGGGGACAAGGAGGGGGGAGGGAAGCACACCCCACGAGCTAACTCCCTTGGCCAGCCCACACCTAGATAGAAAGCAAAGCTACTACTACTAGGAAGTTGGGGATAACAAAGAGTATACAAGGGGAAAGAAACCCAGTGCAGGTGGGAAACTACAATAAGAAGGATTCCAAGAGACTAGAGAACAGAACAAGAGGCTAAAGGGAAGATACACAAGAGAGGGATCCAAACACAAGGTAGAAGATACCAGAACTACTCTAGGGGGGTGAAGAGAACAGTGTCAGAGACAAGAAGGTGCCTTAGGAAACAGAGAGGACCAACAAAGAGAAGAGATGCACAGCCAGAAGACAGGATCACCCAAAGAAGCCGATGTCCGACCCCTGCAATAGCTCCCATCCTACCTTTTGTCTTACTAAGGGACAATCAGGGTCCAAGGGGGAGGAGTCACCAAAACAAGGAGTCAAGCATTGAAAGAATATATTTAGTGTGGCCTGGCCACAATGTGGGACTGGGGAAACCTCCCTGCACTTCAAGGCCAGGGTCACCACTTCAAACCCAGGCCATGACACTAGGCTGCCCTCGGGTCTACTCTGCTTATTGCTGAAATCAGTAGATTGCGACTGATGTTGTTGGACTACCTTCTGAGCACCTTCCCTGGGGTTGTAGTTCTCAGTCTGGTCTACTGCAACTTTGGTAACATTCTGAACTCCTCGGAGGCTATACTAGAGAAATCCATACTCTATTCTGGTCCACCGCAACCTCGTCAACGCTCTCAAATCCTGAGGAAAATCTCTAGGGGCAGGAAAACTACCATCCAGATTTGTGTATTTACCCTCCCCCGACCCAACCCTTTATTTTTTGCTGTCTATCTTTTATTTGAAGCCCTGGGCCTTGAGTCTGATGGGATCTAACTAGTCCTTGTGTGTGGCTCAGGCAGAAAAAAGAAAACTCATGTTTTGTGGATCTCTGAGAAGATGATGAGCCAACTGACAGGAAAGATTGGCATAAGAACCAAGAATCAGGGTCCTACAAGGTAGGTGGGTATAACATATGTACACATGCACAGAGCACCCCAATATACATTGTTAATTTTCAGGTGGGAGGCCGACCGGAACGGCTCCCAAAGAAGTTAATGGAGCGGGTGGGTAAGTTGTCAAACACACCAATGTGGAGCAATATGTTAGAGTGAAGATCTGAAGAACCAGGAAATCAGCGTTCTAATAAAGGTAGGTAGGTATAACGTATGTACACATGCACAGAGCACCCCAATATACATTACTAATTTTCAGGTGGGAGGCTGACCGTAACAGCTCCTAAAGAAGTTAAGGAAGCGAGTGGGTAAGTTGTCACACACACCCAACATGGAGCAGTATGTTCGGGAGAAGATTTGAAGAATCAGCAATCAGGGTTCTAATAAAGGTAGGTGGGTATAACGTATGTACACATGCACAGAGCACGCCAGTATACATTATTAATTTACAGGTGGGAGACCGACCGGAACGGTTCCCAAAGAAGTCAAGGAAGCGGGTGGGTAAGTTGTCAAACACACCAATGTGGAGCAATATGTTAGAGTGAAGATTTGAAGAACCAGCAATCAGGGATCTACTAAAGGTAGGTGGGTATAACGTATGTACACATGCACAGAGCACCCCAGTATACATTATTAATTTACAAGTGGGAGACCAACCGGAACGGCTCCTGAAGAAGTCAAGGAAGTGGGTGGGTAGGTTGTCAACCACACCAATGTCGAACAGTTTATTTATTTATTTCAATTTGTATCCTGCCCTTCCTGAAAACATCTCGGGGCAGCTAACAATTGTATCATAAAAACAATTATAAAACAAAATATTAAACAATCTCTAAAAACGCTACAATAAACAGGCTGGGATAAAAACAGCAAATAAATAAGGGTGGAGGAAGATAAACAATGTCTTAGGGATAATATCTGAAAAACCAGGAATCAGGGTTCTAATAAAGGTAGTGTTAGGAATCAGAAGCAGGGGGGTAGGATGCGAGGGAGAGAGGCACGGCGGCGCAGCCCCAGGAGGGCGATCATAGTACAAGCCCCCTCGCCGGGCTCCCCAACACAGTCTCCGCCTCCGCCGCTTCCCCATGCCCCGCCCCTGCCGACGCCCGCGCGTCCTCTGGGCGTTGCGGGGCAGGAGACCACGCCCCCGCGCTTAGGACGCAGCGTGGGGGTGCCTCCGCCCCTGGTGCGTCGCTCGGAGCGTTTGCGAGCGCGCACGGGGGCGGGGCCCTCAGTATAAAGCCCAGCGCCGCCTGAATGGCGGCGCTGGTGATTTGGGAAACCGGCCGAGCGCTTAGTGTGTGTCTGAGTGACTTGAATTCCCCCAAGGCAATTGAGGAGTGATTGTGAAGCCCCGACGTCTGAGTAACCCTTCCTTGACCTTCCTGCAGTAAGTGTGATCCGTGTGCAAGCTGAGTTTGAGGAGAGTGAGTGGCTGTTGCCCCTTCCCTCCCCCTTTTGAGCTTTCTGACTTTTGGACCCTAGCTTCTGTGTGCGTGCCCTGTTATCCCTCTCCTGTGGGGCCCCCGGCACCTACCCCCACGGGGGAGTCCCACCCCTTGCTTCCTAACCCCTGTGCCCAGGACAACTGTAGTCGTGTGTGTGTGTGGGGGGGCTGGCTCTGGAAATCCCACTCAGTGGCGCCCTATGATGATAGAGGCCTGTTCTCCCTAATCGGAGGTAACGGCCACCATTCTAACCTGACGGGCATTAGTCCACGAGTGTTCCTGACCCTGTGTGGGGTGACCGTGAGCCGAGTGCCTGAGAGAGCCACCCAAGGGACCCCCGCCCGTGACAGAAATCACCAGCCACCCCTGGCCCCGGTACGGGCTTGTGACACCATGGATGTAGCCACTGAGATTTCAAAGCTGGTCCATGCGGTCCAGTCATTGGCCATGGAGGTCAAGGACTTACAAGCCAAGCAAGGGGACCTGGCCACAACTGTAGGCCAACTTCAAGGCCCGGCGGCTCCCGTGGCCGCAGCAGCCTCACCCCCCCGAGCCATCGGACCCTTCCCGTTCCAACCCCGAGAACCCAAGGGTCCCAAGATCGAGAAATTTTTGGGGGATCGCCATGCTTTTCAGGGATTTATGGCCCTATGTCGGCTCACCTTTAAGGTGCAGCCTGCAACCTATCAGACCGAGGAACAGAGGGTTGCCTTTATCATCGGACACCTGGGGGGCATGGCACTGGAGTGGGCTACCACCCTGCTTAAAGGCGATAGCCCGCTCCTATCCCACTATGAAGACTTTGTCAAAGAATTTGCCTTCTTGTTTGACCACCCTCATCGGGCCCGGGATGCAGAAGCCCTGATCCTAACCCTCCGACAAGGTAAGGGAGGGGCCCTAGAGTACATTACGCAGTTCCAGCAATTAGCACTGGAACTGCAATGGCCCAATAGTGTTCTCAAGGTGATGTTTCGCCGGGGAATTGGGGAGGAGATTAAGGACCAGTTAGCCCTAGTGGATTCCCCCGCCACCTGGGAAGCCTTGGCCAATTTGTCCCTACAAATTGAAGAACGATTGTTAGAACGAAGGCGAGAAAGAAGGCAAGAACCCCGCCTAGCGCCCTCGAGGCCCTTCCTACCCGTAAATACCCCCAAGGGGTCAGACCCCGAGCCCATGCAGCTAGGGGCCTCCCGAGGCCCGCTGTCCCGAGAAGAGCGGGAACGACGAAGGGCGTCCCGCTCGTGTTTCTATTGCGGAGAACCCTCGCATTTCATTGGCGAATGCCCGGCCTTGCCCCCGTATCGGCGAGAGGCGGGAAATGCCCGGGGCCGAGGCGGGCAGGGGCCGCCTCGTCCCACAAGCTCCTAAAAAGCCCCGATAACCCCGTCCCGCAGGGCCCCCATTTTCGGATTCCCGTAACGTTAAGCCTACCCCACCGGAAGTCACTCGTCGCTTGGGCCCTGGTGGACTCCGGAGCCTCCGGGAACTTCATAGATCGCCATCTAGCTACCCAATGGGCAGTCCCCACTCAACCCAAACAATTACCAGAGACGGTGCATTCCATCGATGGTTCCCCACTGGTCTCCGGCCCAGTCACCCTAAGCACCACCCCGTTGGAATGTGCCATCGGGACGCACTACGAGCAATTAGTATTCGATATTGTGTGTACCCCCCTCTTCCAAGTGGTCCTCGGGGCACCATGGCTCCAGCGTCATGACCCACGCATAGTGTGGTCCACCAAACAACTATGGTTTGATGCCCCCACCTGTAGGCAAGTTTGCATCCGCCCAAACCCCGTGTCGGTCCGATGCACGACGACTACGTTAAACCCCTGTGAGGAAGACTCCGAACTCCCAGCGGTCTACCACGACCTCCGAGACATCTTTAGCGAGGCCCAAGCCACCGAGCTACCACCACGCCGCCCATACGACTGTCCCATCGACCTAATACCCGGGGCGGAGCCACCTTTTGGACGAATCTACGCCCTCGCGGGCCCCGAGTTACAGACCCTTCGAGCATACCTAGATGATAGCCTGCGACAGGGATTTATTCGACACTCGACGTCCCCAGCTGGGGCCCCTATTTTCTTCGTAACCAAGAAAGATGGCGGCTTACGACCATGCGTAGACTATCGCGCACTAAATAGCATGACGATCAAGAATCGATACCCACTCCCCCTCATTCCGGAACTTCTTGATAGACTACAGGGAGCCCGGGTATTTACCAAACTGGATTTAAGGGGGGCCTATAATTTACTGCGGGTGCGTGAGGGCGATGAATGGAAGACCGCTTTTCGTACGCGATATGGGTTGTTTGAATATTGCGTCATGCCCTTCGGGTTGGCGAACGCCCCTGCAACCTTCCAACACTTGATCAACGACATCTTCCGGGATATCCTAGACATTTACGTAGTCGCATATCTCGATGACATTTTGATCTATTCTACCTCCCTCGAGGAACACGTCCACCAAGTACGTGAAGTTTTACAACGCTTACGAGACAACAAATTATACTGCAAAAGAGAAAAATGTTTTTTTCACCTCACCACTGTCAGTTTCCTGGGATTCATTATTAGCCCCCTTGGGGTGATGATGGACCCCCAAAAGATAAAGGCGCTACAGGACTGGCCCCCGCCAAAGGCGGTCAAACCCCTTCAACGCTTCTTGGGTAGCGCCAATTACTACCGTCACTATATCCCCAATTACGCAGAAGTCACCGCCCCTTTAACACAACTACTAAAGAAGCAGCAAGTGTACCATTGGGGTAAGGAACAACAACGGAGCTTTCAGTTCTTGAAACAAGCCTTCGTTTCGGCCCCGCTCTTGCAACACCCCGACTTTGAGAGACCCTTTTGTGTGGAAGCCGACGCATCGGGACGAGCCATAGGGGCGGTGCTTTTGCAATCCCCAGACGATGCGCGCACCCCCCTCCCGTGTGCGTACTACTCCCGGCAACTCACCCCCGCCGAACGCAACTACTCCATCCTAGACCGTGAACTCCTAGCCATCAAGGCGGCTTTTGAGACTTGGAGGCATTACCTGGAGGGGGCACGCCATCCCGTGACGGTGATCACGGATCACAAGAATCTGACGTACCTACAAACCGCCCACATCGCCAATGCCCGGCACGCCCGCTGGGCCCTGTTTTTCGCCCGCTTTGACTTTCGAATACGCTACCGGCCCGGTCGACTCCACGTGCTAGCCGATGCCTTGTCCCGCTACACCGAGGAGTCTCCGCCAGAGCCGCACACCTCTGAGCGAATTTTGGAAGGACGAACCTTTGCAGCGACGTTTGTACCCCTAGACGAGCTTCGCGCGGCCACCCGATGCGAGCATGGATCCAACGAGGCTCCGGCGAACTCCCTCCATGATGGGTTACAATGGCACGATGGAAAGATCGTCGTTCCCCCCTCCTGCCGTGCCCAAGTCTTGTGGGCTCATCATGAGGGTCCAACAGCAGGACACCCGGGAAAAGAAAGAACTCAACAGCTCCTTCAACGCTCCTTCTGGTGGCCAACCATACATAAAGATGTCCATCGTCACGTAACCAATTGTATCATTTGTGCCCAAACTAAGGTCCCCCGCTGTACTCCAGCCGGCCCGCTGCAGATCCTTCCCCTGCCCCAAGGACCCTGGCAGCGAGTCGGCCTAGACTTTGTTGTGGAATTACCTCCGTCACGAGGATACACGACCGTGCTGGTGGTGGTGGACCATCTCACAAAGATGGCCCACTTCATTGCTTGTAAGGGCTTACCTTCTGCTAAACGTACAGCCCTTTTATTCCTTCGCCATGTCTTTAAATTGCATGGGTGTCCCCGGGAGATCTTCAGTGATCGGGGCACCCAATTTACGTCACGTTTTTGGAAGGCCCTGTTCCGGTCCCTTCAAGTGACACTTCACCCTACCACCGCTTACCATCCCCAAGCTAACGGCCAGGTGGAGCGGGTGAACCAAAATATGGAACAGTATCTCCGATGCTATATTAACTATTTGCAAGACGATTGGTTCACTTGGCTCCCCCTGGCCGAATTTGCTTATAATAATGCCCCCAGTGCCTCCTTGGGGAACTCCCCGTTCTTCCTCACATATGGGTTCCACCCTCAAATGGGGACTATTGAAACTCCCTCCGTCATTGTGCCAGCTGCCGGAGCTATGGCTCATAAGATCCATGAGGCCCAAGCAGTGGCCCGGGAGATCTTGCAACAAGCCCGCCAGCGATACAAGAATCAAGCAGACAAACACCGACGGGAAGCCCCGCCGCTCCAAGTAGGCGATTTAGTGTGGATCAACCGGCGTCACTACCCGTCGTCCCGGCCCACCGCAAAACTAGACGTTAAGTTTATCGGACCCTTCCCCATTATACGAAAGATCAACGAAGTCACTTATACCGTGCAGCTTCCTCCCAACCTCCGCATACACCCTACGTTCCACGTTTCCTTGTTAAAAAAGGCAGAGCCAGCGCACCAGGAGGAGAAGGGACATGCGCCCGGACCCACCATGATTACGGCCGCCGGCCCCGAATATGAAGTTCAAGCGATCCTTGACGCAAAGCGAATTCGAGGGCGACTCCACTATTTGATTGATTGGGCAGGATACGGACCTGCCGAACGTTCCTGGGAACCGGCACCCCAAGTGTCGGCGCCTCGCTTAGTCCGAACTTTTCACTTACGACACCCCCTTAAACCCGGCCCGGTTGGATTCCGGGGCCGGTGGCCTCGGGGGGGGGGGTACTGTTAGGAATCAGAAGCAGGGGGGTAGGATGCGAGGGAGAGAGGCGCGGCGGCGCAGCCCCAGGAGGGCGATCACAGCACAAGCCCCCTCGCCGGGCTCCCCAACACAGTCTCCGCCTTCGCCGCTTCCCCATGCCCCGCCCCTGCCGACGCCCGCGCGTCCTCTGGGCGTCGCGGGGCAGGAAACCACGCCCCCGCGCTTAGGACGCAGCGTGGGGGTGCCTCCGCCCCTGGTGCGTCGCTCGGAGCGTTTGCGAGCGCGCACGGGGGCGGGGCCCTCAGTATAAAGCCCAGCGCCGCCTGAATGGCGGCGCTGGTGATTTGGGAAACCGGCCGAGCGCTTAGTGTGTGTCTGAGTGACTTGAATTCCCCCAAGGCAATTGAGGAGTGATTGTGAAGCCCCGACGTCTGAGTAACCCTTCCTTGACCTTCCTGCAGTAAGTGTGATCCGTGTGCAAGCTGAGTTTGAGGAGAGTGAGTGGCTGTTGCCCCTTCCCTCCCCCTTTTGAGCTTTCTGACTTTTGGACCTTAGCTTCTGTGTGCGTGCCCTGTTATCCCTCTCCTGTGGGGCCCCCGGCACCTACCCCCACGGGGGAGTCCCACCCCTTGCTTCCTAACCCCTGTGCCCAGGACAACTGTAGTCGTGTGTGTGTGTGGGGGGGCTGGCTCTGGAAATCCCACTCAGTGGCGCCCTATGATGATAGAGGCCTGTTCTCCCTAATCGGAGGTAACGGCCACCATTCTAACCTGACGGGCATTAGTCCACGAGTGTTCCTGACCCTGTGTGGGGTGACCGTGAGCCGAGTGCCTGAGAGAGCCGCCCAAGGGACCCCCGCCCGTGACAGGTAGGTGGGTCTAATTGTATGTACACATGCACAGAGCACCCCAATATACATTACTAATTTTCAGGTGGGAGGCCGACGGGAATGGCTCCCAAAGAAGTTAACGCAGTGGGTGGGTAAGTTGTCAAACACACCAACATGGAGCAATATGTTAGAGTGAAGATCTGAAGAACCAGGAAATCAGCGTTCTAATAAAGGTAGGTGGGTATAACGTATGTACACATGCACAGAGCACCCCAATATACATTACTAATTTTCAGGTGGGAGGCTGACCGTAACAGCTCCTAAAGAAGTTAAGTAAGTGAGTGGGTAAGTTGTCACACACACCCAATATGGAGCAATATATTATGAATGCAATCTGAAGAACCAGGAATCAGGGTTCTAATAAAGGTAGGTGGGTATAACGTATGTACACATGCACAGAGCACCCCAATATACATTATTAATTTTCAAGTGGGAGGCCGACCGGAACGGCTCCCAAAGAAGTCAAGGAAGCAAGTGGGTAAGTTGTCAAACACACCAACATGGAACAATGTTTTAAGGATTAGACCTGAAGAGCCAAGAATCGGGGTTCTAATAAAGGTAGGTGGGTATAATTTAAGTACACATGTACAGAGCACCCCAGTATACGTTATTAATTTACAGGTAGGGGGCCAACCGGAATGGCACCTGAAGTCGTTAAGAAAGTTAATGGGTAACACACCAACATGGAGCAGTATGTTAGGGATAAGAGCTAAGGTGGCTGAAGAGCTAGGAGTCGGTCCTAAAAGGATAGCTGTGTATAATTTATGTACACGTACAGAGTGCGCCCCAATATGCATTGATTTACAGGTGGGAGGCCGACCGGAACGGCTCCTGAAGAAGTTTAGAAAGTGAGTGGGTAAGTTGTCACACACACCAACATGGAGCAATATATTAGGGATAAGAGCTAAGGTGGCTGAAGAGCCAGGAATCTGTCCTAAAAGGATAGCTGGGTATAATTTATGTACACATACAGAGTGCGCCCCAATATACATTATTAATTTTCAGGTGGGAGGCCGACCGGAACGGCTCCTGATTAAGGAAGCAATTGGGTAAGTTGTCACGCATCAACATGGAGCACTATGTTAGGGATAAGATTCAGTTGGAGGGATCATGTTGGGACCCTAACATTTTTCATGTAAAGGATCCCTCTGAGGCATTAAGCCAATTATGTGCAAAAAGTTCCCCTGCAAATAGAAGATTTAAGCAGGGATTGAGAGAAAGCAACTATATAGAGGAATTGTTCGGTGTAGTTCAAAGACCAGAAGTCATAATGGCTAGCTGTGAGTGGGAGTTGAAAACCACCAAGCAATAGCTGGAACAGTTGCCCCAAGAAAAGAATATTTTGTTGCTGTAAGGAAATGTTGTCTAGAGAGACATACTAAGAAAAAAATTGCAAGGGGCAGTCTGAGGAAAAACAATTAGGAAATCTAACAACAATTAGAAACTTCCAGAATGAAGACTGAGGAGCTCCTAACTGAGCTCATGGAAGCTAGATCAGCCCTTAGGGCCATGGTTAAAACTGTTCCAACAGACCAGGGGTAACGAGTCAATGGTCCTCCACTTACAACAACTATTGCCTCTGCTTCTATGCAGGATGAGACTCTGTGCTTGCATTCACATCAGTAGCAAAGGCAACATCACCTGTGGCTTCAGTTATAGTAAAAACAGACCTCTTCTGCTCAGAGAACTAGGGAAATTGGAGAAAATAAACCCCTGACTCCAGATCAACTTAAAGCTTCTGTCCAAATGATAGAATGCCCCGCCGCGCTCACAGCGGCAGGGGTTTGGCAGCGCCCCTCCCTCCTGGATCAAAGGAGACAAGGAGGTTGGGGAGGCCGCCGGGAAGGGGGGAAGCCGAGGTTGCCATGGCAACAAGGAAGAAAGCGCCCGGGACTCTCGCGAGGGCCGCAAGTCCCGGGCACCATTTTGAGAGTTCCCCGCTTCGCGCCTCATTCGGCCGGGGGCAAGCGGGGAACAACCAGTGCACCCACCCACCCACCCCAAAAATGGCACCGCTCCGAGTCAATACTGGTCGCAACTTGGACCGGAAAGGAATTTTTCCCTGAGCCGAATTGGCAAAGGCGAGGGGTTTTTTGCCTTTCCCAGAGCGATTTGCTGATCAGTACATAGGGGTAAGGATGCATTTTCGCAGGTGGTAGGCTAATTGTTGCACTCTTGCGGTAGGCTGAGTTCAGGCCAATGGTTAAACGTTCTAGTTGATAGCATAGTATTGAATAGAAACATCTCCTTAAGGGATGGGCATAGACCATGCATAGCTGCTCAGTGCGGCCCACTGTATGGTCAGCCCAAGG
This sequence comes from Sphenodon punctatus, assembly GCA_003113815.1. NCBI lineage: Eukaryota > Metazoa > Chordata > Lepidosauria > Sphenodontia > Sphenodontidae > Sphenodon > Sphenodon punctatus. The sequence continues at coordinate 689,584 of QEPC01009246.1, forward strand.
GTAAGAGGCAAGCGGCTGGACCCCCTGGAAGGACCATGTACCAAACAGTGGGTTACGGTGCCTTCACCCTTGTTGTTGTTTAAACCCCGCCCTCAGGGGCAAAAGGGACAGACACGAACAACCCACCCCGGCCCAGGGAAACCCAGTGGTCGGGGTAGGGAGTAGGTTGACAAAGTAGTGGAAGTTAGGGCACAGGAGGATTCCCTTGGGGTTAACCCGAAGATATTAAAGAGGTCGACAGGTAGACCGGTTAGTTCCAGGTGTGGGAAGGGAACCTCCTGTGGAATGGGTAACAGTTAAAGATAGGAAATAGATAGGACCCCAGTTAAAGGGGGGAGTGGGAGGGTTACCCCTTCCCCCCTTTTTGGTTCAATAAAGAGTGTGACCGTTTAAACCCATTCAAGGTGTCCTCGTCTTCTTTGGGGGGTGCGTCGACAATGGTTAACTCTATGGAACAGAACATCTGATATAGAGGGGCTCACAGCTCAAGACTTTTTAAGAATCCTGAATTTATGTATGCAGCCTGAGGGATTTGGGTGTGGAATAAAAATTCCTGAAATAAAAGAATCTATCAGATAATGTTAGAAATTGACAGGACGAAGCTGTCCAGAATATCCTTTGAGCGGTTGCAGCAGTAATTTATGATGGTTTCCCCCTAACTGGGGTTATTTCAAGAAGATGACACAGCACACGGCCACCATTAGACTACCTGGACAGATCTATGGTAAGGGCATTTAGCCTATACTGGACTGACCAATGAAATGGAAAAAAGGTTAGGGATAATAGTCTCCTCCTGCTTCAGTGTGGGACCAACTTAGAGCCCTGGCTGTAAGGGGGTGGGAAAGCATGAAAGACTTGAGGCATGTTGTAGCAGGGAGCAATCCTGTGGGGCTGCTGCCCCTTTAAGGAGAGGGCTGAGCATGCCATGGGGCCCTGGCGACTAACCTGAGCTAGAAACAGACTGAGAAATCCTGGGACAGAGTAGGCAGGTTAGTGGCCCTATACGGCTGAGGAAAGGAAGCCTGGCCACGCCCACTCTGCCTGTACATAAGGAGAGCAAGGCAGAGAGGAAGGGAGTCTCTGTCAGCAACCAAAAGGGACCACATCTCCCTGAAGAAGCTTTGCTTTCCTGCTCTATGCTCTCCAAGGTATTGAGGGTTGGAGAACCAGAGGAACCTAGGCAAGTGGGAGAGGCTGTGCCCAGGAGGGAACCTCTTACCTGGGGAAGGCTTGGCCAGAGCCTGGGGCTTGGAGGTCTGGTTACATATGGACCAGGGGGGTTGATATTGTGGTGCTCCTGTGCTTGAGAAAGATGGACCTGGACTGGCAGGGGTGGAGGCGACTGAGCTGGCAGCCCCAGCTACACTGGACATGGGTTGTGTCTAATAAAGGGCTGTGGACTAATACCCTCTGGACTTTGTGGGGTGTCCTGAGAGGGTATCGCTTCCTTGAAGAGGGGAATCAGCTGTGGCTCGAGGCTGAAATGGTGTAGCAGGGGGTGAGCTAATTCCCTAGACTGTGACCNATGGGGCTTGGAGGCCTGGCTAGATGGACCGGGTGTATGTGTGTGTGTGATATTGTGGTGCTCCTGTGCTTGAGAAAGATCGACCTGGGCCGGCAGCCCCAGGTACACGGGACAAGGGCTGTGTCTAATAAAGAACTGTGGACTAATACCCTCTGGACTGTGTGGTGTCTCCTGAGAGGGTACCCCCTTCTGTAAAGAGGGGGATTCAGCTGAGGCTCAAGACTGAAGTGGTGTAGCAGGGGGTGAGCTACTTCCCCAGAGTGCGACCCCAGCACCTTGTGAAGCACTGGGACACACACACAGACACACACACGCTACATCAACCAAAATAGAAACTTTTTGCAGGATTTTTTTTTTTAAGAAAAATTCCAGTCCCTCCCTCCCCCCCCAATTTATTTCCATTTAAAAATCTTGCTTTATGCAAATCGAGGGAGGTGGGATGAGATGAGAAATAACTTTCACCCAATGAAAGCAGAAAAATGCCCAAATTCCAAAGCGGTGTCACTCTCCCAAATATTACAAGAGAAGGGGAGGTAGCACAGGAGGAATCAGTAAAGATGTATTTTCCCTTCTGCACTTTTTGTCTGCTGCTTAGCCCACAAAAGTGTGTGAAAGTGAAAAAAAATATACTTCCATACTTAAAAAAACCCAACCACCAACCCACCAAACATACCCCAGACAAATTCACACACCTATACTAGAGTGTTTCAACAAAATATTTTCCCACCTGATTCAGCAGGTTCAGCAATACAGACAACTGGGAGTAAACTTTCAAAAGTCTGGTAGCTGGTCTAATCAATTTAAAATGGCCCACAACCAAGCCATAGCAACAAAAGGAGCCATTTTACGTTTCTTTTTCCATAAGAGGGGGAATAACAGGGTCTCAATGGCTATTAAGGTATTTAACACTAAAATCAGTGTGCACCTCCGATATAGAGCTGCAATCTGTGCTGTTATTCACCCGTTCAATCTTGATAGCATTCAAACAGAATTTTTGAGGACCAATCTTCAAATCCCAATTGGCATTCCTTCATTGGCAATATGGGCTGAATTAGGTCAAATAAGCTGGAATGCTATAGAATTAAGATACGCCCTACATCTTCGGCTGAGAGTTAATATTTCTGAGCAGCCAAGGTATTTAGATAACTCACACAAGTTTCCTTTAAATCCTCCTGTTCACTATCCATGGATCGGCAAATACGAAGGTTGGGATTTTCTTTTCCTTTATTGCCAGTGGAGGGGTTCTAAAGCCATCAAAGCTGAATTAACCACAAGATTGAACGATATGGCCCATCAAACTGATCTGTCAGTGATTGCCTCAACCCCCTCATTAGGTCCTTTTCTCGCCTTGGCTCTGGCTCAAGGGGAAATGGCTGCCTACTGGCTATATCATTTCACCCCAAATCAAGTCAAACTATTTCTCCTTACTAGGTGAAATGCCCTGCCCACGATGGTCCTGGAAGGGCGCTGGCAGGCCATACCATTTGGCCAGCATCTGTGACCCTTTGTGAAACGGTAGGGCATGTACTCTTTGAACGTCAGCTTTATCAAGCCCTAAGGCCTGTTTGCTCAGATATCCAGGGAGAGCAACCTCTGAACTTCTTCTCATTTTTTTGGCTGACGTTTCCCCAGACCTTGCATATGCAGTGTCCACATTTTTAGTTCTGGCCTTCAGCAAGAGGGATTATTTCCTAAAGTTTAAAACTTTATAGAACTAGTCAGAGTACATACCCTGGTTGGCTAGTGTGTCGTGGTGTTTTCTGTTTGGTTTGATTATTCTAGGGAAGAAGTGGGGTTTACATTATTTACTGACACTATATGTATTATTAGACTATTTTAGGGAAGGAGTAGGGTTATATATTACTTATTGATATATATACCATTTATGGTTTATGTTTTTTCATCTTGGTTTGTTATGATTTTGTACTTCTTCCAGCTATGACCTAACGGCCACGCCACAAACAAACTTGACTTGACAAATATAATGAAAGATTGGCTCTTTAAAATATTTTTATTATATATATATATATTGCAGAACAATTCTTTATTTGAGAGAGATCTGACCAGTTACACTGCCTCATACAGCCACAGGCCCATTTTACATGAGCTGCAGTGCAGGGGGGTTGGTGCGTGCTGTGGATGGCATGTGCTGGGTGGGTGGGAGGGTCTGACTGGTGCTCACTGGTCTTCCTCCACCACCACCCATGGAGCCTCCTCCATTTTCCGGATGGCTCCATGGATGTGGATGGGTGTGTGCTGGGAGCACGCACACAACATTAGTTTGTATAGCTCCGCTGGTTTTGGTAGAATTCCTCCAGTAACCCAATATTGGGGCCCAGTACCCCAATTTCCTGGGTTGGGTGACTCAACTTCCCTCACTTGCAGGTCACCTTTATTTATTTATTTTATTTATTTAATAGATTTTTATACCGCCCCATCCTGCAATGCAGCTCGGGGCGGTTAACAACAATAAAAACAGTTTAAAACATTTAAAATACAAATATAAAACATATCAATAAAACAGGGCAACATAT
>QEPC01009246.1:695026-723155 GCA_003113815.1 Sphenodon punctatus
GATGGTTTCTTCAGCAGGGGGCGCACCACAGCCTCTTTTAAGCAAGGCGACAACCTCCCCTGCCGAAGGGACGCATTGACCACCCTCGCCAGCACCGTCCCCAACGTCTCCCCGGAAGCTTTTATTAACCAGGACGGGCATGGATCTAGTTCTCTCTCTGGCTGATTCTGTCCTGCAAAGGGGATAATCCTTTTATATCCCAAACTCCCAGAACTTCCCGTTTATACACTTTGTCTCTGGGTTCGCACATGCTTGAAGGCATGAGTTACTCAATTGTGTTCACAATGTAGAACAACAAAAAGCACTTCTTAATATATAAGAAAGTTTATTGATTACATAAGCAAAGATTGTTTGAACACAGAGTGGCTAATAAACAAAAGGTAAAATAACACATTCCTAATTTGAACTGAATGAGTCCCTAGATAAATCTTACCCTATAGGAAGTCCATAAGCTTGAGTTCATTCTCAGCCTGATGTTGGGGCTGGGTTCTTTGTCTTTGAGAGAAGAACTTTGCTTTCTACCAACTCAATGTATTTCTCCACACACTGGCTGGAAAGCAGACTGCTGCCCTTCCCCCAGCTGTGATCCATGACTCTCCTTGGGTCAGAGGTTGAATTGATTCCAATTGCCTGTGTTGTGTCTTCCTTGATAGTAAATCTTTCTCTTAAATACCTTTCCAAAGTCCTTTGTTTGACTTCCCACCTAGAGAAGTCTGGAGAAGCTCGTGTTACTCCTGCAGGAAGAGCTTCATTAGCAACTCCATGGGGTATGTCTGGCTTCTCCAGATGTTAGCCTTTCTGAATCTACATCCTTGTGTCTCACTTTTAATATTACATGATTACATGAAGTGAGTTTCCAGTTCTCATTTAACATTACATACATGTTTAAGTTTAGTTTTACATATTTGTTAGACCTATAGTTCAGTATCTCTTTGTGACACACACACACACACACCACACACATATTTGGGCTGCGAGGGGGAATGCGCAGCCTGAATATTCATGGAGATTCGCCGGTCTGAAAGCCCCCACCCCACCCCCGTGCCGCTTTGCTGGCAGACATGCGTGGGATGCAGAGGAGGAAATCAAGCTCTGCATCCCTGTGCATCTCTGCCAGCAAAGCTATGTGGGGGGGAGGGGACTTTCACATTGGCTAATCTCCGCATATTTAGGCTGTGCATTCCCCCTCGCAGGCCAAATATGCGCGGAGGGAGGGCATGTCTGAAAGTGGCCTTAGATTCTGACCCAGCTGATAGAAATCTCTATTTTACAGTGATTACATATCAGCCGGGTCAGAATCTATCTTTTTGGGGTTCTTTTCTCCCCATTATGTTTTTCAGTATCTCCTGTTAATTAGGGCTAGACGCATATCAACTGATAGCTTCCTCATCCAAGTTTCTACCAAAATCACTCCCTGGCTGCTGTTAGCATTCCCAGCCCTCCCAAATTTCCTCCTTCCCCACCCAAAATAGAGGTTTTATTTTGAAGGAGGGAGGTGAGGAGTAGAAGAGGAAAAGAGGCTGCTATACAATGACTTGACAAACCAAGTTGAGATACATCACTTTGACTCCCTGTACATGATGCTGACAAAGCTCAATGGAACTGATGAAGTCTGACAAAACATGCCACAGCAAAATGTAGCTGCTCCCATTTTTTTTGGCATGTACACTTAAAAAAAAACAAAAAACAAGGAGAAGAAACAGGCATTCAGCACTTCCAAAACATTCAAAGATTTGAGTGGGGGTGTTGCCTGTTAGGGGTTCAAAGAGATGATGGTGATTAAATCTGTCTGATAGCTTTTTTATTGCTCTTCAAAAATGGTCTTATGCCTTTAAGGGCCCCAATAAAACCACAACCTACATCAGGGATGGCCAAAGCTCCCAACCACAAAATCAGTGTGCCAAAATCTGCATATGCCAAAAGCCACAAGACACATGCACTCACATGCACACACAAACCGCTCCTGCTTTGTGATCGGTTGGTGAAGCAGGGGGTCTGTGCAGTCTTGGCTGTGGAGATTCTGAGGAACAGCTAAGACCTGGGGGCAATGAAGCAGGACACAAGACCATTAAGGCAACACAGAGCCCAGGACCAACCAAAAATGAAATTTGTCATTTTCATTATCGTTATTGCAATAACGAAAATGACAAAAATAATAATGAAAACAATAACGATATCAAAACTCATTATTGGTTTCGTTATTGCCTAGCAGCTGCAGGTGTTTTTGGGAGGAAAATGTGGTGAGGGGAGGAGGGAACAGACATCTTGGACCCAGAAACAGTGTTGAACTCTTGAACTGGGCCTGTGATGGGAGGGGAAGGACATGATGGATGTAATTGTTAGCCAATTAACAGTAAGCAGGTCCCAGAGAGTTGAATGGCACCCTGTGATTGCTCAGTGCCTCCTGCCTCCCAGAACCAATCAGTGGAGCTCTGGGGGAGGGCACTGCAACCCTTTATACTGCACAGCTGGGCTGCTTGATTCTGGTTCTGTGTTAGCTATTGCTTTGTCAGGGGGCATGCTGGTGCTTGCACTAAAACTTCTCCCATATATATCCCTACCATCTTACCTTTCCAATCCTTATTCCTTACCCTTACATTTTACCTTTTTCCTTCCTCTGCCTGTCTCCCCCTGTGTACACACAGATATATAGATATAGGTAGTATAGTTGATAGATATACTTATATCTATATCAAGTCAAGAGTTTGGCCACTCTTGACCTACAGACTTGCTGAAACATACTCTGCCTATAATGAACCCCTGTTCACAACAATTAGAAATAGAATAGATCTTGAAATTCAATCAACTGCATATGGTCAAGCCGTTATATAGCATATACCCCGATATAATGAACATTTAATCAGGTTCCTTGGTGGGTTTGTTATACTGAAATTATATAGTGTATTTGTTTCTGGTGTTTTTATGCTGCCAATTAATGTTGAAAAAGTCTTTCTCAAATGAGAAAGTGTATAGTCACTGACTTTAGACATTACTTACGTAATTATTTATGGGAAGAAACCGGTCAGTAGAGGTAGAGGAAAGGGGGTTTTCATTCCCCTTTCTGCAGTAATCCCGACTCCAGAGGAGGCCTGTGACATTACAATGTGAAGGAAGCAGAGCCATGATGGTGGCAGGAGGTGACTACATCAGTAAAGGAGTGACAGCATAAAAGCCCCCTTTCCCTTCCCCTTCTGACAGGTTTCTTCCTGGAGGGAGGTGGCAGCTCTATGCCCAATTTTCTTTGGCATTGCACATTATTATTATTATTTTTATTATTTTATTTATATAGTGTCAGTGACATTTTTTTAGAAATGTATCTCTGGTTAACATTTGGTATTACAGGTAGTTTGGTGGTTAACAGCCAATTAGTATATTGGATATTACCATTTACCACATACTCGAGCTATTGTCTTAAAATCCTGTTGATATGTTTGCGTAACCATGAAAACTTGGGTCTATCCACGTCTATCTTCACCGGGGGCAACGACGCTGTCATGCCCTTACTGATGTGGTCTGCCACCAGCAGAAGCATCCTTTATCCAGGTTAGCCATGGACAGCCCTGGCTAACCAGGGGAAATTATGTGTCTCTTCTCCCTGGAGCCCAAAGATGCTGAATGAAACCCAGAGAGGTGGCAGCCCTAACCGGGAATTAGGTATGAGATAATGGAGAAGATATCAAACTTACAAGAATACATAGGATTGGCTTTGCAATCATTTCCTTCTCTTGTGCTTGATTTCCTACTGCCCTGCAACCTGTACCAAGGGTAAAAATGATACCAAATCAGGATGTGATTTATACACGGTGCCAAATCTTGACAGAGTGCAGACTGTGTGACTGCATTGGGCACCATGACTTCAGCCCCGCTCCCCAGGGTCCATGAAAAAAAAAATACAGCATGACAAGGAGAAGTGCTGGTGTAAGATGTGAGCCAATAGAGCTTGAAACGTGGAGAACACCAGTCTATGGAAGTCCCATGGCAATTGAGGAGAGGGGGTCCCAACACATGGGGGGCATGAAAACAAAATTAAAATACCAACATATGCGTAACAGATGTGTCACGAAGGAACATAGGGTGTGACGTGATACTGACCTACTTGTAGGCTACAGGCATAGTAAATATGTAAAGCAAAAGGTTCAACGTGTATGTAATGTTACAATTGAGAACTGTAAAATTTGAATCAGGACTGTGACACTGACAAAACTCCAGGAAATGCAAAGAGACAAAAGAACATGTATTGGGATCGCTTGCCAGACAGAACCCTATGGAGATACAAATGGATCATCCGGGTTACTTTCCATGTATGTGATGGGCCACAGGTTTTCTCCAAGGGAGGAAGGAGAAACAAAGGGCTCGGAATTATTATTTAAGGAGGCCATTAAGCCATCTAGGGTGACCCTCTTGGTCAGAGCCACCTTGAGCAACCTCATCTGCATCCTGGATCCTGCCAGCCAGTAAGGGCTGAAGAACATGCACTGAGACCAAGACTTTGCTCTCTAGTAACTCTAAGAACCAGCGCCCAGTCACCTACATCTGTGGCTGAGGAGGAACCAGATCTAATGGACTTTGTAGGGTAAGATGCTTATCTAGAAACTCAACCAGTATAGATTAGGAATACATTATATTTACCTTTAATTTCTAGTACCATGCTGTATCAACTATCTTGCTTATGTAAATCAATAAACTTACTTATCTTTATGAAGAAATGTCTGTGTCTAACATTGGAACACAAGTGAGCAACAAGGGCTTTTCTCTCCCTTTGCTGGACACCTAGGGGTTAAGAGAATGCTGAAAAGGCTACAATTAAACTTCAACTGGCCAGACGTGAAAGCAGACATTAAAGAATTTTGTAAGGTGTGTGACTCCTGCCAGAGGAACAAGAAAGGGAACGACCCAAAACAGGTGCCCTTACACCCCCTCCCTATTATCGAAGTGCCATTTCATAGGGTGGGAATGGATATTGCAAGTCCCATGAGAAAAGCCTCCACCTCTGGGAAAAAATACCTACTAGTTGTAGTAGATTACGCCACTAGATATCCCGAAGCTGCAGCACTGAGGAATGTGGACATCCCCAGTATAGGAGACAAATTAATGGAAATTTTCAGTAGGGTGGGTTTTCCCTAACAGATAGAGGGGCAAACTTTCCCTCCAATAGCTTCCAACAGCTCTGGAAGATATGTGATGTGAAGCATATAAAAACCGCTCAATTTCACCCCCAAACAAACGGGTTAGTGGAAAACTTTAATGGGACATTGAAGCAAATGCTAACTAACTTTGAAGAACTTAGCAAATAATTGGGACAAACTGTTGCCATACCTCCTATTCGCATATAGGGAAATACCCCTGGAATCTACCGGGTATTTGCCTTTTGAATTGCTATTTGGGAGGAATGTGAGAGGTCCCCTGGATCTAGTAAGAGACTCCTGAGGAAACTGAAGGACAACCTGTAACCAGATATGTCCAGCAGTTCAGAGAGAAAATAACCTCCATGTTAAAGGAGGCCCAAAGAAACCTGGCCAACAGCCAAGAGGCCTAGAAAGTAACATATGAAAAGAAAGCCAACAACAGAGCGTATAACCCAGGAGACGGTGCTAGTTATGAAAACAGCTAACAAGGTGGGCGGGCAAGTCATTTCGGATGGTCCATATCATATAATTGATAAGAAGAATGAGGTCACCTATTGTGTGAACAAACCTAACTCCAGAACACAGGCACAAGAATTTCACGTAAACAGAATCAAAGATTACCATGATAACAACATACAGGCTTGTTTAGCTGCAGTGGTAGAAGGAAATGCCACAGCTGACAGCTTGAATGACCCCCTACCAAACCTCTTACAGGAGAGCCAGGGAACTGAATCTCTGGAGGAAATTGACATTTCCACAGACCTCAGCACCCACCAAAGGCATGAGATGATGCAATTCCTGCAGGAGTACAAAGGAATCTTTTCAAACAAACCAGGGGAAACAGATATTATTGTGCAGGCCATTGAGACAGGAACCAAGGGTCCAGTCAAGTCCAGTCCCTTTTTCACAAACGGGAAAATTCAAACACAGATCCACCAGGAGATGGAGGAAATGTTGAAACTGGGAGACCCTTCTCGTTGGGCGCCAACTGTCATGGGTTGGAGGTCCGCACCCCCACTTTACCGGGTTTGAGTGACTCAGTTTCCCTTGGATCAGTTTTCTCTCTCTGTCGGATTCAAGCCTGCCGCAGGGACAACCTCTTTGTCACGCAAAGGCCCAATCCTTCCCGTTTACAGACTCTGTAATCTCTGGGTTTGCAAGAGCTTGAGAACTCTTGTTGCACACTGGTGTTCCAATGTTAGGCACAGACACTTCTTCATAAAGATAAGAAGTAAGTTTATTGATTACATAAGCATGATTGTTGATACAGAGTGGTTACTAGAAATCAAAGGTAAATATAACGCATTCCTGATCTATACTGGTGGAGTTCCTAAATAAGCATCTTACCCTACAAAGGTCCATACGTTCTTCTCGGTCCTTGATGTAAGCGACTGCTTTCTAACAACTCTAAGTCTGAAGATACAAAGTCCCCTCTCTCAGTTCATGTCTTCCAGCCTAGCTTGCCGGCAAGATGTAGGATGCAGATGAGAATGCTCCAGATGGCTAAGCGAGAGCCCTGAAGGTGACTTAATGGCCTCCTTAAATACTTTTCATGGTCTCTTTGTTTCTCGTTCCCGCCTTGGAGAAATCAGAGGTCTGTCACGTAGGCAATGTCTACCTGCATTAGCATATTTAATGTCTCTGGCCATCCGTCTGGGGCAAATCAACAAACTGTCTTTCCATTTCCTGGAGCTTGGTCACTTGTCACAGTCCTGATTTGGGTTTTACAGTTCTCAATTGTAACATTACATACATGTTGCATGTTTTGCTTTACATATTTACTAGGCTTGTAGCTTACACGTAGGCCAGTATCACACGTGTGTGACCCTATGTTCCTCTATGACATTCATACAGGTCTCAAATAGTCCATGGGCGAGCCCTGTGGTTTTAGTGCCTAAACCTGATGGATCCATAAGGTTCTGTGTTGATTATCGCAAACCAAATGCCATAACTGTGTCAGATGCATATCCCATGCCTAGAACAGATGACATGATTGAAAGGATTGCAGGGGCTAACTATCTGACTACCCTAGACATGACCAAGGGGTATTGGCAGATTAAAATGAACCCGGGGGACAGATCCAAAATGGCATTCATAACTGACAAGGGCCTGTATGAATTCACTGTGATGCCTTTTGGGTTAAAGAATAGTGGGTCTACATTCATGAGGTTAATAGATCACATCCTCGAAGGGATGTGCGATTTTGCCGTGGCTTATGTAGATGACCTGGTGATTTACAGTAAAACATGGGATACGCATGTGGCACACGTAAACAAGGTACTACACAGGATTAAGGGAACAGAACTAACAATAAAACCAGCAAAGTGTAAAGTTGCTATGGGTACCGTTATATACCTAGGGCACGAGGTAGGAAGTGGCAAATTGCATCCTCGAAAAGACAAAGTAGATGCTATTTGCTCCTGGCCTACCCCCACAACCAAAAAGCAGATCCAGAGGTTCATAGGCATGACTACCTACTTCCACCGCTATGTTCCAGGCTTCAGTCACAGAGCAAACCCAAATGTAAGAAGCGATGCCCAGAAGAGGGTACAATGGTCAGACGAGTGGAACAACGCGTTTGACAAACTGAAGAAGGCTCTGTCTGAGGCACCAGTGTTAATCAGCCCGGATTATGAGAAGGAATTCCATATCTGGACTGACGCCTCTGAGACAGGCCTGGGAGCAACCCTCACTCAAGAAGGGGAGGATGGAATAGACCATCCCATTGCATTCTTTAGCAAGAAACTGCTCCCAAGGGAAAAGAATCTGGCAACGATTGAAAGAGAGTGTCTGGCCATGGTCTGGGCTGTGAAGAAACTTAAACCTTACATATTTGGTAGAACGTTCACAGTCCACACCAACCACTCGCTCCTAAAATGGCTCAATAGGGTGCAAGACTCCAACTCCAAACTGCTGAGATGTAGCCTTTTCTTGCAGGAGTTTGACATGAGAATTGAACACCTAAAAGGTAAACAGAATGTGCTTGCAGACGCACTATCACGCAGGGACACACCAGTCTAAGCATGTTATGGGACTATGTCATGTCCACTGCACATGCGTTCTTACGGGGGGAGGGGGCTGTCACAAAGGAACACACGTGTGATACTGGCCTACATGTAGGCTACAAGCATAGTAAATATGTAAAGCAAAAGGTTCAACATGTATGCAGTGTTAAAACTGAGAACTGTAAAACTTGAATCAGAACTGTGACACTGACAAAACTCCAAGAAATGCAAAGAGACAAAAGAATGTGTATTGGGAACCCTTGCCAGACAGAACCCTATGGAGATGCAAATGGATCTTCTGGGTTACTTTCCGTGTACGTGATGGACCGCAAGTTTTCTCCAAGGTGGGAAGGAGAAACAAAGGGGTCAGAATTGTTATTTAAGGAGTCCATTAAACCATCTACGGTGAACCTCTTGGTCAGAGTCACCTTGAGCAACCTCATCTGCATCCTGGATCCTGCCAGCCAGCAAGGGCTGGAGAACATGCACTGAGACCAAGACGTTGCTCTCTAGTAACTCTAAGAACCAGCGCCCAGTCACCTACATCTGTGGCTGAGGAGGAACCAGATCTAATGGACTTTCGTAGGGTAAGATGCTTATCTAGAAACACAACCAGTACAGATTAGGAATGCGTTATATTTACCATTAATTTCTAGTACCACTCTGTATCAACTATCTTGCTTATGTAAATCAATAAACTGACTTACTTATCTTTATGAAGAAGTGTCTGTGTCTAACATTGGGACACAAGTGAGCAAAAAGAGTTTTCAAGCTCTTGGGACCCCAGAGAGAAAGAGTCTAAATAGGAAGGATCGGGCCCTTGGGTGACAAGGGAGCTGTCCCTGCTGCAGGATTGAATCCGCTAGAGAGAAAACTGATTCAAGTGGGCTGTGAGCGAGGGAAACAGGGTGAAAACAGACATGACGCTAACCACCCTTTAAACACCCTTGGTGGTCATTTATGCATGTTTCAGGGCTGCATAGGGCACCAATACAGCCCTGCAACATGCATAAATAACCACCAAGGGTGGTTAGCATCATGTCTGTTTTCATCCTGAGTCACTCCAACCCATGACAAGATGGATATGCAATACAGAGAGCTCTGACTACTGAAAAGGATCTTAATTTTAAATGAACATTAAAATAATTTTGGTAACATTTTCCTTTTCTTATTTTTAAAATTTTATTTATTTATTTATTTAAAATCTATATCCCGCCCCTCCTGCCCTCAGGGCAGCCTGGGGCGGCGAACAACATTCAATAAAAACAATATAATTTTTTAAAAAACAATTTAAAATACAATATTTGGGGAAACCCCACACCCCACCCCACCGCCACCCCTCACCAAAAGCCTGATGGAACAGCCAGGTCTTACATACACGCCGAAACAGCAGGAGAGTGGGAGCCAACCGAGCCTCCTCCGGGAGCGAATTCCACCGCACAGGGGCGGCCACTGAAAAAGATCAAACATCGGTGGCCACCCGCCTCCCCCAGGGAACCTCCAAAAAGGCTCCCACGGCTGATCTCAAGGGTCACACAGGCACATGGGGAGCGATCCCACAGATAAGCAGGGCCCAGGCCGTGAAGGGCTTTAAAGGTTAAAACCAGCACCTTGAACCTGGCTTGGTGCTTTATAGGCAGCCAGTGCAGAGCCTGGAGCACTGGTGTCATGTGCTCCCTGCGACCCGCCCCCGTAAGGAGACGGGCCACGGCATTCTGCACCAGCTGCCGCCTCTGGACCAGCTTCTCGGGCAGCCCCACGTAGAGCACGTGAACATACTCATTAGTAAGTCAGTATATGTCCATCAAACATTCTAATGTTAGAAGGGGACCCACACTATCATTTTACAAAGCCCCCAACTTCCCTGGAGCCAGCACTATTTATAGACCCACTTTGAGCCTGTGGCATTCTTCTTAGAGAACGTACTGATTCCAGAGGTACATATTTCAGGAGCCAGATGGGTTAGCATTGTAAAGAATGCACACCCAATTCACTGGACTGGTCTGAGCTTGTTTTCAATAAGCCACTTGCCTCCTTGTATGTCTGTCTAGTGACGCAGGCCTGCTCTTTCCGGGCCTTGAATATGTTTCAGTTTAGCAGATCGGTATTCATTGCCTTATTACTTACCATGCAGGTCGTGAACTTGGTGTACAATACTGCAGTACCGAGCACTGTAAACGCTGTATTACAGGAAAACAAGGCACAATTCTGCGTGATAAATAAATAAACACACCATCTATTCATTGTATATATTTATTTATTTAAGTCAAGAATACAAATGGACAAGGATAGTCAGACCTTTCATTTACCCTTATTACTTGTTTCAATTTGTTTGCTGGTTTCCCCCCTCCCCCGCCTGTTTAATAGGCAAGGCAGCTGACAACTGAATTAGTGATCTCTTCTTAGTATGCCACTGGCTCTTGACAATAGCCTAAGGGATAAGATATAGATAACTGAGAAGTTTTCTCACTGTTGTGATATATTTTTTCATATGGTTAATAAGGCAATTGAAATGACATTCTGTCACAGTGGTACAATTCAGTGCATTTGTGATTTCCCTTGTGCTGCCACTAGGAGGAGATGCATTGTATTTAATCACTTTCTTCCCCTTTTCCTCAAGAACACTTTGAATGGATGTGACAGTCTGCAAACTAGAATGTCCTTCGATGTTGTTAAAGATTAGCTACTGGTTATTGTGGCTAATAGTGAAGGGCTTCCAGTTGGGGCTGTTTTTGTTCTGTGTACAGATTTGGTTTTAAAAGGATAGTAACAGGGTTCATAATAACTCAAGGAGTGGCTTTTGCGAAGGAAAACAATTAGGGATGGGCGCATGCGGTTTGAAAGTTCGGAGTTTGGACCGAACTTGGTCTGTTTGGTCGACCGAACCAAACTCGAATTTCAAACCAAACCAAATTTTGCAACTCTGTTCTGTTCGCCCATCCCTAGTGGCAACACACACCAAAAAACCTGGTTTTGAATGGCCAAACTTAGGTCGGAAGTTCGGAATTCAACCTAACTTGGTCTGTTCGGTCGACCGAACCGAACTCGAATTTCAAACCAACCGAACAGAATTTCCAAACTTGAATTTCAAACCAAACTGAACCAAATATCTGAACTCCGTTCTGTTCGCCCATCCCTAAAAACAATGGCAAAAACTTGCAATTAAAAAAAAAATAAGCATATGCAAGAAGCTGCTTGGTGACGTTTTTCTTAGACAACTATATGGCTTTTCTTGTAACAAATCCTCAAGAAATGTATTGGCTCAGATTAGCAGCTGGATAAACTCCAGTGGGATGCAGATTCAGTTGCTATAATTAATTGTAGCTTCATTAAAAGCAACTGATTTGTACGGTGAAGGAGATTCTCTATGCAGTTCCACAGTTAGTGCAATTACCGCAACAGTGCTGGGTCCAGGGAAATTGGAGCCCTGTATGAAATGGTAGTGTCAGCCCTCTCTTCACATAGGAGTGTTAGACGGACACACAATTTGACTCGCCCATTAGAGAGAGGGAAATGTTGCCGTAATTAGTTTTTGATGTTCAATTAAACTTAACATCCAGTTCAGGGGCTGGGATCCCTGCATTGCCAGTTATGCATGCATTTTTATTTCTAGCTTGCACATTGACCTCGTGTGTGGGACCCCATCCTGAATCACTGCAGGCCTTCCATTGGCGGGGCTACCTTCATTTGAGGGTCTGTGGGCTGGTATTTTAAACCAGCTCTTCTTACTCAAGCTATCATGTCAAGTTTATTTATGGACCTCAAGTATTGAGGGATTATGGGGGCCATGGGTGAAGTCCTCCAGTACAGGAGGCCCAGCCACATAGTCTGTACTTGCCTGGATTCTAGGGGTGGGAATATCGGTATTCCCGATTATCGGGTGTATCAGATTAATCTGATAATGAAATAAATGGTCACAATGAAAAAAAAAACGGTAAAGCAGCCAATGTTAAAAAAAACCAGTATGCCAGTACCGGGGAGATCCGATACTGGTGTATCCAGTATTCTCCCCAGTGTCCCACCCCTACTGGGTTCTGCAGCCTGACTAACTAATAAACACTGCCACTAGGGACTACATCAGAAGTGGGGAACATTCAGCCTGTGGTCCAAATACATCCCATGACTGGTTTTTATTGGGCTCCTTTCCAATTTCTGGATTTGGTCAGTGGTTCCAAACCCTATGCTCAAGCACGGAAAGGTTGAACTCGGGGGAAGGCAATGAAGATGAAGGGTTATGCTCGAGGATAGGGGATGGATCCTTAGCATAGATCAGGGATGGGAAATCTAAGACCCAGGGCAGGGGCCAAATGCAGTAGTCCACTGCCAGGTTTTATTTGGCCCCTTTTCAGTTCCTGGATCCTGACCCCTGAATGCATCTCCTACCCCGTATCACTGATAGACTGATTTCAGCGTAAGAGAGAAGCGATGAGGACAAAGAGAAAGATAGGAGACAGATCCATGACACCGGTCTATGATCTGTGCCCTTCTCTTCCTGAGTACACCCCTTAAGTGTCCCTGCCCCCAATTCCTATGTGGCCCACCACTGGCATTGGCCTCTCAGCTTCCTTTATGCATACCCAACTCCTGTCTGGACCATCAAGCTTGTACTAATTTCCAAAGTGGCCCACAGGAAGGAAAACGTTTTATACTCCTGGTCTACATAGACCATTTTTACACGGACACCCCACCACCACCACCACTCAGTGTACGGGTGGGTGTGCGTGGGGGGTTGTCCATGTACACAACCAGCGGTGGGGGGAGAGATGGGTTTGTGCTGGGGGTGCACCGTGTAAACACCACGGGCCGTGGGTGTTGTGCATGCGCGCTCCCGGCACACACAGCCCTCCACCCATGGAGCTATCCAGTAAATCGGAGGTGGGTGGACGTGTGTATGTGTGTCCGTGTCCATTTACACAAACACGCCCCCCACCTCCACCCACTGTGCCAAAATACCCCCACCCACCCACCCCCATCCCTATATTAAAGACCATAGTATAATTTGTCAGAAACATTCTATTATGTGAACCAGAAGCTTGTATTCATACAAAGGTTGTGGGGGTTTAACTGTGTATCACAACCATAGCCTCTTTCTTTTGAAACAAGAATTGGAATGGCAGAGACTTCCCTGTTCTCATTGTGCAGGCAATTTCCCCACCGGCAGGGAAAGAAGTGGAGGGCGCATTTATGCAGAGACGCATATTGTTCAACCGGTACATGCCACGATATATTCGCTATTACCCAAAGAGCTCCAGCTTGCATGCTGCAGATTATTAATCTGATCTGCATCCAAGTGTACTGCCCTCTGCTTTAGTTACTCCAGATCACTGTGAAATACAATCA
The DNA here is from genome assembly GCA_003113815.1 of Sphenodon punctatus. Lineage (NCBI taxonomy): Eukaryota > Metazoa > Chordata > Lepidosauria > Sphenodontia > Sphenodontidae > Sphenodon > Sphenodon punctatus. The sequence continues at coordinate 708,498 of QEPC01009246.1, forward strand.
GGCTACTAGATTTGCAAAGTACTTATCAGTTCAGGTCAAGGGCATAAATAAAAATGCTCTCTTGCTTTCCTGGTGTCTAAGCTTGAGGCATGAGATTAATAAATAGTTTGTTTGTTACCTTCCATAGAGACCTGAATTCTCACTGAGTGAGTCATACCTTCACGGACAGTCTACCTGGTGGGCATCGCCATCTGTCTTCTCTTTTCCATTCAGGTTCATCTCTCCTCTCATCTCTCAGATAGCAGGTGATTTCTGAGGACTGTAAATTCAGGACTCAACATGTCATTTCATCTCTTTCTTCTGGGTAGGGTTACCACCTGACTCCATGATTTCACACACAGGGGACGAGGTCACATCAACAGGGGTGGGGCAAAAAAGCTGTCACGCCCCCAGTGGGTGAAAACACAAAATGGCGCTAACTCCACATTAGCACCATTTTAACATTTCTTACGCATGTTGCCGGGCTGTATTGGCCTGGCAGCATGCCTAAGAAACATTAGAGTGGTATTAAAATGGAGTTAGCATCATGTCTGTTTACAACCGATGTAATCCCATCCTTGACAGTGCATTGTGATGTCCCAATACTCACCAGGGAGCAGGGCAATGTTCGAAAGGGATCAGGGAAGTCCCTATGATCTTAATACATACAGTCCGTGCCAAGCAGTCTATTTTTCCAAATTCGATTTTAAATAGGGGTGTACATTTTGTTTCCAATTTTATAATAACAAAAACAAAATAGATACTTTTTCATTTTTAATAACAAAAATGAAATAACATAATGAAAAACATTTAAAAATGGTTTTGTTATGAATTAATAGGAAAATGGCGGGTGTTTTCCAGACTGAGAGGGCTGAAGAGCAGCGTGCCTGAAGAGTCCGCTGCATCGAAGGACCCTTAGGTGTGGCCCTTAGCTTGGAACTTTTGGGAAGCCTGATGAAGTGGGAGCTTGGTGGGAGGATTAGAGGGGTTTATTTCGTGGTGTTTATGCTGGGGCGGGTAGAGAGTGTGGGGGGTCTTTGTATTATATTTTATTATTTGGAGGGGGAGGGATGAGGAGTGAGTGGGTTAGAGAGGAGGGATGGGGAATGTGTAGGGGGAGGGGGAGGGAAGTCCCCCGCTGCTAAAGCGGGGCAACCTGGAGGGAGATATGGTCCCAGTTGGGGCAAGGTGAGATCAGTGAGACGGGACAGATGTTTATTACAGGTCCCGATCACTACCCCCCAGGCCGATGGGCAGGTGGCTCTCGGTCAAGGACCCCCAGCCCTGTGTTGTTGCTGTTAAATACAAGATCAGTGGCAAATAAGGCAACAACTGTCTGGGAGGTAATCCTGGACCGTGCCGCCGATCTCGTATGTATCACGGAAACCTGTCTGGACAAGGAGTCGGGGCCCATTTTGACTGACCTTGTTCCGACCGGGTATTCTGTGCAGCATCAGACACGCTTGGAGGGATGGGGTTACGGTGTAGTCATGATTTGTTAAGGAGAGTTGGACTGTGAGGCAGTATCGGGTGCAATCCATATCAGGTATTGAGGGTCTTCATGTTGTGTTTGATTTGGCGGGTGACAGTTTTGGAGTGGTGCTTGTATACCATGCACCTACCTGTGCAGCAGCCTCCCTTCATGCTTTAGCAGAGGTGGTGCTGGGACTGGTGTTGCGGTCCCCGAAGTCAATAGTTTTGGGGGTCTTCAACATTCACGCCAAAGCTGACCTTATGGGAGCGGAGTATGAGTTCATGGCCACCATAGCAACCATGGACCTGTACAAGAGAGTTATCGGCCTGACACATCAGGGGGGGACATACCTAGACCTTGTGCTTTGCACCGGCTTTGAGGCGGGTACTCCATTAGTGAGGGAGTTATAAGCTGTACCCTTGTCATGGACAGACCATTACCTCCTGCAGGCCTCGCTCCTGGCGCATGTCTGCCCCTGGAAAGGTGCAGAACTGATTTGGATGGTTTGCCCTCTGAGGCTGATGGAACCAGATCGGTTCTGGAAGGCTCAGTGAGTTTCCCTCTGACCTTCATGACTGTTCCATCGATGATCTCCTCTTGCTATGGAATCCCTTGCTGATGGAGGTCATTGATTGGACAGCTCCTAGGCGGCCACTGCCCGGGCGACAGCTCTGCACAATTCCTTGGTTCTCTGAGGAGCTGCAGGCGCTGAAGTGAGAAGGGCGGTGGTTGGAGAGATGGTGGTGGTGTTCACGTGCTGAAACTGACAGATTGCATCATAGAGTCCGTTTACGAGCCTATGCCGTAGCTACGCGGGCAGCAAAAAAGGAGTTTTTTGCTACCCTCATAGTATCTGCTAAATCCTGTCCAGGGGAGCTTTTCCAGGTGGTGCGGGGGCTGGTCAGTCTGGCCTCCCTTTGCCTTGGAGTGGAGTCATCTACTACTCACTGTGACATGTTTGTGAATTATTTTGTGGATAAAATTGCTCAGATTCAGCATGACTTAGATGCCGCAATTAATACATATGGGGAACTGAAGGCTATGGAAACCCCATCTTGTCTGGTTTTGGGATCAATTTCAGTCGGTGACACCCACCAATTTGGTTGGTGTTTTGGGGGCTGTTAGGGCCACATTTTGTGAATTAGATCCTTGCCCGTCCTGGCTGATTAAATCTTGCTGGGAGACAATGGGGCTGTTGTTGGTTGGGGTGGTCAACGCCTCCCTTTGGGAGGGCAGAGTGCTGGGCTGTCTCAAAGAGGCAGTGGTTTGGCCTCTGCTCAAGAAACCATTGCTTGATGTTGACTCCCTTGCCAGCTATCGGCCTGCCTCTAGCGTTCCCTTTTTAGAGAAGGTTATTGAACAGGTAGTGGCTCAGCAGCTCCAGGGACATCTTGACCACATCGGTTATCTGGAACCCTCTCAGTCGGGATTTCATCCGGGGTATGGCACCGAGACTGTGCTTGTGGCTTTGATGGATGATCTGCACTCGGAAATGGACCTGTGTCATTCAACCCTGATAGTTCTCTTCGATTTTTTGGCTGCATTTGATACAGTTGATCCCGGGAGGTTGGTGATGCAACTGCGGGACTGTGCAGGGGTGGGCGGGACTGTTCTCGAATGGTTCTGCTCTTTCCTGACCAGTAGAACGCAGTGAGTGGTTCTTGGGGAGTCTTTTTCATCATACTTAGACTTCTCGTGTGGAGTCCCAGAGGGTTCAGTTTTGTCTCCTCTCCTGTTCAACGTGTACATGCAGCCACTTGGTGATGTGATCAGGAGGTTCGGCGTGCAGTGTCATTAATGTGCTGATGACACCCAGCTGCATCTCTCTTTTTCAACAGACCCAGGCCCTGCGGTCTTGGTGTTTACTCAGTGTTTGACAGCTGTGGGGGACTGGATGAGGACTAACCGACTGAGGCTGAATCCTGACAAGACGTAGTTGATGTAAGGTGATGGAGATGATGGCCCCCGTTATTGGGAGGGTCTGCCCCAGGTACATAGTCTGGGGGTGCTCCTCTATGCACAGTTCCACCTGGATGCCCATGTGGAAACTGTGGCGAGGAGTACCTTTCGTCAATTACATCTGGTGTGACGACTTTGACTGTTTGTCTCAGGCTCTGATCTGGCCACCATCATCCATTCTTTCATCACCTCCAGATTGGATTATTGTAGCGTGATATATGTGGGGCTACCCATGGTGATGGCTCAGAAACTGCAGCTGGTGCAGAATGCGGCGGCCTGTTTTCTGGTAGGACTTGGCCGCTGGGATCATATTACACCAGTGCTCCGCTCTCTGGACTGGCTGACAGTGGTTTTCTGGGTCCGATTCAAGGTGTTGGTTTTGGCCTATAAAACCCTAAATGGCCTAAGCCCTACCTATCTGCGGGACCACCTGACTCCACAGGTGCTGGATGGACCCCAGGGTCATCTGGGGGTGTCCTGCTCGAGGTCCCCCGAGTCTTCTGGGTGGTCATCCATGGGAGGGCGTTCTCGGTGGCCACACCACGGCTGTGGAACTCCCTTCTGGTGGAGGCCCAGTTGGCCCCGGATCTCCTCTCTTTTCAGAGAAGTTGTAAGACCTGGCTGTTCTGCCAGGCATTTGGCGGGGGAGATGGGTGATGGGTTGGAGGTTGGTTATTTTTTATTTGAGGGGGGTATGGGGTTATTTTCTTTTCCTCCTTTGAGTTGTTTTAATTGTTGTTTTATGACTAGTAAGCCACCCCAAGCTGCCTGTGGCAGGAGGGGCGGGGTAGTAAAAGTTTGAAAATAAATAAATTAAAATCTGAAAAACACATTTTTGGCTGTAACCTCTTTGTCATCTGATTTTGATGTATCATTGCAGAATTGTACCCACAATGGAGGGTATTATGTGTGCCAAAGTTCAGAAAAATTGGATAAAGGGATCCGATTTTATGAGCAGTTGTAATTTGTTGTTTTATATAAATCTGCATACACATTCCTGGATGCAACATCTTTGTCTCCCATCTGATTTGTATATAACCTCACAAGATTATACCTCTCCCCAATATTACTATCTCTGCCAAATTTCAAAAGTATTGGATAAAGGGTCCATAGGTTATAAGCAATTTACTTGTAAATCCATTTCAGACTGTAATACCTTTGTATTCCATCAATTTTACAGACAAGTTTGTAACATTGTATCTCAGATTTGCAGGATCACCTCTGCCAAATTGTAGAACGATTTGACTATGAACAATTGAAGTTTCCCTCTTGAAGACTTTCGGTATTCAGGTAAAAGCACGTGCAGTCCCATGCAGGAAGGGGGCTGTAGAAGGGACGGTGAGCAGCCCAACAGACTGACAGACACTTTCACTGGCCAATTAATGCATTCTTTCACCTTTACAGGAGGACCAATGAGTGGTGGCTTCAAGGCGGGCATAGAGGGTAGATATAAGCTACTGTTTTGGGGGCCTGCTCTTTGTCTGTGGTTAGTTCTGACTTTGGTCAGAGCATTTTCTCAGACTTTGCTGGCAGGCTTTGTGTGTGTGTTGCAGTGAGCTCTAGCGCGTATGCACGCACGCACACACACACAGTTCAGCTAGCTACATAAATTCAATCCCCATGCACCTGGGGTGCTGCCCAATATCCTCCTGCCCCCTCATGGGGCATTCTCTGCAAGTTTATGGATACCCCCATGCACCCGGGGTGCCTGCCTAGACTGAAACCTGTACCAAACAGTAGAGAGGAGAGAGATTGCCTCTGGTCAATTTGCTTGACATTTCAAAGACACCTTGGCTGGGACAGAGATGTGATTGCCTCTCTTACTTCCTGATTCCAGCTTTCTAGAACCAATCCTGGGTGGCTCTGAGGTGGGCACAGAAAGGACATAACTTGGATTTCAGGCAGCAAGGCAGAGGGCAGGGGGGAGCATCCTAGCAATCAGGAGACATGGTTCACACATCCAGTCTGGCCAATTTTCATCACAGGTCACATTCACACCTGATGCCTGGCATTGTTAAAATGACGCACAGGCATAGACACGGCAGAGGGGAGGAGCCTCATGCCTGCAGTAGTGCTGGTGTGAATGGGGATCTGCCATGGCTAGCTTCACGCATGAAAGGGTGCAAAACCCAGCCCTGTCGTGCATGAGCACCTGTCTCTTATACACATCTAGATGTGTATAAGAGACAGGTCGTGCACAAGGCTAGTCGCGGCAGAACCCCTTTCGCACCGGAGCTACTGCTGGCATTGGGCTCTTCCCTGCTGCTGCATCTTTGCCTGTGTGTCATTTTAAAAGTACCAGGCATCAAGTGTGAATGTGCTAACAGTCACATCCTACAGCACCGTGACAAAGGGCATGAGAGAATTCCTTATTAGCTGTTTCCTAAGCAGATACTTCCAACTTCCCAGTAACAAGTGAGGGAGAGGGGTTGAGGGGTGGGTGGGTCACAGCACAGAATGAGGATGTTTGGTTGACATTTCTGCTGGCCAATTGACATCACAAACACATCTTGTACCACAGTGACAAACATACGAAAATCCCTGGCTTAGACTCATACTCTCCAGATGCTGTGCAGGTGTATAACTTTGGGACCATTCATCTGCTAACTTTTAAAAGATGCTCCTAAAGGCCTGAGACAGAGGCCTACTGGCTTCCATGTAAACTGGTCGGAATGAAAAAATGTTACAGCCAGAAATGCATTTAAAAGTAAATGGCTTCTAAATTTGGGTCCTTTATCCAATATCTCTGACATTTGGCAGGGATAGTACCCTTGGTGAGGGGTATAAACTTGTCAAGTTTCATCCAAATAGGGTAAGAGACAAAGACGTTACAGTCAGGAATGTGTACACAGAACTTTGTAAAATAACAAAGGTCAGCTGATTATAAAATAAGATTCTTTTAACCATTATTTCTGAAAATTAGCACACACAATGCCCTCCTGGTGGGGGTATAATCCTGCCAAGCTTCATCAAATTCAGGTGAAAAATTAAATATTACAACAAAAAATGTGTTTTCTATTGAAACCAATGGAAAGTAAAAACAAAACTGAACCGAACACGAATGACACTTTAGTAATGAAAATGAAATGAATAACAAAAACTAGAGTTACTGTGCACATCCCTAGTGTTAAAGAATGCGTCTTTATGTGGCTCTCTGTACATATCCCCAAGGAAGGAAGCATAAGAGGAATCATACACACAGTGGCCCAACTTTTTGTTCTGGAAATGATTTATACCCAGAAAACCTTGCCGAACTCAAGGTCTGTAGTAGAGCTGAAATGAAGACCAGAAATAAACTAATCAAATCTACTTTACCCAAACTGAAAATAACTGATATTATGCTCCATCAGGTACCTGCTTTGGTTTTTCAGTTTACTTATTTATTTTGGTGGTTTGGTCGTTTTGTTGTTTCAGTTTTGGCACTTTGCACTATCACAGATACACAACTGCTAAAAATGTCAGCAAAATACTGAAACAACCAAACAACCAAAAGAAGCAAAGCAGAAAACCAAAAACCGGAAAAAGAATACTTGAAAAAAATGGATATGTGAATACCTGCTTTGGTTGCAGAACTACTTGAAGGGCAACCAGAAAATGCAAATAATTCCCAGGACTAATAACCTCACTACCCGTCTCAGTTCTAGTGGGCATGACGTAGATGTCCTATAGGAAAAGATAAAGAAGCATGTCGAGCTAAATAACAGATAACTACAGAATACTGTTGTATTTAAACAAGACCAGACTTTATGGGTAAGCCAAGGTTATCTCAATGACAGTTGTAATCATCAGCATTTTATTCTTCTTGTATTTCTGTGTAGACCTAGTGACCGTAACATTTCAGGCAAGTAAAAAATTATGTTTGAAAGGAAGAAATGTGCCTCCAAAAATGTGGAACAAATTTAAGTGGACTTTGTTTTCTCCATTAAAATAGCAGAATATATAACGACATTCAATTTTCCTCCATAGCATTTTGCACTTCTATAGAGGTGGCTCCTCTTTCCTCTTAAATCCTGAAACATATTTAAAAATACCCTTTTAATTCGTCACTTCCAATACCTTTCAGTCGTGGTCATGGATTGTAACTGTAACAGGGGACCCAATCCTGGTTGCACTAATGCAGATGAGAGTTTTGCCATTCACTTCAAGGAAAACAGGATCATTCTACAGATTTATGTATTGTCTGAATTATGTGCTTTCTCAATTCCTGCTTATTTCAATGGGACTCAGAAGCGCTCAGCATCTCAGAAGAATTACTAAGCAACCTAGCAGGATTAGGCCATTAACTCCTGCAGTATTCATTGCTTCATACAATTCCTACAGCTTAATGCAATTGGTTAGCCTATAAAGTTGTGGTGTTTAATTGGTTTCTTATTTCTAAATTAAATTTAACAGTCATGAAGGGTATTAGAGTGACAGCTATGGAAAAAACATAGGACCAGAATCTAAGCCGGTATTGCTCTATTTGAAGCCATGAGAACCCTTTCCCCTCCCCACAGACCACTTTGAAAATTAGTTAAAATTCACAAGCTTATTAGGCGTTGATGGTAAGGAACTGAAGAGGTATGGTCACGATGGAAGACAGAAGGAGAGGTTCCAAATCATGGATCTATGCCTTTCCTCCAACATTTCATAAAAAAAAATATGTACATTTAATGCTATCCCTGACTTTGCATAAATTTGCATGTACTGCACTCCTGTAGCCCAGCAGGTTCAGAGTCTGGGAGTATTGTTGGACTCCGATCTCCACCTAGATCAGTACGTGGAGGTGGTGACTAAATCTGCCTTCGGCCAGCTGTATCTGGTGCGGAGGCTGCATCCATATGTCTCCAGACCCGACCTGGCCACCATCATTCATGCCTTTATCACCTCGAGGCTGGACTANTGGTGGGAGCACATCACTCCCATGCTCTGCGAGCTGCACTGGCTGCCTATAGCGTACCGAGCCAGATTCACAGTCTTGGTTTTGGCCTATAAGGCCCTACGCAGTCTTGACCCTTCATACTTCAGGGACCGCCTCACCCTCCGCGCCCCAGAATGACCCCTGTGGTCTTCCGGGGGTGCCTTCTTGGAGATCCCCCATGTAAAACGGGGGACCACAATGGAGAGGGTGTTCTCAGTGGCCATACCACAATTGTGGAACTCCCTCCCGGAGGAAGCCCATCTGGCCCCAAGTTTGTTGGCCTTCCGCTGGGCCTGTAAGGCTTGGCTGTTCTCTCAGGCCCTCAGAGGAGGGGAGGGTGTGTTGGGAAATCAAAATGTGTGTGTGTGTGGGGGGGGTAATGGGGTCTTTTAGATGGATTTTAAAATGTTTTTATTTGTTGTGTTTTATTGTTGTTTTTTATTTTTATGTTGTACACTGCCCCGAGATGCCATGGGCATGAGGGGGTGGCTAATAAATGTAAATAAATAAATAAATAAATACTTACTAAAATTTGTAATGGCCTACTGACTACCTTTGGAGATCAGCTGGAAAAAAGGATGTCTGTGTGAGAGGCTCCATGTTCACGTATGTATGTATGGCCCTTTTCACGTGGGCCGCGGTGGGTGGGTGGCGCAGTGGGTGGGTCGTGAGTGGGGGTGCATTCCCACACCTCCCCACTCACCCTCACCCATCTCCATGCATGGAGCATTGAATATTGGCTCCCGTTGCTCCATGCGTGGGTGATGGGCGGAGGTGATTGGAGCATGGGGAGTGCGCACACACACACCCAACCACCACCCACAGTGTTCCCACGGGCGCCCCCCCATTCCCCCCCCATGGCACACGCACCCCCCACCCTCACATGTGTGCAGGGGGGGGCACCCGTGAGAAAAGGGTCTACGTGTTGGACTGATGGTTCAAGTTACAACTGAACCTGTTTTAAAAAGTCAAAAATCTCAAATGGGTGCATTGACTTTGGTTCTAAATTTTTGTTCTAGAGTCACTCCGAGGTTCACAAATAGAAGCAGTGACAGTCCCTTTCAGCACACGAAAACAACTTTCACAAAGAAACTCAGGTCCCTCCTACCTTCTTTAGTTTTTATCTTGTTCCCAGGCACAGAGTTTCCTCTTGCCTGGGTGCTGGCTTTCTTTGTTCTTTGAAAACAGAGCTTTCCCAAGATTTTTAAGGTGAAAAAGGTGCTCCACTCCTGCCCCTCAGCAATGATTCACAACTCTTTTCTCCTGCTTGATTAAGGAGGTGTTAATGACTCTGTAGCAGGGAGGAGCAGACTGTTTGAGGGACTGTACCTTTAAGGGATAGCACCAGCAATATTGGAGCAGGTGCTACCGGAGACCCTGGAGCTGGAGTGCAGTGAGAATGGCAAGTGTTGCCTCACACCTGGGCTTGGGCATGGCCCAAAGCCTAGAAAATTTGAGTGGGACTTACTTAGAGAGGGGATGGTGTGAGAAACAGGAGCTGAGGAGCAGCAGCTCCGCTTCAGAGACACGTCCTGGGAATGGTGGACTTATTATGGGGTGCACACAGTTGGAAAGGCCTCCTTGCTCCCCCCTGCTCAGAAAAAGCCAAGTGGGGAAGTCCCAGCTCAGCTGAGCATCATGCGGGCCACGGAGAAGCAGGGACCAGGACCAGAGAAGGAGCAGTCGGGTGGTGAGGTGAGTCAGTCTGGGATTGGCCCAGGGCATACTGGGACATCCCAGGAAGTCCCTTGAGCATTGGGCTCCCAGTGGTGGGTTGGGTACTCCATCGGGTGCCTGAAAATGCAGATATTACCCATGGGAAGCAAATGTGCTACCTGCTGCAGCTCTAATCTGGAGATGTAAGGAATGGTTCCATGGGTGCTGACATGAGCATTCGACATAGGTTGTGTGATGAGTTAGGCAGTGGTCCCTTTAAGGCTGACTGGCTCCTCACTTTGGCCCTGCCCTCTTTGAAAGGTATATAAAGGGGGATGGGTGCAGAGAGAAGTCAGTCTGCTCCGAGCAATTGAAAGGGAAGGAACTCAAAAGATAGCAGGCTGCAGCCAGGGAGCTGACTCTCGTACGGAAGGCCAAAAACGTTGGAGAGGAAGTATGTGGGCAGCATTATGACCCTAAGGATCATTGTGCCTGTTTTATATTCAGATTTTGATTGACATCAAGTGGTGAATGTCTCAAATTTGGCCTGAGTGTGGTGGCTAGGCCTGATCACAGGCACCTAATGACTGAAAAGCAGACCGATATATACATCTCCCAGACTACACCGAACGTGAGTTAAGAACACTGGGGGTGGGGATGTGTGTGTACACCGGTGGAAATCAGGGACCGATTTGTACCTGAAACTGGTACCTAATTTGGTACCCATGGGGAATGCACAACTTGTCTCTTCCCCTTTTTACCATCTAATCTGCTACAAATCAAGACGCATGACAAACCTCACACAAGGCATGATTCAGCTATAACCATGAGCCCTCCAGACTTTATGCCTTGGTCAGACCTGTGTCATGGGCGAACCTGATATCCTAAGTCACGTCGCTCCTTGGCTCCCAGGGTCCTGTAATTCCCTCTTAACGTCCATTTTCTGCTTTCCTACATTGTTCCATGAGTCTGGTCGGTTTTACTGCTAACACTATTCCTAAGTAGTAGTAAATAAGTTTATTGTTGGCCACATAGCCTTCACAATATAAACATTACCTAAACATCATTAATTTGATCAACATAGGAGTGGGGAAATACAATATCCACCGCTGATTGTACAATATTTCACTATTTAAAGTTTAAGGTTTATGTACACTTTCAAAAATAAATCCCACCAGTTAATTTCCATGCTCTGATTTATCCCCCAAATATTTTATACCAGTCGAACTTCTCCTACAAGTGTACATAATTCTCTAAACATAATTCATTCTAGCAACATAGGAGTGGGGGAATACAATATCCGCCACTAATCACACACTATTTCACTATTTAAAATGTACACTCTGTCCGAGATAAAATCCCAACCACAATCACAAGTATCCATGCGCTGATTTATCCCGCATTCTTTCAGTAGAACAAATTAGGAAGTTAACAGAGCTGAAACGCATAGTCAGTATGTCATTTGTGAATATTGTTCAGATATTCCGCTGTGTATCTGAATTATATTTATCCACTGAAATTAAATTTGTGTATTCACTAATTTGGATATTTGGTTTTGGATGCTTTGGTTATTTCTTCTGTGTTTCAGTATTTCAGTTCTGGGTATTTTAATTTACTGGGTTATTTGGTTTCAGGTATGTCAGGATTTGCTCTCCAGTTGAGCCCAACCCAGCCTGCCATGCCCAGCTGAACCTTGTAGGCTTCCTGACTGAGCTCCTCCCTATCTCCTGATTGGTCCAGCCTGTCAGGAAGAAGCGTCTATAACATAGTGGCAGGAAATAGATGCTGCAGGCTAGTCAATGCTTCTGCAGTAAACTGTGTCCCACTAACCCTTTGGATTCTTTGACTCTGCTTCCCTGGGACCCCCAGTACTTTCTTCCTTTGGACTTCGCTTCAGTTGGAACTCTGCCAGCCACGTCTGAATCCCAGCCCTGACTGTGAGATGTCCTTATCGCTGCACTCCGTGCAACCCTACCATCTATCCCTCTTGCTCAGTACCCGTTTCCACTCCCACCTGGACTGGCCTATGGACGTCAGACCCATTGGCTGGATATCAATCCTGTATTTGGACTGCCCTGCCCAGCACAGTTGCTGCTTGTGTATGGACTGATTCCTGGTTTTTTGACCCACTGGCCTGCATACTGTCTTCACTTCTTGGGCACCCCTTCTACTCTGGCCCTGCTCCTGCTGCGACTCAACTCTGGTCCTGCTCTGACTATTAGGCAAAAAAAACCATGTCTTGGTCCTGACAGGGTATTTTGGACACTTTGATTGTTATGTAGTACTTTAAATAACACTACCAAAGTGTCCAAGTACCTGAAATGAATAACCAAATAAAGTGAAATACCCAAAATGAAGCACTGAATAAAGTGAGAAGCATATAGCACCCCATATATGCATATCCCAAACAAATAGGATAGCTCAAAATCATCAGATTTGGTATTTGATGTGAGTAATTGTTTCAGATTTAGGAAGCGATAGTTTTAAAAATGGATTAATGAGAAGGAAGCAAATTGTAGGACAGTCTTTAATAGAAGTATCTGAGGAACATTTTTTTTAAAAAATCAGCTGCTGACAAGCTTGGCACTGTTTCCACAGAATATGCAAACTTATTGTAAATTTTAAAGTACTGTTTTTGGTGTCTCCATATCTCATCTGCCTGAAGAGAAATTTTTTGTATCCCACTTTGACTGAACACTCTGACTCATCCTTAGCTACAGCTCTGTGACTGAGCAGTTATAAATAATCATTAATATTACCAATTTGACCACCCATACTAATGGCATTCATACTTCTAGTGTGCAGCTTCAAATATCACAGAGAAGGCAACATCCACAGAAATGTCAGCGTTGACTTCAGTGAGAGCAGAGTTTTGTATTTGTCACCACTGACAGAATTTTTAAAAGTGCATGTCTCAGTGAAAGTATTTTGCAGCATTCTGCACCTTTTCCAGCTGACATCAAAATGTAAAGTCAGATCCTCACTTAATGCAGTTTGAGAGGATGCGTGGTAAAGTGGTGGTGCTGCTGACCTGAACTGTGGGATACTTGCTTTTGGTTCCTGGCTCTATCAGAAATTTTCTGCTTGATCTTGAGCACAATATGAATCTTTCTGTCCCCTAGGGTTAGATGCAGACAAGTCCAGACTGCAACTGCCCCTCCCGACCCCCAACAAGAGTATGAGAAACATTGGGCGATTTCAGAAGTGACGTGGTGAATGTCCACCACAGTCAACCTCAGTCAAACGCGGGGGGTGGTGAAAGCGCCGTGCATGTCTGTTTGCTCGCATCCAGATGTTCACCACAGTCAAACGCGGCCCGGGGTGAAGCTAACCACGCTTCCTGAGGTCGGGGCGGGAGGAGGTTCAAAAGTGTGGTGAATGGTCACCACGGCAGGGGTGAATGAAAAGAAACTTCTGAAAGGAAACCCGCAGCCGCGGTGAAAGGAATTGACCTCAGCCGCGGTCCCATTCTTGGGCTCGAACCGCGGTCCACGTCTCCACTGCATGTCTGTTGTGTTCCCCTGGCCCATGTTCTCTCTGATTGCCCCCGGGCAGTGGTCACGATCCTGTCACTTCTGTTAGGGCCACACGTGTCACCACAGCCCACGGTGAATCTGTTCACACCGGGGTGGGATTCACTGTGGTGAATTGGAACGCGTCACTTCTGAAATCACCCATTGACACAAAATGCAGGTCCACATGGCTTCAGACACAGGGAGCCTAGTCCTATGGAAGGCCTTCAGTGATTTGACAGGGGCCCCCCAACACATGAATCCCATGAATAACACATGCATAAGACATGGGATCATAGGGCCTGCAATTCAGGGAGCTCTGGAACCCAAAAGGGTGTTATACGTAACTGAATATAAAAAATTAAATACAGTAACATCCCCTTTTTTTCTAATTGCTCAATTAGTGTGTGTTGGGGGTGGGCAAGTAGAGTAGAAAGATGGAATATGTACCTGGTTGGGTATGTCACTTCTGCACAATTCCAGGGCCCCGTGGCAGTCTGGTGGGGAAGGACTAGGAGCATCCTCTCTGGAAAAGGAAAGTATACTCTCTACCAACTTTCCTTTGTCAATGACTGTCAAACATTCCTATGTCCGGCATGGCTGTGGGCCTTATGTGTAGAATGAGGGTGATAGGAGTTAGGAAAAAAAAATCCTAAATGCAAAATCATTTGGCCATTGAAAAGAGGGAAAAGGAGACTATGGGGAAGACACAACAGTTTGCAAATACCTGAAAGCTTTGGAGAAGATGAGGAAGAACAGTTACTCGCCACTGCCACAGAAGACTTAATTAGAGGAAGTTAGATTCCAGTGAAATGTTAGTGAAAACCTTTTAAGTGTAGGAACTGTTGGGCAATGGAAGAGGTTGGCTATGGAATCTTATTTCTTGGATGTTTGTAAAAACAAACAAACAGCTGAACAAGGGGTCTCTCCTTGAGATGCTGCAGGTCAGAGATCCTCAGACTGCAAGTTGGTTCTACAATTAGGATTGTGGCATCTGCAGATGGAGCACTGATTCAGTTGGTATTTTATATATTTTGTATATCTTTGTTGCTGTCTTCGGTCCTGGGATTACATGTAAATGTAATCCGGTGCTCCGCGCTCTGCACTGGCTGCCTATAGTGCACCAAGCCAGATTCAAGGTGTTAGTATTGATTTACAAAGCCCTGCACGGTCTGGGC
>QEPC01009246.1:725428-736061 GCA_003113815.1 Sphenodon punctatus
GGGGGGCCACAATGGAGAGAGCATTCTCGGTGGCCAGGCCACGGTTATGGAATTCCCTCCCAGAGGAGGCTCACCTGGCCCCAGACCTGTTGGCCTTCCGACGTGTCTGTAAGACTTGGCTGTTCACCCAGGACTTCGGAGGGGAGTGGGGGTTGGTTTTTAGTGATGTTTTTAAATTGCTGGGGGTTGATTTACTGTTGTGTTTTATTGTTATATTGGGTTTTATAATATTGTACACTGCCCTGAGATGCCGTGGGCATGAGGGGGCGGCCAACAAATGGAATGAAATAAATAAATGAATGAATGTCAGGATATCCATGTTCCATTGTAGCACCTGAGGTCTCCCTTTTGACTATCACAGCAACTGAGGTCAGCCAGGAGCACCTTCTCTGATGATACACGTGAGTTTATCAAGTCCATAAATCAACGCCATGCAGAGGGTCATTCTTGGTGGTTGCTCCATAGTTGTGGAATTCTCTTTCCATAGAGGTTCACCAAAGCCCAAATCTGAGCCTTTTCCAGAGGTAACGCAACCCCTTTTTATTCAACCAAGCATTTAGCAGGCATGGATGGGGGTCGGGGAGACTGGGGGGTGAGGGATTTTTACTTGGTTTGGGGTCTACATATTTTTATTTCTCGTAACCCATCCTGAACCCTAGGGAGTGGGCAGGCTATAAATGTAAATTAAATACGTAAATAATGACATCAGGGCAGCAAATAAAATCTTGGGGAGCACTTCCGTAGGTTATTCTACTGTGGAGAAGAGGGTTGAACTACATGATCCTAGAGCTCTAGAGCCCCTTTCAGTCATGTGATCCCTACTTGTTGGTTGTTTTGGGATTCTAGGTTGTTTTTAATTGTAGCTTTATTGCTATCTTTTTAAAAAAAATGTTTTAAAATGTTGTTAGCCGCCCCCAGATGCCTGAGGCAGGATGGGGTGGCATATAAATTTTAATATAAATAAATAAATAAAAATAAATAAAAACACTACACTGGGATGGGGGGGGTCTTGTGAGGATAAACACATTTTAAACAGGAATGGTAGTGGGAGCAGTATAGAGTGTTGTGGACTGAATATGACATCACTTTTTAAAACAAAAAAAAAACTCCTCACCAACTTAAATGGAACTAGAATTGAGCACTAAATAGGAATGTGCGGACGTGGTTTGGATATTCAGAGTTTGGACCAAACTCAGTCTGTTCGGACATCCGAACCGAACTCAAAAATGGCTGAACAGTTTGGTCATGTTCGGGTGAGTTTGGATGAGTTCGGGGGTGGGGAAAACATGACCGGAAGGGGTAGGCAGCTGAGAAACAGACTTCCTGACACCATGGGGGGAGAGCAGGAGTTGTTTTAGGACCAAATTATACCGATACCGAAAATAATCTTCGAATTTGGTATCGTATCGATAGTACTATTTTTGAATGTTCACCCAAGTTCGACCGAACCAAACTCCCGAACCCAAACTCAGGTTTCGAACCGAACATCCAAACCGCATTCTGTTCGCACATCCCTAGTACTAAAGCAGTAACAAAATGAGAATTTAAAAAAAAAATTATTTATGGGCACAGTTTCCTGCACTAGTTTAGTGACAATAGGCTTGATTCTCCCTCCACCCTTATTTATTTTATTAATCTTTTTGGTGCTACCCTGGTTTTAATTGCTGTAATTTTATTAATGTTTCAAAAATATTTATAACTGTATTTTTATAATTTTGTTGAGATTATTAGCCGCCCCGAGCTGTTTTCAGGAGGGGCGGGATATAAATTTGATAAAATAAATACAATAAATAAATAAATTCTCTTTTCACTTAAACCAGAAGTAACCCCCACAAAGGCAGTGCCGTGCCACTAGCATGAGTAAGCTGAGAACTCTTGTACCAATAAATCTGGTACGTTGTCTGCATTTCTAACCCCCCCCCCTTCCTTTCAGAGGGATTCTTTTGTTTGTTTCCTCCCTAGCCCCTCTGCTTGTCTCTTTATTTTCATTTTCTTTGAAGTCTTAAATCCTGCAGGTGACCAAACTTTCATCCATAATCTGTAGCATTCAAATTAAAAGGAATGGTGTATAGATTCTAGGATTTTCTACACACCCTGACTAAATCCTACTAGGGTCCCTCATGAATGAGTTAAAGCCGGGAGCAGAGTGTGAAGCTAAATTGATCCAATCAATGTGCCACATACAATCATGTTGTATTCATCACTAGTCAACAAACAAGCTGAAAACCCAGATACAGTATATATTTTCTCCCTTAATAAATTGCCACTTTATCTAAATGATGGCCTATCTCAGAATGTTTAGCAATCTCATCTAGACCACTTTCTTTCTGACCTTCATTAATCATTGTACAGCCTTTCAATTTTATAAATAATAGCATTCCATATATCTTTCTGCAGCCGCCTACTTCTAAAATGCATTTGTCTGCACTGCACTCATGTTCCATTAAGAGCAAATATGATCATTTTTCACAGCAAACCCGGCTGTAGCTTTAAAGAAAACAGATAGGATGGAAATAAGTGCATTTTCCTTCAGTAGCATTAAACAAAAAAGGTTAAGCTCCCACTGACAGGAAAGATGTATTTGCAAGTGATTAGTTATATTTCTATCATAGCGCTTGTCTGTGTTCTCCTTTTGATGTTTAAACAAAGCTGTTCAACACACTGGGCTGTATTCTCTGATGTTGATTTATAGGTAGGTCTGAATTCCAAACACTGAGCTACTACTAGGAAAGGCATTAATAAAAAGCAGAGACTGTCTTCCTGCTGGTTTAGTATGTGACTAAGCTAGCCTGTAATAGGCCTCAATCTGTCAAGAGCAGGTGTATAATGGGGGAGTCCTTCAGGCACAAAGACCTGAGCTATTCACAGAGGGCCTCATTCCGTGGCACTCACGACAAATGTTGAAACACAAATTTACAAAATTGTTTTGACACAAAATTATTTCAGCTATTACGACACGGCCTCAACATTATTTAGGTGAGCTGAGGCTAGGGAGAAACAGCTAGCAACCCCGGATGGATCTCACAAAACTACTGTACGTAATTGGGAAACATAATGGCAGATGTAATGCAACATAGACAAGTGGGAAGCAATGCACACTGGGAACAACATTAAAATCCAGCCATACATTCTGATGGGCTCTGAATTAATTGCAAAGCTCTTAGGAAAACACTGAAGGATCCAGCTTGGGGAAGATGTCCATTTGACGTATAACAACAATCAAAAGATGTGAATAGGAAATGAGAAATCATTATAAATGCAGAGAATAGTCGGTAAGTATTATAAGGTTATTTTATAAAACGGCATGATCAGACACCAAATACAAGGGGGGGAAATGCCAGTAAAGGGAAAGTTGTTAAAAGGCCATAAGAAAGGACACAAATACATATTTGTAGAATTTCCAGGATTATTTCTAATGGAAGAAGAAAGGCAGAAGGAGTCAGGCCTATACAGTTATGGAAGAAGACCAGTCAGAAGCTCTTAATTATCACTTGTGTAGTACTAGTGCAAACATGTATGGAGATTAAATTGAAAGGCAACACATTTTCAATGGAGGAGAGTGTCCATCTTTTTTATGCAATATCGAGTTTGCCAGTGGCCCCTGGCATTTAATTCAAATATCTCCGACTGAAAGCAGATTAGTAATTACTGCAACAAAGTTGATGGTAGTATCTAGTAAGTTGTAATTGCCATGACAGGACATACTGTGGAAAATAGGAGCATCAGAAATTGAACCTGCTTTAAAGGTGCCATTCATCCTGGAGCCAAAGGAGGATTCCCATCAGGTGTTGGCGCTGGGTTATATAACATGCTATTGGGCAGTTTTGATTTCAGTCACTGGAGGTACACGATACACACTATTTAACTCACAGCAGAGAATCTTCCATTGCACATGGCCCTTGAGAAGGTTGCTCTATCAGTCTTGGTGCCTTTTGCTATCAGACATCAATTTAATTTGGTCTTTTTAATTGATGTCTAATGGCCAAAGGGGTAGGGAGAAAAATGACCCTTGAAGACGATTGGACATTTAGCAAAGGCTGGGTTTCGTTCCACCAGCTGTTTTGTGAGGGAAATGGGGTAGAATTGCAGACCTACTCCTCCAAGCTGCCCCTACAAAACTACAAGCTAGGATCTATGTGAACAAAGTACCCATCTCTCCAGAAATTAGCTTGGCCAGCTACTAGGTGATGGCGAGGAACAAGGATGAAAGATGAACAAGGTCTCGGCTCCATATTTTTCTCAACAGTCCTAATTGTGAGGGACCATCCATACAGTAGGGAAATCTGATTTGCTGTCGCTGTTTCTACAGTGTGCTTTAAATCATGTTATGGCCATACTTCCTTCTTCAGAGAAATAGTATTTGGGGTAATCTCCCTGAGGGGGGAAATAATGTGACACAGGCTCCCCTTTACCAGTACCAGCTGATGTAAAATTGCAATTTTATTTGGTGCAATTTAGCAATACTTGCACTAAAGCGATGCCTCCCACCCTCCTCTGGAGGCTTACTGTGAAATCACAATGTGTTCATGGGAACAGGAAAGTCATTTCACATTGCAACTTTTTATTTGCTGTAGGTGGTTCCTAGGCATACAGGATTGCACGCTTCATACCCCATTAACTTGGAAAGGTTGAATGTCAAGAAAGGCCTCGGCTTCCTAAAACAGCAATGATTCCAAATAGTTAGTAGCCTTAAGGCTTTCATACTTCAATTCTGAGTTGCAGTGCCTTCATCTAATCCTGATGCCCCTATGACTCAGCAGTAGGTGGGATAATCACAGCACGTGCACTTCAGACAGCGTCTGCTGTATCACTTCACCGCTGCTGATTCCCCCCAACCCCCACCTCCAAAGGCAAGAAGTATGATCTCCATGGGGTATCCATCTAAGGAATCAGAGCTCCAAGACTGCTGCAGGAGCATAGCCCCCCCTTACAGCATATCATGCCAGGTAATTGGGCTGGCTGAAAACTCGGCTGTGGAGATGAGCTTGAAGTTTTCTTTCTTTCTTTTAAGGGTTACCACTTTTTAAAGGGTTAGCAAGGCTTGCTAACCTTCTACAGCTTATGTTCTCACCATTTTGATGGAAGACTGTTGGACTGTTGCTTGTAGACAAGAACTTAAATTAATGCCTTCCTGTATTCTTATCCACACTAAATTATCAAAAAGAGAAGAAAAAAAAAATGGCCAAGGGGTAAGTGTGTTAGCTTTAGAGTTAGGAGACTCAGGTTCATGTCCTGAACTGTCACCATAAGGCTCGCAGCTCCAGGGCATAGGTGGACTTAGAGGAGTCAGAATCGGAAAGTCATGAAGGGGCCAAAGCAGGAAGCCAGGTCAGGAGTACAGGAACAGAGCAGTATGGAGTCAGGACAAGAGCAGAAATTGGATTCCACCCCACTTCCTATTGCTGCCATCCAGCCAATCAAGAAACTGGAGGGGGGGCATGATGGGAATTTGACAGACAGCTAGAGGGGCGTGTCCTGGTAAGTGCAGAGAGGGCCCTTGTGGAAGTGATGACTAGGCCAGAGGTGGAGTGGTGTTGTCAGGTCCCCCGGGACTCAAACCCGGATCTTTGGGTCTTCTGCACAGCCACACCCTGGTACCACCGCAGAGCAATGCCTGACACTTGCTCTGCTAAGCGGTGAGACCCAGCCTTCTGTGGGCTAAGCAACACACTTTTGTTTAAGTTCCCATTGCCTGACAAAAGATGTAAAAGATCATGTCAGGAAGTAGCGATTGCCTGAGCAACTGCTTTGTGCCTAGACTGCTGCATCCTGATTGACCTCCCGATTTTGATTCCGCTTTGGCCTTGGACTCCTGATCTGCTGACTCCCCTTTGGCTTGATGATAGTGCTGACCCCTGGGAACCTGACCAGACTGAACTCTGACCATGCCCTTGGATTGCCCCTGAAGCTTGTGGTACCCTTGGACTGACCTTTCTGGTTTCTGAACCCAGCCTGACCCTTGACTATGACTCAACACCTCCTATAAGCCATCAGCACACCAAGCAGTGCACCCCAGTCCTGAGTCCAGGGGTGCTGCAGGCTCAGCCACTGCAATGGGGGACCTTGGAGAGTGGGGGTTCAAGGCCTGGATCCTGACAGTGACCAGCTTGGGAAAGTTACCTATGTGCTCTGTATCTTGGTCCCTAGCCTGTAACAAAAATGGAGTAACAGCACTCCCCTACCTCACCAGGAACTTAGGTGGAGAAACACGCCAAGAGATTGTCAGGTACTTGGCTAACATGGCAATAGGGGACACACAGGACTTTATTCAGCTCCAGTTTAGACTATTCAAAAGGCTGCTTTTATATGAATGGGTCACAGTCACATGAACCGCTGGCGCAATTTTTCAAAATCTCGCGAGCTGGGATTAGACATGAGGATGGACGCAATCACGTGCATTCAAGGCGGCCGCACGTTGTGTGCCGACCACGAACTAAATACCTTGATGAATTTGTATCCTGTCCTTCAGCATATCATGACATTTCTCTCAATTTTGTGTCATCTGCAAATTTAATGAGTATGCTCTCTACTTTGTCATCCAAGTCATTATTAAAAACACTGAACAGCACCAGACCCAGAACAGACTCCTATGGAACCTTGTACGAGATTACCTTTCAATAGGACATTGTTCTGCTAATTATACTTATTACTATTTTGTTTATGATCATTCAGTCAGCTATTTATTTATTTAGTTAGTTAGTTAGTTATATTTCTTTGCCGCCCCCTCATACCCATGGCATCTCAGGATGGTGTACAGCATAAAAAATAACAATAATTTAAAACACTAATAATCACAGGAATTAAATCATTCTAAAAACAATTCCCACCCCTCTAGAATTATTATCCCACCCCACCCTCCCACATTCCGAAGGCCTGGGAGAAAAGCCATCTGTTGTAGGCCCGAAGGAAGGCCCACACACTTGGGGCCATATGGGCTTCCTCTGGGAGGGAGTTCCACAGTCGTGGCCCGGCCACCGAAAATGCCCTCTCCATTTTAGCCCCCCGTTTTACTCGTGGGACCTCTAAGAAGGCACTCCCGGCAGACCAAAGGGTTCACTCTGGGGTGCAGAGGATAAGGCGGTCCCTGAGGTATGAATATCCACCTTATGGTATTTCCGTCAAAGCTACATTTCACCAGCTTTGTTATGGGGATGCCATGTGAAAGGAACTACATCAAAAGTCTTGTTAAGATGTACACAAATTATATCCACTCTGTGTTGTCACAGCTGGAACTTGCATTCAAGAAACGTAAGCATTCAACACATTCTCTAGTCAAATAGGAAATAAGAGTAAGGTTAATTTAACTCAGTGTTCCTCAACCCTATCATTTTGCTAATGCACACTGACGCATGTAACCATACCATGTTACATGCTCCGAACTCGGGGGATCGGGGAGGGACCCAGGCATACCCCATCTCAAACCCTACAGGATTTGGTGTGGGGTGGAGGTTGGCTTCCCCACATGGTCGTTCATAGGGGCGTGCCTGTCATTTTCGTTATTGCAATAACGAACATGACAATCTTTGTTATCGTTATTGTAATGAACATGAACACGGACACTGAACAGCAAATGTCTCCCATTCAATTCTATTTTGTTATGGAACAAGATCAAATGGTTCACTCAGATCCTGTGGTTCCCCTTCGCTTCACTATTATTAAACTAGTTAGGCAAGAACTTGGAAGGAGAGAAATAGAACTGTGCTGGGAGAAAAGAAATAATAATGAGAAATCAGGATGCCTTACTGAGCTGGAAGAGTCATTTTATGTAGAGGTTCCCCCTGCAGCAACCATATGGCCTAAACAAGCCTATTTCTCTAAAAAAAAATAAAAAAAATCCAACAACAACAAACACCTTGCTGTCCCTGCCATTCCAAATTGCAATACATTTGTAATAATATAATAAAACAGCTGAGGATGAAGAGCTTTTTCTGATAGGTTGCTTAACATCCTAAAAGGCTGGATATTAATATATGGGGGAAGGGCAAGAAATCTCACAGTTGAAGAATTTTAATGCAAACGTGTGGTTTGCAGGAAATTGAAATAGTTCACCTAAATAATTTATGTGTAGCTCTCTCTCTCTTTATATATACACACACACACACACACACACACACACACACACACACACATATATCTAACAGATGTAGCTATATCTGTGTTGATGGAGGGCATCGACCGTACGGTTCCCAGGCATCCACTCCCGAATCACTGACAACACAGTTCCCCTGGTATACGGAGGAGCTGCAGCGGATGAAGCGAGATGGGCGGTGGTTAGAACGATGGTGATGTCATTCTTGCACTGAGGTTGACCAATTGTGACATAGAGTCTGGTTACGTAACTATGCTGTTTTCTTTGCTTCCTTCATCGCATCCGCTAAGTCCCTCCCGGCTGAGCTTTTCCGTGTTGTGAGGGGGCTGGTCAGGCCAGTTTCCCTTCCCCTGGATTCAGAGTTATCTAATGCTCACTGTGACTTGTTTGTGGACTACTTTGCAGATAAAATCGCTCAAATTCATCACTGTTTTGACACTGCACTTTTAACAACGGGTGAACCAGAGGCAGTTGAAGCCCCATCTTGTCCTGTTTTATGGGATGAATTTCAATGCATGTCGTTCTCTGATGTTGGGGATGTTCTTCGAGCTGTTCGAGCCACTTATCATGAATTAGATTCATGCCCGTCTTGGCTGGTTAAAGCCAGTTGGGAGACGCTAGCGCCATTGCTGTCCGGGATAGTCAGCACCTCCCTTAGTGAGGGCAGGGTGCTGGACTGCCTCAAGGAGGTGATGATGCGGTCCCTGCTAAAAAATCCATCAATGGACATTGACGCCCAGGCCAGCTATCGGCCGGTCTCTAACCTCCTCTTTTTAGGGAAGGTTATTGAATGGTTGGTGGCTCGTCACTTTCAGGAGCATCTGGACCATATCAGTTTCTTGGATTCTGTGTAGTCTGGCTTTCGTCTGGGTTATGACACAGAGACTGCGTTTGTGGCCTTGTTTGATGACCTCTACCAAGAGGTGGACCAGGGTCATTCGACCCTGTTGATCCTATTAATTTTTTTGACTGCATTTGATATACCATTGACCATGAATTGTTGGTGACTCTGTTGTGGAACCAGCAGGGGTGAGCAGGACTGTTCTTGAAGGGTGCCCCTCCTTCCTGGCAGGAGAACTCAGCAGGTGGTGCTGGGTGATTTTTCATCTTCTCCCCAGGACCTCATGAGCAGAGTTGCACAAGGTTCTATTTTATCCCCTCTCCCGTTCAATGTGTATATGTAGCCCTTGGGTGAGGTGATCAGAAAGTTTGGTGTAAGGTGTCATCAATATGTTGATGACACCCAATTATATCTCTCTTTTTCATCAGACCCAGGTCTGGCAGTCTCTGTGCTTACCCAGTGTCTGTCAGCTGTGGGAGACTAGATGAGGGATAGTCACTTGAAGTTGAATCCTGACAAAACAGAGGGGATGGTTGTGGGGAAATCCAGGGGAGTGATGGCTCCCATCATTGATGGTGTCCATCCTCCCCTGATATCTTAGGTCCAAAGTCTGGGGGGTGCTCCTGGATATGCAGCTCCGCTGGGATGTCCAGGTGGCGGCTGTGGCAAAGGGCGCATTCTGCCAATTACATCTGGTGCGATGACTTAGGTCGCATGTCTCGGAATCAGAGCTTGACACAATCATCCATGATTTTATTACCTCAATATTGGACTACTGTAACGTGCTCCAAGTGGGGCTGCCCCTGGTGAAAGTCCAGAGACTGCAGTTAGTGCAGAATGCAGCAGCTCATCTCCTTAAGGGGACAGGTTGTCACGAGCACATTACTCCAGTTCTCTGTTCTCTGCACTGGCTGCCGATACTCTTCTGGTCCCATTTCAAGGTGTTAGTTTTGACTTTTGAAATCCTAAATGGCCTGGGCACCACCTACCTGCAGGGCCGCTTCACCCTTGGGATCTTGGATCGGCCTCTGTGGTCGGCCGGGGGTGTCCTCCTTGAGATTCTCCGGGTTTCCCTGATGTCGACCATAAGAAGGGCGTTCTCGGTGGCCTCTCCGCTGCTGTGGAACTCCCTCCCATTGGAGTTCCACCTGGCCGTAGACCTCCCCCCCTTTCGTAGACAGTGTAAGACCTGGCTGTTCCACTATGCCTTTTCCGAGGGAGATGGGATGGGTGGGTTGGGTTAGGGTGGGGGGTTTATTGTGGGGTTATTTTAATGTGGGGTTAATTTTATATGTTTCAAAATGTTGTTAGCCGCCCTGAGCTGATTGTGCAGGAGGGGTGACATATAAATGCAAAAATAAATAAAATAAATATATAGCGCTCTCTCAACACACACACACACACAATATATATATATAGTGTGGCTATATATAGCCATTTTTACACGGATGGAGATGGGTGCGGGGATGGGTGTTTGACCGCAGTGTGTGGAGGTGGGTGTATGGCCATTTACACAGAAATGCAGCCACCTCCACGCACGAGGACTCATCTGGTTTTCCAGAGGGCCCCATGGGTGTAGGTAGGGGTGCGCCAGGAGTGCGCACGCACAAACACCCACTGCCTGTGGTGTTTACATGGGTGTACACCCGGTACCCATTCGCCACCCACTGCCAGCTATTTACATGGACCTCCCCCCCCCCCCC
>QEPC01009246.1:757653-770014 GCA_003113815.1 Sphenodon punctatus
TGCCTCAATCTGGTGATGAAACATTTTCTGAAAGCAGACTCTCAGGCAGAAAACCTTCTCAATAGATGCCATCGTCTTTGCACCCACTTCCGCCACTCCGCTGGCAAAATTTGAGGGAAATCCAAAATTGGGCCTGCCATTGCAATACCTGATCCAGGAGGTTAGCACTTGCTGGAACTCCACCTACAGAATGCTGCAAAGGCTACTGAGACAAAAAACCACCATTCAGCAAATCTGTCTTGAGGGTCCAAGGAAAATACTACAGCTTGATGACTTGGATGAGTGTCATATCACACCCACTCAGTGGAGCCTAATATTAAATCTTTTTCAGCTGCGGAAATCTTCCTATGAAGCAACAAATATTGCCAGCAGTGGGGTGGAATCTGTGCTTGAACAACGCACTGCTCATCTAGCAACACGTTTTGCAGAGGCTGGGAATGACAATGCAGTGCAACTCACAAGACATTTGCTGAAGCTACTTGGTGACAAGAATTACCTTGAGGAAAAGAAATGTGCACCACACACCTGTGTCTATTAACACACTGTATGCAGAATCGGAAAAGCCTTCACACCAGACCACCAGATTGACTTGCACTGTAAACACTTGCTGCTTCTCAACTAGGATGCCCTCCAACCTGTCCCATCAGAGAGCCTTTTTAGTTGTGCAGGGAACATTGTAGGAGATAAACGGACATGCCTTTCTAATACCAGCCTTGAGAGACTTGTCTTTCTAAGAATGAACAGTCAGTTTATCCCTGATGATAACGTCTCCTTCGTACCACTCTCAGGTGATTTATGAGAGGAGGAGGTCCCTTAACAGCACCTGATCCAAGGCCTCATACTGTCATCGGAGATGACATTCATATGGATGGTTTCTACGTGGTGCAGGCTGCGGTTGAGGAAGAGGGGGGAAGCTGAGGAAGAGTAAGGATGTCTGTGTTTGCAGGATCTCAGGTGGCCTCCTTCATTCTCTCTGTTATCACCACCCCCAGGTCTCCGCCAGGGCACATGGAGCTCATGCATACGCCCTCAATGGTTTACGAGCCCCGCGGTGCTTCCTTCTGCCTCCCGCAGGACCCTCTGATCACTGGGTATATTGGCCTTGCGGGTCCTCAAAATATTCGCAAACAGCAGAGAAAAAGAATCTCAGCTGTTTCCTGCCCCGCCTCCTGCCGTGTTGCCGCCATCATCCATCTCCTCTGAAAACAGAACACGTAGCACATATGTACTACATGGTGCTGTTTCCTAGCCCCTTGCCCTTTCTCCAGGGACCCAAGTTCACTGCACTAAAAAACATGACAGTCTGCAACCAGCAAAGCCAATTTCTGAAAATTCACCGTCAACATTGACATTTGCATAATTAACTTGATTTGGATAATTATGAAATTTATACATGCAAATTTGCTTACCCGCATGCTTTTTCAGAATTACAACTTGGTTAATCAAGCACCACTCCAATGCTCTTGAACTTCAGCCCCCCAGAACTCTCACCTCATGCCCCTCAGCAAAACATTAGGGCCCTAAGACTCCCACCCCCACGGTTAATCTCCCAGAAGCCTGTTCACCCTCGGGGGTCATGGTCACACCTTCCTGACAGGCAGCAACTGCAGCAGCAGGTTTAGTTTGGAGTCAGGCAACAGGTTTATGCCTGAGCCAGGATTGACAGATCCTGCTGCAGTTTCATTGCAATGTCAGCCTGGCACTGCGAGGTTTGACTGTGTCTGCAAAGATCACTGCAAATTGCAGGCGCAACGCAGTCAACACAGGTCCCTGCCTTTCTCCCACCACACACATCAGCCTCCATGTCCCCTCATCAGCATCCACCCACACCACATGCAAAGAGTTACACAAGAAAATTTTTTTAAAGAACACCCTCCTAGTCCGAACTAACCTTGCCTCATCCCCTATTCATATAATAAATAAAAATAAGCAATAAAATTAAACAAACCTGTCAGCTCCTCTGTGCTCAACCACCTCCTGGCCAGATGGAGGACTCTCTTGTGAAGAATCCATTGATTCAGTAGCAGCGGCCAGAAACCACACTCTGAAAAAAAACGCTGCTGATACCTTGAAGCAGTATTGCGGCAACCGGATATATCGAGATATGGTGAGTGTTTCATCCAGATAGGATCTCAAATGTGCATAGACAACATGGGAGACATTATTTATTTGGGCAGATGAAGGATGGAAGGACAACAATGACCATTTTTAAACATGTGTGAGATTTCACAAGATTCTCATAAAGACAACAACATGAAATCTCGTGCATGGTATGAAATCTCACGAGGTTTTTCACGGAATTATTTTCCACGTTTGGAACAGCACTACTTCAGATATTGGAAGGCTGCTATAATGTCTCCCCTTAATCTTCTCTTTGCTCGGCTGAACATAATACCCAGTTCTTTCAGCCTTTCCTCATAAGACTTGCTTTCCAGACTTTTTATTATCTTTGTTGCTCTCCTCTGAACCTGATCCAATTTGTCCATGTCCTTTTTAAAATGAGGCAACCAAAATAGGACACCTTGTACTGTATTTATGCTCCGGCAAATAGCTGGTCTGTGGAGCTTTAAGACCAATAGAGAGCTGACCTCAAGGACTGTTTCAAAGGTCAGCCATCCTGGTTTGGTGGGGCCTAGAAGCTGAGTAGGACATTAGGGGTGGGACTCCAGGGGGATTATCGGCTGTCAGATTTATCAGTATCGGATCTCCTGATATCGGATTTATTGGTATCGGAATATCGGATTTTTAATATTACTGGGTTTTTTTAATCTTTAACATTGCGGCCATGGTTAAATGGTCTTGATGATAAAAAATCTAATAAAACCAGCAATGTTAAGAATCCGATATTGCCGATACCAACAATTATCGCTATTATCGGATTAATCTGATACCGCCCATTATTGGTATTATCAGATTAATCTGATACCAACAGTCCCACCCCATAAGAACACTCTCTCCAAGGCATGTTCTTAATAGAGTAATCTTGTTACAGTTCACCCTTTTGCTTGGATCCACGTCCCTACAGGCAGTGTGCTAGAACATGGTCTCGGGAGTGGACTAAACCATGGTTTCCACACAGCGCACTATGAGAAATGTGCCACCCATTGATTTTGAAACTGGAAGCATCATGGAGAACTGGATTTGATGGAAGGAGAAATAGGACATACAGAACATGAAATGGGAGAACGCCAGCAAGAGGAAATACCCAGTGATAATGATTCAACGTATTTCCTAGCTATAATCTAAGAAAGGGAGAGTGATGAAGCATATGTAACCATCCTAATAGGCTCAGAAACACCCATGAAATTCAAAATTGTTACTGAGGCACAAGTAAACTTAATCCCTGCAACAGAATACAGGAAACCTCTAGCTCACAACATACCACTGATATCACCTGTGCCATCAGCATGGCTTGCAGGCTATGGAGGGCATCCACTCTCCACAGTAGCGAAATGTAGTACCACATGCAAATAAAAGAGAGATGCCAGCGACTGGATTTCTATGTGATAAGCACCCCAAAAAACCCAGTACTGGGACTGAAGGCGCTGTAGTGTAGTTCTTAAAGTTGATAAAAATCTTACTTGCAGTAGAACCTCTCACAGAAGAAGAGGTCAAGACAAGATTCAAGGTTTTGGATGCCTACTAGGTTATTGCAAAATCAAGCTATCTGCAGGCACATTGCCAGTGGTTATGCACCATGCACCATGAAGACTACTATTAACAATAAGACCCAAACTGGAAAAGGAACTCCACCGAGTGGTGCAAAATGGTATCACTGAAAAGGTAGAAGAGCCATCCAAATGAGTCAGTTCAATGGTTGCTCTAGAGAAGAAAAAAATAGGTGCAATCCAAATATGCATAGACCCTTGAGACTTAAACAAGGTAATCATGAGGGAATATTACAGCCTACCGTACCTACATTGGATGACATCACTCACAAACAATCTGCAGCCAGATTGTTCAGTGTTCCTGATGCCCAGTGGCAAACCATATTGGATGAAGAGAGCAGCAAGATAGCTACTAGAGCTGAAACTCAGTCCTCTGAAAACTTTGGACTCCACCGGGGATTCCTGTCCTTGGTTCCGAATTTCTGAAGTCCAAAGTTCCGAGCACCAAGGCCGGTCCCTGGAAGACCTTGGAACTCTTCAGAAGCCTCCATCAAGTGCTGGTGGCACTGTGCGTGTGACTGGAGAGATCCAGACAGTTGACCCCCTAGCTTCTCTGAGCTAGAAAAAGAAACTTAGTGCCATATTTGGTAGAAGGGAGGTATGAGATGGGACAGTTGAGTGATGGACAAGTCAGATGGTAAGTTTTGATTGACTGGCACGGGCAAAATAAAAGTGGCTGTACAGTCATTTTCCATTCTCTATTGAATTTGCTGTGTGTGCTACCCTGCTGATCTGCCTAGCTTCACTTCCCCTGCCCTTGGCTGTCCATATACTAGGGACAATGCAGGGGTTTCCACCAGTGCCAAATACACTTAAAGCTTGTGTGCTGATGCTGCTGCTGTTTGTACTACCTATTGGCAAGTTGGCAGACTCTAGAAGCCAGAGAGGGATCACTTTTGCAGTGGTTTTTGTGGGCACTGTGACTGTACTTTGTGGGTTCAAATTTGCCAAGATGTGACTGACCACTGAGGCACAGGGGAGATATACTTTCTTTCTGGTTAAAATAATATGGTGTGTGGGGAGGGGGCTTGCCTTGCATAGGTGGGCACTGGGCAGGCACAATGGAGGCTTCTTATACACATCTAGATGTGTATAAGAGACAGGACCTGTGGCATTCGATCTTGTCTCCGCTTTTCTTTAATGTGTATATGCAGCCCCTGGGGGAGATTCTGAGAGGGTTCCAGATGTGATGTCACCAAAATGCTGATGACACTCAGCTGTACCTCTCTTTTTCAGCTGACCAGACCCTGCTGTCTCATTGCTATGCCAGTGTTTGGAGGCCATGGCGTAGTGGATGTGGCGGAGCAGACTGAAGCTCAACCCCGATAAGACAGAGGTGATGGTGGTGAGGAGGATGAGGGAGGTGTCGGCCCCCTCTGATAGCTCAGCAGGTTCGGAGTCTGGGGGTGGTGTTGGACTCGGATCTCCACCTGGATCGACAGGCGGTGGCGGTGGCCGTCCATGGTGGCACCATAGCATTCTCATGTATGAAAACACCCTCTGTGACCTGAGTAGGTGGGGGAAGCATCCACATCTCTACTAGGACAGTTACCAGAGCAACTCTTAATGGCTTCTGTCTTCTTTGGCCATGAGAATGGGCACTGTATATTGGTCATATAAAGAGTTTACAGTCAGTGACTTGAAAGGACCCTTTTGGTGTGGCTCAGTTGCTCTGCTTTGGGACAGCTGTGCCAAGGGTTCAAGGTCCTATCCTGCCCTTTGCTTACCCAAGCCCATTTTTGACAGCTGGAATATAAAATAAGTGGGCATTTACTTACACACAAAGATTGTCCCCATTTTAAATTTAAAATGGGTAGACAAGTACTCATTTCTGTTTCTGTTATGGGTATAGGGTCAGGTACTCAAAGGACTACCAAAAATTTGGCTATTACTTGTGAGTAATAAATTCAGTACTCATTTCAGCTCTACTTGGGAGCCGCCTTTATCATTCCCTCTTCAGGGCCAATCGTCACCCCCCCAACAGATATTCCATAACTGCCACCATCAACTGTCAGTGAACAGCAGGAGAATCAACTTCTCGCCTCTGGGAAACACAGCGAGAAAGAAATAGGCATAGCATGGCTGCCAATGAATAACAATGTATTTCGTAGTGCTGAAACTCGATTTTGACTTTTTCTCAGTTATGGGTGAGAATCACTATTCTCTTCTTGTTTTAAACGAGAAACGATAATCAAGAAAATTGCCATCTCTTGACAATTCTTAGTCGAGAATCTTTTCTTGAATTACTAGTTACCGTATCGTCATTTACCGTAGGATTGCCGGTTACCGAGTTAAAGTTTTCTGGATTGCTGGTTACCATTTACTGGGTTTCCTATGAGTCAAATCCAATAAACAATAAACACGGTAACCAATAACCAATAAACATGGTAATAAACCAATAACCTATAAACACCAATAACCAATAACACATAGCCAATAAACCAAAAATCAATAACCAAAAATATAACCAATAACCAATAATAAACCAATAATAAACCAATAACCAACCAACACAGTAATGAATAAACCAATAAACACGGTAAATGGTAAATCACAGTAACTGGTAAACATGGCGCATGGTAAATCACAAAACGATATAACTGATAAATAGCAAAAACCCACAGTAACTGGTAAACACAGTAAATGATAAACGGTAACTTGCAGTAACCGATAAATTGAGTTAAGTCTGAAATCTTGATTGGGGTTCGAAAAAGCTGCGAAATCTCTGCAGCAATTTTCAATTCCCAAAAAATTATTGTGAGAATCATTTTGATTCTTGTTTCAGCACTATTTTGTTAAAAACTGTCTACAGAGTAAAAATAGACACGTGGTTGGTGAGACTGCCCCAGGGCGGAAGAATCCCAGCAATACGACCCAGCTCAGTGTCTGGGGAGCCATCCTGACAGCCACAGAGCCTGAGTAGGGCCAGGAACACAACAAACACGTGGGTTGCCGGTCCTGCCCACTCTGTGCTGCTCCCAGTGCCCCACAATGATGGGCACTGGCAGCCATGGTGGCCAATGGGCTGCTGGCCGTGGCCGGCCCCGGCCTGGGATTGTTATGCCATGGCTGCACAGACATGCTGGCCCACTTAGGCCTGGTCAGTTGTGCCTTAGCATGGGCTGTGATCTTAGAGATTTTCTGAGGTCATTGAGCAAGCAATCCGCCAACACGGCCCAGGGGACAAGTGGGCCAACATCTGGCAGTGCCAAAACAGATGTTCCGGTGACTTGCGTGCTAAACTGGGGCAAAGAAGGCCACCATCAAGTCTGTTTTTACCCACAGTTACCCAACCACTTAGTTTTAATTCAAACAAACCATGAGCTATTTATAATATTCGGTCACATAGCGATTGAGCCATAAACACTCAGGTACGTACCAACCATAGCCAGGCTGTCCAAACCTATTCTAGACCCCTCTCTCACTTCCCGCTATTCTTTTCCCAGGTCCTCTTTCTTCCCCTACCACCTTTCTCCCTCATCTCAAGTCCCTCTTTCTCTTCCCACCCTCCAACGGGGGTGATTCTCTATGTCCAACTGCATCAATTCTCTGGTTACGGGGATCACTTGTCTGCACCCTCTCTGCCTGCTTGCGTTAGGAGGCAGAGCTAAGAAAACCACGAGACTCGTGGTTCCTTAACATGCACCTAGAGCTGAATTGGATCGTCTCTTTCTGATTTTCAGAGAGAGATTTTCATCTTATTTAGAATGTTTCATGGATTTCCACAGCAGATTTTAAACTGGTGATGAAATCCATGTAAAGTTCCTAATGCAGGATGCCACCATCTTGTGTATGCACCAAATAGAGGTCCCTCATACAGTGTGCATTCACAAAATGTACTGCAAAAGTGCCCTGCCCTGTGTTTCCATTTTGGCCATGTGCAGCATGGGGCTATGAGGTGTAGCTTTCTGATCTAGATCGCCAGTGAAAGGTGGAGCAGCCGACTGCCAACTGCTCCGCATTTTGCCAGACTGGATTGGAACAGAAGAAGCCGTCCAAGCCAAATGGACAAGACAAGTTTAGGATGCACTTTTGGCTTCTTCATGTCTGTTTCACATGTCCATTTCAAACACATGCAGAGAGAAAAGTGTTAACCCGCATCTTAGGAACATGCACTCTCTGGGTAACAACATACATGATGGTAGCCCGCTTTGCCTCGCTGTGGCCTGGAAGCCACCAGCACATCTGGTCACATGCTGCCAGATGTTAACCTGGGACTGGTAGATGGCTAGCCCGGGCTAATGTCTCTCTATGTGAGCCAACATGAGCCAAAAAGCCATCTTTTTGCTCCACCAGTCTCACCCCAGGACAACAGCCGCCATGGCTGTCTGACNCAAACATTTAAAAGCACCAACCTCTCCAAAAGAACTAGAAACCATACTAGGATTGGTGGCTTACCTATTTGAGTTTATGCCTAGACTAGCAGAGATCAGATAACCTCTGCGAGACTTAAAGAAACAGTACAGCCAGTGAAAGAAGCTATCGCTCAGGACACCAAATTTAAATACTTTGATGAATACAAAGAAAGAACAGTGCAAGCGGTGGGGGCAGCTTTACTACAAGAAGGCTTGTAGTGTGCGCGCCCCAAGGGTAGCCCCATGCAGAGTGCGTTGCAGTAACCCAATCTCAAAGTGATGAGATTGTCCTAAGGCACCAACGCAGGGCCTGAAACTTGTATTTTTCATAAGTGTTCCTTAACCTTTGCATCGGTGACTCTTAACTACGTGGAGCTTGCTTGATTTTCTTCTTTTCTTTTTAATTCTTGTAGTTTTACTGTTTACGGGTGGCATGTACTAGTGTATTTATGTTCAGAGAAATAGCTGGCATGTGGCCCTTTAAGACCAACAGAGAGCAGACCTCAAGGACTGTTTCCAGGTCAGCCATCCTGGTTTAGTGGGTCCTAGAAGCTGAGGCAGGGAAGCTGAGTAGAACACTCTCCCCAAGTAAGGTAATCTTTGTAATCAAGGTAAATTAATTCTTAATAAAGTAATCGTGTTACAGTTCACCCCTCTGTGTGGATTCACATCCTTACAAACAATATGCTAGAACAATACACACAATACCCTAGTGCTGAATACAGTAGAATTATTATTTCTGGGGGCATGAAAACAATGCTTAAAGCCTAAAATTGCATTCGCCTTTTTGCAGCTACATCTCAAACCACTGCTGAATCACGTTCAGTTGGTGATCAATTACTTACCCCAGATCCTTTGCATATGTGCTGCTGCCATATGGTGCATTTGTTTTTTCTTCCCTCAATGCAGAACTTTACATTTCTTTCAACTGAATTTCATTGTGTAAATTCAGCCCAGATTCCCAACCTACCAAGATTTTTAAAAATCTAATTCTATCTTACAAGGTGGTGTTACCCACCCCGTCCAGTTTTGCCATCTGCAAACTTGATAATGAATGCCTCCACCCCTTCATCCAGGCCATTAATAAAGATGTTGAATAGCCGCAGACCAGAGGTCTGCTGGACTCCACTTGATATCCCCCTCCAGTTTGATGATGAGCCATTGATGATCATCACTCTGGATCTTCAACCACCAGAGAATCCACCTTGTTGTAGTGTCTTCCAACCCACACTTTGCAAGCTTGTCAATGAGGATCTCATGTGAAACTTTGTTAAATGCTTTGCTGAAATCTTTGTTTAACTAGACTGTGTATACGTACAAGACTAGCTTGACTAATATGCATACACTCTGTAGTTAAGGTGAGGCCGCTGATCACTATCATTTTATAATTGCAAAAATTCTAAGGCTTATTAAATTGGAACCAGGCATGTGTAATGCATCAAAATTTAGTGAAAATTGCTTAAATGATTGAAATTTCTAACCGCACTGCAAAACACAGATTTTACAAGGTTGTGGTTTTTTTGCCATGGAATATCTATTGCAGGGAAAGATATTAATGAGTGCTGGGTGTCCTGGACACTGTGGCTCCTTTCACACATTACACAATAGGCTATTATAATAACTTGAGATAATACCAGGTATTATATTTCTGTAATTTTTGTAATGTGTGAATGTACTATTCCCCCCTTATGCTGTGAGATCTTGGGTTATTGTAAAAGCCACATTTGGATGCTGTTGTATAGTATTGCTCTTGGTGGCTCTTGCTGGTGTGTATATTGTGTGCTATATTGCCTGCCTTTGAAACAGCCTGAATTTAATCATAAGATGCAAAGAGGGAGCTTTGTTATTGATAGGTCAGTCCATTGGACATTTTCAAGAACCTGTGGGGCGTATTGTATGATAAGCTATGGCCAGCAATTAAGAGAGAAGTACATGACCAAACAAGAGAGGAGTACATGTAAGTATAGGATCTATTTGTCTATACTTAGACTAACTCTGTTTATGATTAATTCTCAATGAGAACAGATGGTGGAAGAGTTGACCACTTAACCTCTGCCTGATCCCTAGCGATCCTGTGCTCACATGTCGCCATCCTTGTCGGCATTCCTGAGACACCGCCATGCTAGTCCTAATATTTTAAAGCCAAGTTTGTACTGCCCACAGCAGTTACAACAGTGTGTGGTGAGGGTGCCTGGATTCTCATTGTCATTCTGCCTGTGTCCTGCATGTTCCCTCTCCTCTTGAAAGGTCAGCTTGAGGTCTGTACTACATCGTTAATGGACGAGCACAGCTCACTATCCACTCCTGCCACTGCATAGGCACTTAGTCCCTGTACATCAAGTCTCTCTCTCTCTCTCTCTCTCTCACACACACACTCACACTCACACACACACACACTCTCTCTCTCTCTCACTCACGCACACACACACACACACACACTTTCTCTCTCTCCCTCATTTTCTCTCTGCCTTGCAAATGACTCTGAGGAGCTAGGCTAGTAGATGATTTAGGGAGGGGGGAGGAAAAAGCACTCAATTGCTTTCTTTCTTTTTTTTTTTTGAACTGGGCTCCCAGAGAGCACTCAGGGCTGCCACGCGGAGCCCGACGCCTACCTGCTCAACTGCAGGGAAACAAGCTTCTGAAGGCTTTAATGGGATTTTGCCTGAGGCTGTTTTATTAAGATGTCGGCTTTTTCTGCTGCCTCTGCAGCTGACACCATTCACTGTCAGCTGGCCCCCTCCCCTCCCAACAATGCACCAAATTACTCGCTTCATTTAGTGCTCATGGCTTTTTGCAGGCAAATAAGGGGAAAGAGCTCTACTTGACCAGATGAGTCTCCGCAAGGGGAGGTGAAAAGACACCGTAATGCTTAACTAGGGGGTTTAAAAGCAAAAAGGGGAAGATCAATACCACTGGGGCTCACATCCACTCTATTAGAAAGAATCATATTTAGTATTAGCATAGCCAATTTGGAGACAGCACATTTCCATTCCTGATTTGCATCGAGACTTTAAAAGCTCGTTTGTGATACATTGTATAATTACATATGGCCTAGATGTGTATATATGTATATATATAACACAGTGACAGGTTGGTGAAGAGGAAGAAGCTCTTTGGATAAATAAACAAGTTGGTTACAGGTTTTAATGAATGCTAACCCGTAATCAAGTGTCTTTTTTTTTTTTAACCCCCAGAAAAAAAAGAAGAGAAAAAAGAAGGGATAAACGAATTAGATGTTGTATTTTTGGATGGCTACAATAAATGAGAGATAGCACAGTAATGGAAAGTGTGCTACATGGTTCCTATTTCCCCCTGGTTGTGAATGAGTGGTACTGGCATAGATAGTAAACTTTATTCAGCGATTAGCCGATTGTACAATCCATAAATATAAGCAAAATACAAAATAATTCAATAAAACAAAAATAAAATCAAAATATTGCTAAACAGCAATTTTCTTTTTACATCTACGAAAAGCTAAAAAAGCATTTAAGAAGTCCTTTTCAGATATAGCAGGACAACTTAACTGGGAGGCCAGTCACATTGCACAAGTGCCGGAAAAAAATACTGGTGATTGCTGGTAGAGGTTTTTCAGGTTTCACGCAAACTAAAGGCCATCTAAGATACAGAAAAGAGTAGGGATGTGCGAACAGAACGAGGTTTGGATGTTTGGCCCTTTAGCCTGAAAACCTAGTTTGGGTTTGGGGGTTCAGTCCGGTGGAGTTCGGTCCTGCTGAACATTCGGCGGAGTTCGAACCCACCGGGAGGGTTGGGGCACTCCAAGGACCCCCAGGGGTGCCTGTGGCAGCATGGAAGGTCATTGGAGACCCATCAGCAGCAGAGACTGGGAAGTCTTGGTTGCCCGGGCAGGCAAGCTTGGCGCTTGGCCCCTGGGGTGCCCGTGACACCAGGGTTGGCTGGCTGAGACCCAGCGGCAGCAGCAGAGGAAGGCTTTGGGGTTCAGTGGCTGTCCTGGCAGCCCTACTTGGCCAGGCATTGCAGGTTGGCAGGCCTCCAGTTCTGCTCATTCTATGCTGGCTGGGTTCTCCATTTTGAGTCGCCATCATAGCAGGCGGTGGCTGGCTGGCTGGCTGGCCACGTGAATCACCACTCATCAAGGCTACTTGACCAATTTTCAGATGACTTGGTTTATTTATTTATTTATTTTTCAATTTTATACCCCGCCCCATCCTGCAACGCAGCTCGGGGCGGCTTTCAACAATAAACAATAAAACATTAAAATTCCTTTTAAAATATTAAATATAAAATGTATCATATAAAACAGGGCTAGAAAAATAACAAATAAATAAATGGGCGGGGGACTAAAATCATCCCCCCCCC
>QEPC01009246.1:770114-800571 GCA_003113815.1 Sphenodon punctatus
GGTAAACATGGCGCATGGTAAATCACAAAACGATATAACTGATAAATAGCAAAAACCCACAGTAACTGGTAAACACAGTAAATGATAAACGGTAACTTGCAGTAACCGATAAATTGAGTTAAGTCCGAAATCTTGATTGGGGTTCGAAAAAGCTGCGAAATCTCAGCAGCAATTTTCAATTCCCAAAAAATTATTGTGAGAATCATTTTGATTCTTGTTTCAGCACTATTTTGTTAAAAACTGTCTACAGAGTAAAAATAGACACGTGGTTGGTGAGACTGCCCCAGGGCGGAAGAATCCCAGCAATACGACCCAGCTCAGTGTCTGGGGAGCCATCCTGACAGCCACAGAGCCTGAGTAGGGCCAGGAACACAACAAACACGTGGGTTGCCGGTCCTGCCCACTCTGTGCTGCTCCCAGTGCCCCACAATGATGGGCACTGGCAGCCATGGTGGCCAATGGGCTGCTGGCCGTGGCCGGCCCCGGCCTGGGATTGTTATGCCATGGCTGCACAGACATGCTGGCCCACTTAGGCCTGGTCAGTTGTGCCTTAGCATGGGCTGTGATCTTAGAGATTTTCTGAGGTCATTGAGCAAGCAATCCGCCAACACGGCCCAGGGGACAAGTGGGCCAACATCTGGCAGTGCCAAAACAGATGTTCCGGTGACTTGCGTGCTAAACTGGGGCAAAGAAGGCCACCATCAAGTCTGTTTTTACCCACAGTTACCCAACCACTTAGTTTTAATTCAAACAAACCATGAGCTATTTATAATATTCGGTCACATAGCGATTGAGCCATAAACACTCAGGTACGTACCAACCATAGCCAGGCTGTCCAAACCTATTCTAGACCCCTCTCTCACTTCCCGCTATTCTTTTCCCAGGTCCTCTTTCTTCCCCTACCACCTTTCTCCCTCATCTCAAGTCCCTCTTTCTCTTCCCACCCTCCAACGGGGGTGATTCTCTATGTCCAACTGCATCAATTCTCTGGTTACGGGGATCACTTGTCTGCACCCTCTCTGCCTGCTTGCGTTAGGAGGCAGAGCTAAGAAAACCACGAGACTCGTGGTTCCTTAACATGCACCTAGAGCTGAATTGGATCGTCTCTTTCTGATTTTCAGAGAGAGATTTTCATCTTATTTAGAATGTTTCATGGATTTCCACAGCAGATTTTAAACTGGTGATGAAATCCATGTAAAGTTCCTAATGCAGGATGCCACCATCTTGTGTATGCACCAAATAGAGGTCCCTCATACAGTGTGCATTCACAAAATGTACTGCAAAAGTGCCCTGCCCTGTGTTTCCATTTTGGCCATGTGCAGCATGGGGCTATGAGGTGTAGCTTTCTGATCTAGATCGCCAGTGAAAGGTGGAGCAGCCGACTGCCAACTGCTCCGCATTTTGCCAGACTGGATTGGAACAGAAGAAGCCGTCCAAGCCAAATGGACAAGACAAGTTTAGGATGCACTTTTGGCTTCTTCATGTCTGTTTCACATGTCCATTTCAAACACATGCAGAGAGAAAAGTGTTAACCCGCATCTTAGGAACATGCACTCTCTGGGTAACAACATACATGATGGTAGCCCGCTTTGCCTCGCTGTGGCCTGGAAGCCACCAGCACATCTGGTCACATGCTGCCAGATGTTAACCTGGGACTGGTAGATGGCTAGCCCGGGCTAATGTCTCTCTATGTGAGCCAACATGAGCCAAAAAGCCATCTTTTTGCTCCACCAGTCTCACCCCAGGACAACAGCCGCCATGGCTGTCTGACCAGGGCAGGGGCGTGGGGCACTGGGAGTAGGTGAGGCCGGCTGCCTGCACCTTTGTTTAGTTCCCTGCCCTACCTGAACCGTGTAGGTGGCAGGACAGCTCTCCAGTCATGGGGACGTTTCTTCGGTGCCCCTCTGTGACCCGGGCCGTGTCGGCTACGGTTTCCTGCCCTGGGCCAGGTTGGGGAGCTGCTGCGCTGTCCACATGTCTGTCTGTAGTCTCTTTATGAATACACAGGTAGGTATGCATGTATCTAGACCAATGGTCCCCAAGCACTTTGTGGGCATGAGCCAGTGTCAAAGCTCAAGATTTATGGTGAGCCACAATTTTATTTTGCAAGTTAAATGACTGAGATAAATTATATTGTAAAGTTGTTTGTAAACACGGCTGTTTTTATAACTACTTTCTTTTTTAGTGTGCCTGTCTTTTTAAGATACCCTGGCCTAGTGGTTATAAACATCACTTGTTTCTGCAGCTGCAGTTCAGGGCTTCTCTCAGTCTCTGTGTTCCTCTCTCCCAGGAACCTCAGGAGCGCTTGGTGCATTTTAACCTTTTCCTTGCTAGTGTTGAGATGCGTGCTCTCTCTCTCTCATTCTTTCCTCCCTCCCTGTAGTTTGCATTTGCTTACTGAGCTGTCGCAAACAACATGAGAGAATGTTGTGAACAACGTGTTGCTTGTGAGCCATGGGTGGGGGACCAATGATCTGTACAGTAGACTCCTACACATGCATGTTAAAATATATTGTTGCCCATTATCTCTTTCAGTTAGAAGGGAAAGGTTTGCCTTTAGGTGCCTGAAGTTAATGGTATGAAACAGCGTAGGTATGCTATCACTGTTAAGCTGAGCTTTGTTTAGCATTTGGATTATCAATTAGGGAGATGGTACATTAACTATCATATTTCTTAAAGACCCTCTTTATTAAGCTGTTCCTGCAGTGTGATCTGAAGCACATGCTATGTTTATAATTGACTTATTAAAAGTTATATACGGCGAAAGC
This sequence comes from Sphenodon punctatus, assembly GCA_003113815.1. Taxonomy (NCBI): domain Eukaryota; kingdom Metazoa; phylum Chordata; class Lepidosauria; order Sphenodontia; family Sphenodontidae; genus Sphenodon; species Sphenodon punctatus. Next base: position 772,883 of record QEPC01009246.1, read on the forward strand.
TAGTCATATTACCCACAGGCTATTAAATCATCAAAATATGTAATGGCACTTAATTCAGCTGTATCCACAAATGGGGATTTTTATTCATTTGGAGATCCCTTGTTCTAATGCTTTATCCGGGGATTGTGCAATATTCTACACTCCAGTGAGAGAATATTCTGAACAAGGTGTGCGATTCTCACTCGTTAAAGTCAATGGGAGCTCAGCCATTGATTTTTGATCAGGAGCGTATTCTACCCAGTGTTAGGAGGAAACTCAAGACAAACAGACTTAATTAGGCGATAACTTGCCCCAAAGCCCAATGTTGAGTATTAAGAACAAAGGGTCAGTTCTTCAGCTGGTGCAAATCGGTATACGGACACTGGCCCTTTTCACACTCTAACGCTGATAAAATGGGTGTTAGATTTTATTGTACATGTTGCAGGGCACCCATAGAGCACCCCTGCAGCCCTGCAACATGTATAATAAAATGTAGCACCCATTTTATCAGTGTTATAGTGTGAAAAGGGCCACTCTCTTGATGTCAATGGAAAGTAGACAGTGAAGAAGAGAGTTATAAGCAGCCTCTCCAGCTGTCTTGACCTGAAGTCCTGTCGGGGCTAGCCTTGCCACAAGGCAACCTGGGGCAATCATCCTAGGCCCCACTCTTGTCTCTATTTCCAGGGGTCCTGCAGGGCCCCCCACCAGGGCAGAATGCAGGGCCCCCACTCCCTTCCACCGAGGCCCCCCAAACACACGGCCACTTCTTGGGCCCGCTGAGGAGGCAAGGCCATGGGGGAGGAGGTGGGCCACCAGGGCCCCTCACAAATTCTAAATCCTGCTTGAGGCTACGTACACATAACTATGGTGCTGGGGCCAGAATGGCCTATTACTGAGGCTGGGGGAGGGGGTGGGCGAGGTAAGTTCATAAGAAGTGCCGTACTGCGTCAGACCAATGGTCCATCTAGCCCAGCATCCTGTCTCCGACAGTGGCCAGTCACGGTAGCTTGGGAGAAGCGCCCAACAGGTCACAATGGGGGATCCATTCCCTGTTGTTTCCCCCCCAGCTTCCATCATGTCCCCTGATCCTGTCTGGCTAATAGCGGCTCATGGACCGATCTCCTAGAAACTTGTCCAAACCTCTTTTAAACTCAGCTCTAGTACTGGACCTTACCACGGCCTCTGGCAGGAGATTCTACAACCCAATGAAAAAATATTTTCTTTTATTAGTTTTAAACTTGCCCCCCATGAGTTTCATGGAGTGTCCCCTAGTTCTAGTACTAGCTGAGAGGGTCAATAACTGCTCCTTGTTTATTAGTTCCACCCCACTCATGATTTTATAGTTTGCTTACACTCTAGATGGCTCTACATGCTATGTTAATCTCAGGGAAATCATTGATTAATTACCCTGTGGTACGATGTCATCTCGTGGTGGATCAGCATGAACAAATGCTCGCGTATCATCCACTGCAAGATGAGCCACCCTGTTATTGCTGCCACTCTATAGGCCCTTTTCACACAGAGACTCTAACACTGATCAAATGTGTTACATTTAATTATACATGTTGCAGGGCACCCATGGTGCAGCCCTGCAACATGTATAATAAAATGTAACACCCATTTTATTGGTGTTAAGAGTGTCTGTGTGGAAAGGACCATTATTATTTATTATTAGCAAGCATTTATATAGCGCAAGCAATGTACCTGGCGCTTTACAAATTAATTGAATAGACACGGTCCCTGCCCTAGGGCTTACAATCTGAGAGACGGGGGTGGGGAGGAGACGAAGAAAGAGGAACAGAGGGAGAGACAAGGGATGTAACATTTACGAAGATGTGAGATCCCAAGTACATGTGCTTGGCTTGGTTACATCGAGAAACAGAGCTCAGGTAACAGATTGTACTGGATGGAGGGTATCAGCAGGAGTTAGGTGAGGAGAGCAAGAAGTTGGGGAGGGCAGAGCAGAAGAGGTGGGTCTTGAGGAGTGATTTGAATGTACGAAGGGCGGGGACGAGGCGAATGTGGGCAGGGAGGGAGTTCCAGGCGTGGGGGGCAACTAGGGAGAAGGGACGAGACAGTTAAGGAAGCAGGGGAGGCGAGGGAGGGTGAGAGAGGGGACAGAGGTGGAGCGGAGTTCACGGACTGGAGTACAGAGGGAAATTAGCGCACAGAAGTAGTGGGGAGCAAGGTTGTGAAAAGCTTTATAGGTGAATTTATTGCCAGAGGAAGTGGTCAAGGCCAGTAGTGTGGCTAGTTTAAAAAAGGGATAAAAAACCATAGACTCTGACTAACAGAGTGAGTCCATCGGATGGCGGCATAAATCAATCCACTATTCGATATGATTCTGATTTTCAGCCTTTCCATTTTATTGGTGTTGCACTGTCAGATAGAGATAAAGGTCTTTCCTTTATTATAGACTTCTCAGTGTCACTTCCCAGTGCTTAATTTGTAAATAAAATCATAAATAATAATAAACAATGAAATATTGCCGGAGCCCAAACCTGCCTCGAAGGCGTGCTGCTCGCCCTACAGCTTTTCAGAGCAAGGACCCGAACCCTAGTCATCTAGACATCCAACCGCTAGACTGCCCGGCTGAATATAACACAGGAGTTCTTGCAATGGCTATGATGCCCAGTGCAGGGGTTGGAGCAAGAAATTCATTAATGTGAGCCAAAATAAACTATCGACTGCATTCCTGGCTTTCCTACCCAAAAATGAAATGGCAAATATTCACTTTCTCCTGCTCTCTCACATTTCAGGGTTCTCACTCCTGTTGGGAACATTTCCTGGAGCTCTACTGCTCCCTTCCCCATGAATTTCATTGCTGGTGCTGAGCGCTGGTTAGCCTCCCCCTGCCCCCTCACACAAATTAAGCCCTGCTTCCTCCTATTTGTCTGTAATCTAAATAGTCCCACACTTTTCAATCTCTCATCGTATGAGTTCTAACACAGAGTATTTTAAGAGCAGAAGCCAACACAACTCAGTGTAATATATAAATAAGTGAATCTTGCAACTCTTTGATCATCATCAAATGCACAAGACCATAGCCTTTAAGATGACTGTATGGGAAATTTCTGAGCAGGAAACAGCATGTGGTGATGTAGTTAAGTAGGGTCAGTAGGGGCCATGACCTGGGCCCCACAATCGGAGGGGGCCCTACAGGGAGTTCAGCCTTCGTAGCCTGAGACACTGGGACAGGCTATTTCCAGGGGGCCTTCTCCCCCATCAACATGATTTCCACTCCCTGGTGTGGCTGCTTCCTGTGAGAACTTTCCCCTCCCTCCTTCTCTTTACCTTATCTACTGGGGTGGGGAAGCAGGGTCTTGCAGGAAGTGGCTGCCCCCAGGACTGAGAGTCGCTGCCTCTCACCACCCAGAATCCTGATGCACCGTTGGTGCTGCCGGTAAAGGTCCTACTGCTGGAGCCCTGCTGCCTGAGCTAAGAGGTTCCTTGGTCCAGTGGCAGGGCCTTGGTCGAAGCCTTAAGGGCAACAATGGCAGAAAAAGACTCTGTGTGGGGTGGATTGCTTTTCCCTCTTCCATTGGGGGGATTCTCTGTCTTCCATTGGGGGGATTCTCTGTCTTCCATTGGGGGGATTCTCCCCCTGTTTTTGTAAGCAAGTACCAGATTGCCAATTGTTAAACAGGGTAGGAACTATGGAGAGTGATGCTATGGAGGCCCCAAATTTTATTTTTTATCCTGGGCCCCAGAAACCTCTGCCCTGACATAGTGAAAAAGTTACTCTGAACTAATATGACGTGTAAAACAAACAAACCAAAAGCAAAATAAAACCGTGTAACTCCTAGAGATTGCTCCGTGGGCATATGTACATCAGAACACTATACTCTTCTAACTGTCTGCACGGGTCAGTCAAAACAAAGAAAGCAATGCACGTTGTTACCCACTTAGTGTGCAAAGCCACATCTGCTTTTTGGAGGGTATTTTTTTTCACTGGATCAGTCAGTCATATTCGGAGGGGGGGGGGGAATCCAGTTGACTGACTTTCTACAGTTCATGAGTTCATCACAGTTTAGCAGCCTTGGCGCACACTTCCCATGTGACCCTTGAGTGTGCCAGATCCAGTGAACAGGGACTCTGTGCAAAATCTTCCCTTTTTACAGAAGCTTATTGAACAGATGGTCATTTCACCGCTTCATGCACATCTGGATGCCATCAGCTTCCTGGACACATGTCCATCAGGATTTTGTCCTGGGCATGGCAGTGAGACTGCGCTTGTGGCCTTGGTTGACAATTGCCGCTTGAAAGTTGACAGGGGCAGCTGTACCCTGTTGATTTTGAAAGTATTCCGCAGTATTTGATACAGTGGTTCATGGGGTGTTGCTGACATGGCTGCTTGACCTGACAGGGGTTTGCTGGACTAATCGTGAGTGGTTTTGTTGTTTATTCCTGTTGGGAAGGTTCCAGAAGGTAGTGATGGATGGTGGCTGATGCTCCCCTCAGGAGCTACTGTCACGGGTTGGAGGGTCCACATCCCCACTTTACTGGGTTTGAGTGACTCAGTTTCCCTTGCGCACAGCCTGCTTGAATTAGTTTCTCTCTCTGGCTAATTCAAGTCTGCTGCAGGAACAACTCCTTTGTCACTCAAGGGCCCGATCCTTCCCGTTTAGACTCTTTACTCTCTGGGTTCGCAAGAGCTTGTGTTCTCTTGTTGCTCACTTGTGTTCCAATGTTAGACACTGACACTTCTTCATAAAGATAAGAAGTAAGTTTATTGATTACATAAGCAAGATAGTTGATACTGAGTGGTTACTAGAAATCAAAGGGTAAATATAACACATTCCTGATCTATACTGGTTGAGTTCCTAAATAAGCATCTTACCCATCAAAGGTCCATAAGTTTCTCTCAGTCCTTCCATGTAAGTGACTGGGTCTCCAGACTTAGTTGGTAGAGAGCAAAATCATCTCTTCCCTCAGTTCATGGTCTCCAGCCTGACTTGCTGGCAGGCTTTTGGATGCAGATGAGAGTGGTAAAGGTGGCTCTGGGCAAGAGTTTTGGATAGTTACCTTCCCCGTTTAGGATACAACTCCTTATATCCTTAGGAGGAAATGCCTCGTATCCTCTCAAGGCTTCTAGAATTCCCTTTGTTATCGTTATCAGTTTTCTCTGTCTCTTGCACGTAGGCAATGGCTGCCTGCATTAGCATATAATTGGCTCTGGCCACCTTGTCTGGCCCCCCTGTCTGGGCAGTCAATAAAACTGTCTTTCCATTTCCTGGAGGTTGGTCACGTGTCACAGCTGTGATTTGAGTTTTACAGTTCTCAATTCTAACATTACATACATGTGGAATCTTTTGCTTTACATATTTACCAGACTTGTAACCTACATGTAGGCCCATGTTACATGTGTGTTACCCTGTGTTCCTCCATGACAACTACCCGGTGGCATCACGCAGGGTTCCATCTTATCTCCCTTCCTGTTCAAGATGTAGCTGAGGTCAGTGGATAGGGATGAGGTCAGTGGATATGGATTAGATCAGTGGATATGGAGGTTTGCAGTGAGGTGCCATCAACTACCTCTCTTTATCCTCCAACCCAGGTCCTGCAGTCTCGGTGCTCGGTCTCACCAAGTGCTTGGCTGTCATCAGGCACTGGGTGCAGGTGAGCTGATTGAAGCTGAATCTAGACAAGACTGATGCGATGATAGTTGGCTGACCTGAGAGAGATTTGGACACTGTCACTGATGGGGCATGGTCTCCTTTGGTCACTCAGGTTTACAGCCTTGAGGTGCTCTTGGCTCCATGGCTCAGCCGAGTCTGCCAGGTTCCATTAGTGGTCAGGAGCGCCTTTCACCAACTCCATCTGGCGAGAAGACTTTTTAATCAGATTCTGACCTGGTCACCATCATACATGCCTTTGAAACCTTGAGGCTAGATTACTGCAAAGCGCTCTATATGGGGGCCCCCTGGATGACTTTTAGGAAGCATCAGTCTTCTGTTGTGGGTGGATTGGCAGTAGCACATGGCACTGGTGCTCTGGAGTCTGCACTTGCTGACAATAGCTTTCTGGACACAATTCAAGGCACCTTTTTTGACCTATAAAGTCCTAAATGAAATGGCTTGTGCCTCAAATATCTGAAAGACTGCCTCTTACCTCATGTCCCATCGTGGCCTCTGAGGTCAGTTGGGAGTGCCCTCTTGCAAGTACCACTTGCCCTCCAAGTTGCTATAATAGATGTTAATAAATGGGACGAGGACATGCTTCACCCACAATGGCCCACCTGGGTCAGTGCCTCACCCGGTGCATATGTTTCTGGGCCACCAGATGTGGGTCCCGACTGCTGTACAGATCCCAGCAGTGTAGGTGGCTGACCCAGAAATGTGGGTCTGGAAGAAACTGGGCCCGGAGTCTGGGACCAAGGGCCACCCAGGTGGGTTATAGCAGGCTGAGCCAGGTGGGCACATCTGTTTCCACACCCACATGGCCCAGCGTGGGGGGCTGCCATTGCTTCCCATCATGGCAGAGGGTGGGGCGCCAGCTGCAGTGCAGAAGAGGATTGGCCAGCCCCATGTCGCTCCCTCCCCAGCCATGTCAGGCCAGGGAAATGTTTATTCCATTCCATGACTTGTCCTGTACAGGGGTGCCTGGAGAGACACAGACACACACCATGCCAGCTGCGCGTTTGTTTTTACACATTGAGCGCGCACACAGAGTCATTCTTAGGGGCTACCCTGCAATTATGAAACTTCTTCCACTTGGAGGTATATCTAAGCCTAAGTCTGCTCATCTTCCAGAGGCAATGTAAAGCCTTTTTGTTTGGCCAGACATTTGTGCAACAGGGGTAGATTTGGGGTGTTGCTGGGCAAGGGGACTTTATTAATTTTTATTCTGTTTTATTTGGGTATTTCAATATTTAAATACTTTTTGTATTTGTTTATATGTGGTAGCACATTCTGAGCCTGAAGAGAATGGGTGGGCTAAAAATATAAACAAACAAACACATAAACAAATACAATGTCTGATGCACGTTGACTCACCCATTAGAAAAAGGAAATGTTACCCAAACTAATTTTTGATTATGTTTGATTTTTGTCTGTATGTGAAATATCTGACAAGGAAATACACTGCGGGCATGTAGTTTAGGGCTGATCTAGGGGTGTGCATGTCATTTTCGTTATATCAATAACAAAAACAAAAATCGTCATTTTCGTTATTACCTGGCTGATGGTTTTTGGAGGGAAATGTGGAAATCTCATTATTGCAATGATGAAAACAACAAAAAATAATAAAGAAATAAATAACGATAATGAAAAGTCATTATTGGTTTTGTTATTACTGGGCAGTTTTTCCTTGGAAGGAAATGTGGAGAGGGAGCAGACATCTTTGAGCCAGAAACAGTGTTGAACTCTTGAACTGAGAGGGGAAGAACCTGATGGATGTATCTCTGACCAATAAGCAGCGCAAGCGGATCCCAGTAGTTAAATGGCTCCCTGTGATTCCTCAATGCCTCTGCCTCCCAGAACCAATCATGAGGGCTCTTGGGGAGGGCACTGCAACCCTTAATATTGTAGGGCCGGGCAGCTTCACTCTGTGCTAGTTCTGTTGTCAGGGTGCATTTGCAGAAGCTGCTGTGTGTGTATATTTATTTATTTAAAATTATATCCTGCCCCTCCTTCCCAAAGGCCTCTCGGGGTGGTGAACAACATAAAATAAATCTAAAAATTTTAAAACAAATAATAAAATCTCACCCTCCCTCTCAAACCCCACCTCCACCCCCCAACCCCCTCGCCAAAGGCCTGGCAGAACAGCCAGGTCTTACACAAACGTCGAAATGATAGGAGGGTGGGGGGCCAATTTATCCTCCTTTGGGAGTGAATTCCACAGCACAGGGGCAGCCACCAAAAAAGATCTCACATCAGTGGTCACCCGTCTCACCCAGGGAATCTCCAAAAAGGCCCCCACGGACAATCTCAGGGGTCGCACAGGCACATGGGGTGTGAGGTGATCCCACAGATAGGCAGGGCCCAGGATGTGAAGGGCTTTAAAGGTTAAAACCAGCACCTTGAACCTGGCCCGGTGCTTTATAGGGAGCCAGTGCAGAGCCTGGAGCACTGGTGTCATGTGCTCCCTGCGGCCCGCCCCCGTAAGGTGACGGGCCACGGCATTCTGAACCAGCTGCAACCTCCAGACCAGCTTCTCAGGCATCCCCACATAGAGCGCATTGCAGTAATCCAGTAGCAAGGTGATGAAGGCATGGATGACAGTGGCGAGGTTAGAGTCTGAGAGATATGGCTGAAGTTGCCGGACAAGATTTAACTGCTGAAACGCACTCCCCGCCATGGCCACAACCTGAGATTCCCATATGAGCCGTGAATCGAGGAGCACGCTCAGACCCCGTACCAGAGAGAACATGGGGGGGCGAACCCCCCCCCACAAGAGGAGATTCAACCACTCCCAGGTCCCCCAGGCCCTCACCCACCAACATCACCTCCGTCTTGTCAGGATTCAGCTGCAGATGGCTCAAACTCATACAAGCCCCCACAGCCGACAGGCACTGGGAAAATAAAGAGAATGCATGACTTGGGTCAATGGAAAAAGAGAGGTAGAGCTGAGTGTCATCAGCATACTGCATGTCTGACACTGAATGCCCTGAAACCCTCTCACGATCTCCCCTAACGGCTACATATAGATGTTAAACAAGAGGGGGGACAGAATGACACCATGCAGGACTCCACACGTAAGGTCCTGGGGCGAAAAATGTACGCTCCCTCAAGACCACCCGGTTAGTTCCCCTGGTCAGGAAAGAATGATACCAGTCCAAGACCGTCCCACCAATCCCGGCACAGTCCTGCAGGCAAGTCACCAACACCTCATGATCGACTGTGTCGAACACAACCAAAAGGTCTAGCAGGACCAGTAAGGTCTGACAACCCTGGTCCAATGCCAGACGGAGATTGTCAACCAAGGCCACCAATGCAGTCTCCGTACCAGACCCAGGCCGAAACCCAGACTTAGAAGGGTCAAGGAAACCGGTGCAGTCCAGATGTTCTTGGAGCTGCCATGCCACAGCCTGTTCAGACCGACTGATAACTGGCAGGAACATTAGCGTCAAGAGATGGTTTCTTGAGCAGCGGCCTAACCATAGCCTCATTCAGGCACCCTGCCTTCCCGAAGGGAGGCACTAACTACCCCAGCCAGCAATGGTCGTAGCGTCTCCTGACTGGCTTTCACCAGCCAGGATGGGCAAGGATCTTGTTCACAATTAGTGCCACTAACAGATCCCAACAAGGACTCCACATCGGAAGGTGACACCATCTGAAGCCAATCCTACAAAACAGGACAGGATGGGGCATCCATAGCCCCAAGATGATCCTTTGCAATAACTGCGGAACCAAAATCATGGAAATATGTGTGTATGTATATATATAAATGTATTATTATTATTTATAATTTTTAAAATTTATTATCCCCCCCCTCCTGCCTCAGACAGCTTGGGGCGACTCACATCATATAAATATAAAAACACTTAAAGCAACTTTTAAAAAGTTCAAAAGGAGGTACCAAATACCCACCCCACTTAAACCCAACCCCCCACCCATCACCCCTCTCCCAATGACTGGCGGAACAGCCAGGTCTTTCTCGTGGGACCTTGAGCAAGGTGCCCCCGGATTACCGCAGAGGCTGATCCAAAGCCCAGGGGGTGAGGCGGTCCTGCAGATGTGCAGTGCCTAGGCCATTCGATCAATATATATATATATATATATATATTGTATATATCTGTGGGGGCCTTTTTGGAGATTCCCTGGGTGAGACGGGTGACCACTGATGTGAGATCTTTTTTGGTGGCTGCCCCTGTGCTGTGGAATTCACTCCCAAAGGAGGATCAATTGGCCCCCCACCCTCCTATCATTTCGACGTTTGTGTAAGACCTGGCTGTTCTGCCAGGCCTTTGGTGAGGGGGTTGGGGGGGGTGGGGTGGAGGTGGGGTTTGAGAGGGAGGGTGAGATTTTATTATTTGTTTTAAAAATTTTAGATTTATTTTATGTTGTTCACCACCCCGAGATGCCTTTGGGCAGGAGGGGCAGGATATAATTTTAAATAAATAAATATACACACACAGCAGCTTTTGCAAATATATATATATATATATTGATCGAATGGCCTAGGCCCTGCATATCTGCAGGACCGCCTCACCCCCTGGGCTTTGGATCAGCCCCTGCGGTAATCCGGGGGCACCTTGTTCGAGGTCCCATGAGTAAGACCTGGCTGTTCTGCCAGTCATTGGGAGAGGGGTGATGGTTGGGGGGTTGGGTTTAAGTGGGGTGGGTATTTGGTACCTCCTTTTGAACTTTTTAAAAGTTGCTTTAAGTGTTTTTATATTTATATGATGTGAGCCGCCCCAAGCATATATATATATATGTGTGAGAGAGAGAGATATTAGAGACAGTAGATATATACCTCTGAGTTTTCCTTTTCCCTTGCCCTGTCTGTCTCCCCCTGTCCATATATTATCTAGATATAGATATTAGTTGTATTTAGATAGTAGGCTGTTTTATTTATATAATATATACAGAATCTAAGCTAAACCTAACCTATGTATAATACAAAATGTTCCTATCCTATAATCCTAATATATATAATAAAACTATATATTGTGTACAGTATATAATGTTGTGTGCAGTTCTTCCTGTATCTCAATGAGAAGGGGAAAGAGTTCAACTTCTGACAATAATTCTTTGTTCGCACATGAAATTGCTACCGATACAATACCAAAAATAAAATCTTTATTTGAAATCAATATCGATACTGATAATGACAACAATAACAAACAACGACATTTCGTTATTAACGAAAACAAAAATGACACATTTTAATAACAAAAACGATAATGAAAAACGACATGGGGCCCTGTTGCACACCCCTATTAAGCAGGGCCTGTAGGGCCTATGGTCTGGGTCCCACAGTCAGAGGGAGGCCCGCAGGGAGGCTAGTCCTGGTAGCCACAGGACCAGCATTCCAGTTTATGTTTAACTGAACATAACATCTTCATTAGAGAAGGGGGCTCCTGGCATTGCGGGTTCTGTATGTAATGCATACATTGTTTCTAATAAACTCCTGGGGCCCATGTGTTGGGGGACCACTCTCAGTAAGTCATCCACAGGTCAGGGCTTCCTGCATTTAATTCTCTGTTGGCCTAGGTACACAAATATAAACAGGATCCAGTGAAATTTTCTGGGGTGTTGTTATGCAGAAGGACTGACTAGATGATCATAATGATTCTGTTGGGCCTTAACCCTAGACTGAACTAACCCGTTACTTTTGCATTGAAGTCTAAGTGACCATATGTTTGTTTAAAATAAATTTTAAAAAAAAACAACTCGGGGAATGCATTCAAAATGAACTTTATTTTGTGAATTTAACTTCAGACTTATTTAGCTGTTAAAACATTTTATATATAAAGGCACTCTGCACATCTACTGTATCCAACTCAACACATATTTGAGGAAATTGACACACAGGAATACAGGCTGCTTTCAAATGGACCGCGGATGGGATGTGTGGCCGCGGTGGGTGGAGGTGTGCCCATTCCCACGGGCATACACACATCTCCACCTACGGAGCATCGGGCATTGGAGCCCATTGCTCAGTGAGGGAGGGTGATGCGTGGAGGTGGGTGTAACATGGGAGCACACGCGCACACACACACCCATCCCCTGCGTCATTCACATGGGTGCCTCCACCCATCTGCACGCAACAAAACTGCATGAAGATGGGTGGGGAAGATGAAAAGGGCCACAGTAACAAATTACATCTTGGAGTTTTATGCCCTCCAACACTGTAATTCAAAATGAATACTGCTACCACTACAATGGCAAAACCAATGTTGAAAGATTCATATCATCTGTCATAATGCTGCATCAAAATAAAACAAATTTGATCCTGAAAATATGCTGGCTCATATTGGGTCATTTCAGATGTAACGATACCACGGTCAACCACAGTGAATCCCTGTGGTGGCCGTTTGTACCGTTCTGTCTGATAGGATTGCCGCCAGTTGTTCACCCCAGTGAATCACTGGCGGGAATTGAAATGATCACGATTCCGTCTCTCCGACCGCTCAGAGGTCAGAGGTCCAGAATTGTGGTGGATTGGCCACAATCCGGGATGGGCCAGAGGTAACATCTGTTACCTTCAGCCCAGCCCAGCCAGATCGTGATCCTGACCATGGGACGGGATCGGGTGCAGTGGCCGGATTGGCCACTGCGCCCGCCCATCTCCCAGAGGGCAGGTGGCCGGGGAAGCGCGGGGCTGTGTGCCCGCACATCACGCTATGCAGCCCCGCCCCCTCCCTGATCCCCCGGTGAGAATCAGGCCGGCATGTCTAAAGGCCGGCCGACCTGATTCTTGACCAGGATCTGAAATGGATCCCGGTCAGTGATTCAGCGTGGTGGGCCTTTGGGCCCGGTACGTCTGAAATTCCCCATTGTGGGTCTAACTGACTCCAATACTGTTTGGCCTACTGTTTGCGCTACACAAAAACCACAACAGATCTAAGGCTCAAACAAATGCTATCAGGTTATCAATAGCATTCTTTCAGATTACTTAAAGCAAGAAGAAAAATGGCTTACCTATATTATTTTATTTTTAATTTTGCCATGTGTTCAAGGGTGAAGACACCCTGACTATCAGTGAAATATGTCCATTGACACTCGAAGGAAACTGACTGACCCCAATATATTTTTTATTATTTTTCTATGCAAAAACTGCAATGCATGAGATGATAAAATGAATGCAGAAAGCTTGGCTTTTTCATTTTAGATTATACTGAATTTGAAGAGGGGCAACCCCCCTCCCCCCTAAAAAAAGATTATTATGGCAATATTTGTAGGGGCTCAGGGGTCAGATAGACATCCCCCCCCCAACCCAAGAAGGTTGAAAAGCTGTAGATTAAATAAAGCTCCACTGAACGGAGTTGGATAGTAGCTACTGACTGCATTGAAACCAAGATTTCATGCTATGAATGTAAGATTGGCAAAATTGTAAGACTGGCCAGATTGACAAAGTGTAACATTAGGTTTAAAGACAAAACGGTTGTAAACCGACTGCATATAAATTTCCCTCAGTGAAATCTACAATTACAAAAAATAAAATAAAATAATAAACTGCTTAAGTGAGCAGAATTATTTAACTTCATAAATTACTAAGATATTTAGGTTGCATATTTAATTTGATTTTGACTAGGCCAGAGTTATGACATTTATTCATTCACAGTAGGTGTTAATCATAAATAATGTTGTCGGCAAAGTCTCTGGAGAGAGAAATAAAGCTCTCCTTGAGTAACTTCCTTCACCGTAACTCCTTCTCAGATTTCTTTCTTTCCTTCAGTTCATATCGGAGATGAGTTAATTTTAATCCCACCCAGTCTAGATTGGTGGCCTCTGTATGTGGGGGGTGTTTTTCTTCCTTTTTTTTTTTTTGATTTTTTTTTTTTTTAAGAACAAATTTTATTACAAAAAAGAAAGAAAAAAGCCATTGCCACTTGCAATTTTATTAGTTGCTGGCGGGATTGGATTCTTATGGACAGGTCTAGGCAGGGTTAGTGAGAAGAAATAAAAATGGGTTTCAATAACTAGAAGTCCAAAAGACATCAAATGTTTTTTAATTGGAATTGGAAGCATTCCAAGTTTGACTTTCAAATAAAGCTTTGATTTACAGTAGTTCATGTTGGGCTCATGTTGAGCCTGCCAAAAATCCAAGCTAGATCAGAGCTTTTTTTGAAATAAACACAAGCCTAATCTGATGTAGGTATTTCAAAACTCCCACTGCTTTAGTTATAACATCATCTGTTACTGAATGATTTATAAATCATCCCTCTACAGGCAAATTTCTACAAGACTGAGGGTGATATATTTTAACCTCAGGACACAAGGACATGTTTAACTCCTGTATTACAATTAATGCAGACCCACCATTGTTAGCTTAACTCTGCTCAGAAACAGAAATCAGTTCTGAGGGGAGGAAAGTGTCTTCTGTTTTGTCATTTTGTAAAAAGGATCAAGACTGGGTGAAATCCTAACTCTGTTGCCGTCAACGGTAAAAGTCCCATTAACTTCAGCATCAGGACCAGTATGCCCGTGGGACAAAGTAGACATCCTGTCAAGTCCGGTGGTCTTTTAGCAGTGGAACCAAAGACAAGTCATGGCCCCCAGAGGCAACTTCTTTCTGCTCTCTGGAGCTACAGTGTGGTTTGAATGTTGCACTCCTGCTCAGTTGAATCTGCGGAAACCAGTAACTAGTAAGTGTCAGATTTGCAGCAACCAATCTGCATCAACAACAATCAATTATCAAGCCATATCCATTTATTATTCTATAGTTTAACTAATTGACCACATTACCATATTATCGTTTTGTTACCGTGTTGCCACGTTCTGTTTTCCCAATGGTTCCACAGTTCTGCTAGCTCCATTTGCCCCAAATTCCATTTTTGTTTATCCCCTTGGACCCTGATTTTATGTTTAACTCAGTTTCTCATTGGATACCTGGTTCAAATCCACTGGATGCAGCTTTGCAGTTGGTCTGGAAATGATGAATTGCAGAAAAACAGTAAAATTGCAGAAAAACAGTAACATTATTTATGCTGCAAGTTGTTTATGTGGTAACACTGAAGTGGTTAAGAAGGCAGGCCAAGACAGAATTTGAAGAGTGACTTGCTATAAAGCTAATGTTGAAAATTTCACATACAGGATGCTGCCCAAGCCAACTTTGAAAAGGGAAAGGGCAAATGAGGCCCTTTCTGAGCATGCTGAGTTAGGGTTTTTTGTTTTGTTTTTGTTTTAAACTTTCAAACTTACAAGCCAGGAAGAGACCATGCACGGTGCAGGACCCCTCCAGAAGGTAAGTAACCCACCTCTTCCCCCTCTGCGTGGCCCCCAAGCCCCCACTTTGTATACGTTGGATGCATATTTCAATGAGCCCATAGCTCACACTATCAGCGTCTTCTCTGCAATGATAAAGATAGGAGGGCTAGAAAATTATGCTTGTGTTTTTTTAAGAGAGGAATTATCCTGTATTCGCATGTGTCCAGAGGCTGGAGTAATAAAACTTCCATTAGTATAAGAGTTGTGATAAAAATCAAGAATGTTGGCAAAATAGGGTGTCAACCAACGAGATGATGTTCCACACCAGCTGGGTGTGCACCTGCCCATTGATTACGTATTCGCTCCTGCAGGTTACCTGGCCGCCACCCACCGGACATCTAGCTCCCACTCACGTTCGTGTCTTGGAGCCCGCCCTGTGGATGAATGTGGACTAATGTGTGCCCGTGAGTCCGCATCCCATCAATTAGGCTGCATGCAGCCCCGCACACACACAGGTCCGCCAGCACCATAGAGTCACAGGCGAAAAGCCTAGAACATTCCAAGGAGTGACCGCTTCCTGCCTCAATCTCCACTCCAGCTTTTCCTGGCATGACGCACATAGCAGCCACCTTAAAAGCACAATGGGTGCCAAATTCAAACATGCGTTGTCACGGCTCATTCTGGTTTGCAGCATTTGCCCGATGCTCTTGGTTTCAAAGCCGTTCCCTTCTCCAGAGCGACTTACACAGCCATTGCATCCACCGTGGCCAGGGCTCAGAATGGCAGCTGAGCAACTACCTGCATCCAGTCTTCCATTGCAAGCACTCTCTGCCTTTCCAAGATGGTGCTGGCACCATTGGCATGCCATGGGAGCCATCTTGGAAACATCTGAGCATGCTCAGAAGGGGCCATTCAGCCCTTCTGAGCCTGTCCCAGCCTGCTTTTTTTTAAAAAAAATAAAACACCTTACCCGGTCCTGAGGAAGCCACATGTTACTGGTGCCCCCTGGTGGCCATTTGCACATGTGCCGTGCTGCTGTTTTTTTATTTCACTGTGAGCAAACTCACCTCCTCACCTGCCCCTGCAGAGAAGCGAAGAGGAATCCCACAGCCCCAGACTCAGAGAGAAGCAGTCAGGTGAGTAAACATTTTTTTTTTTTTTTAAATTAACGTGTGGGGGAAGGGTGAGATGCTCACATTTTTCCCAGTGAGACTCAGGGCAATTCTCAGCTCATTCTCATTTTCAAGAAACGAGATGAGAACCCTGATTCTCATTGAGAAAAGTGAGAATCCGAGAAGACAGTTTCAGCCCTACCCCTGAGGGCACTGAACTAGGGAAGGCAGAGCCAGACCGTAGCATAGCTAGGATCACCAGGGAAAAGGTAGCACTCAGGAGTTTCCAAGTGAGAGGGAAGATGGAGGCTTTGAGCTTGCTGAAGGGGGTGGGTGGGGGGAGGACAGGCCAGAAAGTCACAAGGGCTGGAAGTCTAGGAAGCCTACTTGCCTACATATCAGGGGTTGGGAACCTGTGGAAGGACTTGACCCAGGAAGGACCTGTATGTAATGGAGTGCTTTGATCTTGGGAGGTTTGCATGTTTTTATAAAGAATGAGGCTGTTTTAATTTCCTCTCTCACGGTGGCAGAGGGAGAGGAGGTGAGACCAATGGGGCTTCCCCCTGTGACTTTGGGGTGGGGTTTCTGGCCCAAGAGGGTTGAAGAGCAGCATGCCTGCTGGCTCTGCCACATCTCTCAGCTGCTTGGAGTCCAGGGGGCTTGCCCCACAACAGCCTGCCCCCACCAGAGCCTAATGGAGAGTGACTGGACACCTTGGCCCCTGTTTCACTTTCCCCTCTCGTGGTGGTGGAGGGAGAGGAGGAGGGACCAAAGGGACTTCCCCTGGCGGCTTTGGGGCAGGGTTTCTGGCCCAAGAGCGCTGAAGAGCGGCATGCCTGGCGGCTCTACTACGCCAAAGGGCCCTTAGGTGTGGCCGTTACTGAGGCCCATGGGGCTGGGACAGAAAGATGGGAACTTTTGGGAAGCCGCAGGAGGATTAGAGGGATTTATTTTGTGGTCTTTATGCTAGGAGGGTAGAGGGTGTGGGGGTCTTATGTATTTTATTATTGGGGGAGAGGGATGGGGAGTGAGTGGGTGAGGGAGGAGGGAGGGGAAATGTTTATGGGGGGGAGGGAAGAACTCCCCCACTTCTAGGATGGGGCATTCTGGGGGGGGGGGCAGCCGGGGGGAGGGAGCAGCCATTGGGGTTGTGACGGGCCCGGGAAATATGGTCCCAGTTGGGGCGAGGTGAGATCAGTGAGACGGGACAGGTGTTTATTACAGGTTCCACTCACTACCCCCCAGGCAGATGGGCAGGTGGTTCTCGGTCAGGAGACCCCCGGCCCTGTGTTGTTGCTGTTAAGCATGAGATAAGTGGCAAATAAGGCAACAACTGTCTGGGAGTTAATCCTGGACCATGCCGCCGATCTCGTATGTATCACGGAAACTTGGATGGACAATGATTCAGGGCCCATTTCGGATGACCTTGTTCCAGCTGGGTATTGCGTGCAGCATTAGTTGCACTTGGAGGGACGGGGGGAGGGGGGCGGTGTAGCCATGATTTTTAAGGAGGGTTCGACTGTGAGGAGATATCCAGTGCAATCCATATCAGGTATTGAGGGTCTTCACCTTGTGTTTGATTTTGCGGGTGACAGTTTGATAGTGCTGCTTGTATACCGTGCACCTACCTGTGCAGCAGCCTCCCTACATGTTTTGACAGAGGTGGTGCCGGGAGTGGTGTTGAGGTCCCCGAAGTCAGTAGTCTTGGACTTCAACATTCACGCTGACGCTGACCTTATGGGAGTGGAGCATGAGTTTATGGCCGCCATGGCATCCATGGACTTGTCCCAGAGGGTTATCAGCCTGAGACATACCTTAGACCTTCTGTTTTGCACCGGCCTTGAGGCAGGTGCTCCGCTAGTGGGGGAGTTACCATCTGTACCCTTGTCATGGATGGACCATTACCTCCTGCAGGCCTTGCTCCTGGTGCTCTTCTGCCCCCAGAAAAGTGCAGAACCGATTCGGATGGTTCGTCCCCGGAGGCTAATGGAACCAGAAAGGTTCTGGAAGGCTCTGGGTGAGTTTCTCTCTGACCTTGATGCCTGTTCCATCAATGACCTTGTCTTGTTATGGAATACCTTGCTAATGGAAGCCATTGATCGGACAGCTCCTAAGCATCCATGCCCAGGCAACAGCTCCACAGGCTTCCTTGGTTCTCCAAGTAACTGCGGGAGCTGAAGCAAGAAGGGTGGCGGTTGGAGCGACAGTGGTGTCATTCACGTGCTGAACCTGACAGATTGCATCATAGAGTCAGTTTACGAGCCTATGCCATAGTTACGCGGGCAGCAAAAAAGGAGTTTTTTGCTACCTTCCTAGCATCCACTAAATCCCGTCCAGCAGAGGATTTCCAGGTGGTGCGGGGGCTGGTCAGTCCAGCCTCCCTCCGCCTTGGAGTGGAGTCATCTACTGCTCGCCATGACATGTTTGTGGATTACTTTGTGGATAAAATTGTTCGGATTCATCATGACTTCAATGCCGCAATTAACACATATGGAGAACTGGAGGTTATGGAAGCCCCATCTTGTCTGGTTATGTGGGATCAATTTCAGTCGATGACACCTGCCGATGCGGTTTTTGTTCTTGGGGATGTTAGGGCCACATTTTGTGAATTAGATCCTTGCCCGTCCTGGCTGATTAAATCTTGCTGGGAGACAACGGGGCTGTTGCTGGCTGGGGTGGTCAATGCCTCCCTTCGGGAGGGCAGAGTGCCGGGCTGTCTCAAAGAGGCAGTGGTTTGGCCTCTGCTCAAGAAACCATCACTTGACATTGACTCCCTTGCCAGATATCAGCCTGTATCTAACCTTCCCTAAAAAGGGAAGGTTATTGAATGGGTAGTGGCTCAGCAACTGCAGGGACATCTTGACTGCATCGGTTATCTTGGACCCCTTTTAGTAGGGATTTCTTCCAGCATATGGCACCGAGACTGTGTTTGTGGTTTCGGTGGTTGATCTGCGCCGGGAAATGGACCAGAGTCATTCGAACCTGTTAGTTCTATTAGATCTTTCAACTGCATTTGATACAGTTGATCACAAGATGTTGGTGATGCGACTGTGCAGAGGCGGGTGGGACTGTTCTCAAATAGTTCCATTCTTTCCTGACCGGTAAACACAGTGAGTGGTTCTTGGGGAGTCTTTTTCATCATACTGAGACCTCTTGTGTGGAGTCGCTCAGGGTTTGGTTTTGTTCCCTCTCCTGTTCAATGTATATATGCAGCTATTCGGTGATATGATCAGGAGGTTCAGCATGTGGTGTCATCAAGATGCTGACGACACCCAGCTGTATCTCTCTTTTTCAACAGACCCAGGCCCTGCAGTCTCGGTGCTTGCTCGGTGTTTGACAGCTGTGGGGGACTGGATGAGGACTAACCAACTGAGGCTGAATTCCGACAACATGGAGGTGATGTTGGTGGGTAAAGCAATAGAGATGGTGGCCCCCATTATTGGCGGGGTCTGACTTCCACTGGTACCCCAGGTACGGAGTCTGGGGGTACTCCTCAACACGCAGCTCCACCTGGATGCCCAGGTGGAGGCTGTGGTGAGGAGTACCTTTTGCCAATTACATCTGGTTCAACGGCTTCAGCCGTTTGTCTCAGGCTCTGACCTGGCCACCATCATCCATGCTTTCATCACCTCCAGACTGGACTATTGTAACATGCTCTATGTGGGGCTACCCATGGTGATGGCTTGGAAACCTCAGCTGGTGCAGAATGCAATGGCCCATCTTCTGGTAAGACTGGGCCACCGGGAGCATATTACACCAGTGTTCTGTTCTCTGCACTGACTGCCGGTGGTTTTTCGGGTCCAATTCAAGGTGTTGGTTTTGGCCTGTAAAGCCCCAAATGGCCTAGGCTCTGCCTATCTATGGGACTACCTCAGTCCCCAGGTGCTGGACTGACTCCTGCGGTCATCTGGGGGGCGCCCTGCTCGAGGTCCCCCAAGTCTTCCGGGGGCCATGCAGGGGAGGGCATTCTCGGTGGCCACACCATGGCTGTGGAGCTCCTTCCGGTGGCAGCCCATTTGGCCCTAGATCCCCCCTCTTTTCGGAGAGTTTGTAAGACCCGGCTGTTCTGCCAGGCATTTGGCGGGGGAGATGGGTGCGGGGGTGGGTTCTTGTGTAGGGGTTATTTTTCTTTTTGGCCTCCTTTTAGTTGTATTTAAATTGTTCTAATGTTTGTTTTGCAAATTGTAAGCCTCCCCCCGCTGCCTGTGGCAGGAGGGGCGAGGTAGCAAAATTCTAAATGGCTAAACTAGTGATGGGAAAGAAACTGAGTTAAACAAAGCTCTCCTGACAATTCTAATGTTTGTTTTGCAAATTGTAAGCCTCCCCCCCCCCCCAAGCTCTCTGTGACAGGAGGGGTGGGGTAGCAAAATTGTAAAATAAATAAATAACTAACTAAATGATAGGGACAGGTGATGCAGTCGCAGCAGTGACCTGAACCTGCAGGTCCTGCCCTGCCCCCATTGCAGCTGCATCCCCGTGCTGCTGGGAGGGAGTGGGGCACGTTCCATCTTCTGCGCCGGGGTCCTTGCCAGCCATGCCAATGCCCCTGGTTTTTATGTTTATAAAACTAAAGGCACATGTGGTGAAGATCGTGCATCCTGAATGATGTGGGGACCCTGATTCTGCAGCAACTCACGGTACAAGAGGGCTGCCCTGGTAGAACCCTTCTTGAGGATCGTCCAGCGCTTGACAATTGTTAATGAGACTCATGATTTTATGGATTTCTTGTGATGAAATGACAAGGATCTCAGCTCCCCTCCCGCCACATCTCCTTTTTTGTTAAAAGTAAGTTTCTAACACTCGTACTTGAAGAGAATTGCCTTGGTGATCCCACCAGCATACGTGGGAGACTAAACGACAGATAAATGGAGTCCAAATCTAAAGGATCTCATGATGTTTCATCTAATCTAATGATTGTTGAGGAGGGGATTTAGGTTTTTGAATGTCTAGGGTCACCCTGCGTTCTCAGGCAGAGAATATCTATGTGGTTTCAAACAACACAGAAGCGGACATCCATTTTGGCCTGGTGGCAAGGACAGTCTTTTTAAAAAAAAATTCCATTAATGATGCGTTGTTTAATGTCTTGCAGAGAAGGTGCTGATTTTTGGATGCATCATTTCTTAGTTTGCGTTTCAGTCCCGCAGTGCAGTCTGGGTGACATTACAGGATGTGACGCTTTATAAATACAAGTGTCAGCCTGGAGATTTTTGAAAAGAGGTGGATTCTCTCCCCCTCCCCCCGCAAAAAAAAACCCCATGGAATTTTCATTAATTGTTGTTGTTATAACTATGAAAAGTGGATTTGCCCAAGGGCAGTTTAGGACTTCTTAATCTCTCCCCCCCCCCCCCCCCCTCTCTCTCTCTCTCTCTCTCTCCCAGGCCCTCCCCTTCCCAGTGTGCCCCACAACACCACCTTTCCACCCACCCCCCCTTTGCTCTCAAGGTTGCCAAGACATCATATTTCAGTATTAGGAGATACATTTCTCTTGGTGGGAGGTAGCTGGAGCAATCTTGAACTTTTCCTGCCTTGTAGAGAGACTGTACACATTGCTCATTCTCTTTGAGGCCAGTTTTCTCCCCAGAGATAGAGGGGCAGCTGTCATAAATGCAACCCACCGAACCTTCCTCACAGCAGCTGCTGTGCATCTGCTTTGTAGAGCACAGTGAAGAAGGTGATGGCACACTGTCCTAGGTAGTGAAAATTCGGAAAGAGGGGAATCCGTGGTTTTAAGGTCAGAAGATGCCCTTGAGATTATCCAGTCTGATATCTGATCACTACCAGCAGGGCTGTAGCCAAGAATGTGGAGGGATTGGAGAGGGCTTTGTCCCCACCAAGATTTGTCTAAGGCAGAAATGAATGTGCCATTTGACATTTGCTAAGATTATTTGTATAGTCAGATGGCTGCCCGAATGCCTTTCGTGTGCCATGCAGAATTTGAATATACTTTCATTTGCTTATTTTACTCAGTCACTTTGAGTGTTTTCAAACGTGAGACTGGCTTGGTTAAGTCCGCTCTGACCTGCCTGGGCCAGTGCCGAGCCCGCATGTCTGTTCTGGGGCAGCCAGATGTGGGACTAGTTCCGATCCCATCGGGGTAGGTGGCTAGGCTTGAAGTGTGGACCCAGAAGGAAGCAGGCCCATGGCCCAGACCCAGGAGCCAACCAAGCAGGCCAGAACGGACCAAACTGGGTGGGTGCATCTGTTTTCACGCCCATCTTGCCCGGTGTGGTGGTTTGCTATGGCAGCCATCATGGTGTGTGTGTGGGGGCGTTGCAGCACGGGGTTGGAGCCAGCCGGCTGCACGTTGCTCCCCGCCCCCCTCCTCCCATGTGTGTTCTATTCCATGTGTCACAAGGGTCAGGGGAATGTGTGTTCTCTTCGGCCCCCTCTGTGGGACGTGCAGGCTCTGCGGCGGCTGCTCATTTGTTATAACACCCTTTGTTCGCTCCAGTCGTTCATTTTGGTATTTTAGTCATTTCTTTGCTTTGGTATTATCAGGTGTTAGATCCGGACTTGAATGGAGTGGTGGCAGGACCGGGTCCAGGGGTGCGTTGCAGCAGCCTTGAGGTCAGGTGTGAGCAGCATTGTTAACGTCCAACCCAAGAGGGAAAACCCAGGAAGTCAAGCCAAGGCATTGAGATGAGGGGCAGCCCAAAGGGGGGTGTCTAGCAAGTCAGAAGTTGACGTGCGAGAGACTGTCCGACGTGAGCAAGACAATCTGGCGAAGGGGGCGTAGGACTAAGAGCAAGGGAGCAGTGAGAACTGGGGGAGCAGGGCAGCAACCTGGAGACAAGGCTGGGAAGCAGGCTAGCAGAATCCAGGGGTTTGTTTTGACCTATGAAGCCATATATGGCCTGGGCCCTATCTGCAGGATCGCCTCACCGCACACACCCCCAGGATCAGCCCTTGCTGTCGGCTGGGAGCACCCTCCTTGGGGTCTCCTGGGTATCTCAAGTGGTGACGATGAGGAGAGCATTCTTAGTGCCGCATCGAGGCTGTGGAACTCCCTCCTGATGGAGGTCCACTTGGACCTGGACCTTCTCTCTTTACGAAAACAGTATAAGACCTGACTCTTCCACCAGGCTTTCAGTGAGGGAGACGGCTGATGGGTGGGGGGAGGGGTTTTTTGCTCCATCTTGGGGTATTTTTACTGCTGTTTTTATATTGTTGTTTGTGGGTTTTTTTAAATTTATTATGTTGTTTATGTTTTATATTTTGTATATGATTTTTAAATGTTGTGAGCAGCCCCAAGCAGCTATAGCAGGAAGGGGTGGCCAAGAAATCTAATAAAATAAAATAAATAAATAAAATGAATTTGTTCCCATTCATTTTAATAACACAGATAACTAAAACAGATGTGAAAGCAAACAAGCTTAGTTTGAGCACATTGGCTTTCATCTCCGCCCCCCGGCCCCCTTGCACTCTATGCACTGTTAGCAGGCTGCAAAGTAGAACTGAGAGGAGAAGTGTTCCCATTCCAAAGAGAAATACTGTCCTTTCAGGAGTGCTTGTGAGTGTTCACCAGAACTTGGTCAGTTTCCGGTGATTCCACATCTATACCATTTTTGGGGTCACTTTCCTGGACTTTTTCATCACTTTCCTTGATTTTTTCATCTCTATGGGAATTTTTCATCATTTTCTGGGAGATTTACAACCGTTTGATGGCAGTTTGGGCAATTTCCAGTGCTCACCCAATGCTTACCTGGCAAGTGTTCATCTCCACAGTCTGTGTGTGTACAGGGCACATACACACAGGGTTTGGGACCAGCCCATGGCAGCCCCGTTATACATGGGAAAAATATCCAGAAATGGCAAACACAGAGGTAACTTTGTGCGTCGTGCAAATCTTGGCAAATGCCCTGCTTCTGATGGAAGCTGCTCTCACTGAGATTTTTTGTATCAGGTCTACTCAGAGGGGAGGAGGAGTAGTCACAAGACAGGAGATTTGACTGACATTTCTGCTGGCCAATTACTATTGCAAACATATGTGGGACCACAGTAACAGTCTTTCTACGATGGTGTCACCAACTTGGCAGTGTTAATCCGTGTCAATTGGAGGGGGGGATCTAGGGAGTCTATACAAGCTTTCACTACTCCCTGCTTATTTAATTTTATTTATTGATTTATTTTCTTCAATTTACTATCCCACTCCCTCTTGCCCATGGAAACTCAGGGTGGCTAACAATATAAAATGCAATAAAAACATAAATACAAATCAATTATAAATCAAACACATAAAAACCTCAGGAGTCCACAGAAATCCTACCCCACCCCACCCACCCATCGCCCATCCTCTTCGTCAAATGCCTGGTGGGACAGACATGCCTTGCACCGAGATGGAAAGGACAGGAGGTCCAGGGATAAATGGACACACCCACACACCCCGGGATGGAGTTCCACAGCCACGGTGCTGCCACTGAGAATGCTTTGTCCATCGTTGCCCCCCAGGAAACCTGGGGGATCTCAAGGAGGGCGTCCCTGACCAACCACAGAGGCCGCTCAAGGACACAGGGTGTGAGTCCTGGGGTCACTGGGCCATTAGCAGCAGCAGACGTTGGTTTCCAAACTTGAACAGGGTACAGAACCCTTAGCACAAACAGCATAGAGGCCTGGGGCTGGGCCATTGGCACTATCAAAAGCAGAGTAGCAGACATTAGTTGCCAGGGTACAGACGCTTGGCACAGACAGCATAGCATAGGTAGGCAGCATTGGCAGCAGCAGCAGACATTGGTTGCCAGGGCAGACAGGCAGCGTGGCATGAGAAGCAGTAGGGCAGGCAGGCTGGGACATTGGCGGCAGGGCACTCAGATAATCTAACAAAGACTGCAGCGCACGAGGGAGAGAGTCAGTCAGTGTCACGTAGGCAGGCTGAGATCGTGTAGCAATTGCTCCACCAACTTGGCCCCCAGTCTCAGGCGGTGCGGGGAACATATGTCCCCCGCGATGGAGAACACCCTCTCGCTGGGGACACTGGTTAGTTGGCAGGACAGGATACCCTTGGCCACTTTTGACAGGGCCGGCCACACGTTGGCCTTGTTGGCCCAGTAGGCCAAGGGATCACTGCTGGGATCAATGCATGGCTCCTCCTCCAGGTAGGTCTCCACTGCTGCTGAGGTGCCATCATACTCCCTCTGGTAGCTCTGGGTGGGCACCACCTGCCCCACTGCCCTTAGCCATGCTGCTTGCCCTTTTGTTCTGGGTCCCATGCTCCCCAGAGTGGCCTGCACAGAGGACTGCTGTCTCGCGTGCCATACTGCCCTTGATCCTGGGGTCCAGCATGGTTGCCAGGACATATTCCTCCTGGTGCAGGAACTCATCAAAGCGAACACTCAGCCCCACCTTTAGCTTCCTCACCAGGTCAAGCACCTCATTGGACATCTTCCTGCCTGCAGGCCCACAATCCTTCCCCCCGAGAATCTCGTCCAGGCTTCTGTGGAGACTATGGACCAGCAGGGTCACCTGGCTGTGGGTGGTGGTGGAGCTGCTCACAGTCTCTGTCATAGCCAGGAACGGTCTCAGGATGAAGACCGTGTGAGCGAGAATCTCCCACTCCTCCCTGTTGTACCCTGGAGGTGCCTCAATGTCCATTTCCAGTTCCACCTGATGCAGGGAGGCTTTCTCATCAAGAAGCCACTCGAGCATCAGGAAGGTGGAATTCCACCTGGTGGAGACATCTTGGACCAGCTGGTGCACCGGGGACCCTTGCTCGGCCTGCTTCTCCCAGAGGAGCTCGGTGCCCTTCACACTGTGGTTGAAGAACCCCGCCAGCTGCCTCTCCCGGTCAACCAGGGAGCTAAGGGTGCCTGGCCCAATCCCCTTATCTCCCAAGCCTAGAGCATCCTTGACCACAAGATGGAGGGGGTGGTGGTGCAAAGGATGCTTGTGAAGCCCCTGTCATGGACTGCCTTGAGTATATTGGCTGCGATGTCCATGACCACACACCCCTTGGTGAAGGCCGCGCCTGGCGTGACCCACTCCCTCACCATGGTGGCCAGGGCTTCCTCGAGGCCCCTTGAGGTGTGGGAGCTGTCCATTACATGTACCTGAAGAAGGGCCCACATATACCCTGCTTCAGGACCCCTCCTGCAACTGCCAAGCGCTGTCTCTGGGTCCTGCCAACAGTGTGCAGTCACTGCCCGGTAGGCATACTGGGCATTCCTGGAGGATGACAGGTCGGTGGTGAAGTGGACTGTGGCCCTCCCAGCCCCTGGCAGATGCTTTATCACCCGCTCCTTCAAAGCCCTGTACATCTGTGGAACCACAGTCTGACTCAGGGTGGAGCGGGAAGGCAGCTTAAACTGGGGGGGGGGCAGGAATCTAATCAGACGCTGGAAGCCCTTGTCCTCTACAATTGAGAAGGGCTGCCCATCCAGTGTAATCATCTCGGCCAACAGGCGCTTGGCTTTTCTCCTGAAAGAAGCCACGCCGCCCTCCAGCACCTGATGGCCTTGGCAGCTGCCCCCACCCCAGCTCCTGCATTGTGGACTGATGCTGCTGATGAGGCTTCTGCTGCTGTTCTGCCCCCATACTGCTCCTGCTGCTAGAGGCAGCAGCAGTTGGTGCGGGATGCTTGCCCGCTGAAGGAGCCGGGCGACTGGCCACTGCTGCAGTCAGGAACCCGCTGGCATCCACTTCCCCTGCCTTCCCGCTTAGCATCAGAGCACTGTGGCATGCCTTGAGGTGCCTCGCCATTGCAGTTGTCCCAAGGTTGGCGAGAACCTGTCCACGCTTCACCAGCTTATTGCACACAGTGGACTGCACCTCGCTGGGCTCATCTGCCTGCGCCAGCTTAATATGTTCCCAGACTGAGGATTTTTTCCCCCCTCCTGCCTTCTGGCCCCCTCCGGGTGACACACTGCTGCCAGCGCTGCTGGAGTGGGGGGGAGAACTTGGTGGCACTGGCGACACAGCTCTGGGAGGAGGCTCAGCCATCGCCTCAGCTCCAGACATCTCCTCTGTGGCAGTAGTGTCTGACTCATTGTTCGTGATCACGGTGATGTCCTATGAAGGGGAGTACTGGGACCCTGAGGCTAGACTGCCCATGCCCACCATGCTGCTGGTACTCTCCCTGTGCCCCCCTCTATTGCTGCTAGTTCTGCTGCTGCTGCTACTCTCCCTACTGACATTGCCCGGGGATCGGGCCCTGCCTCTAGCAGCCGGGGTGGGATCCACCAGCTCTGGACTGCTGGGGATTGCCTCGACAGTGGGGGACATTGGTGGCCCTGTAGGAACATCAGAAGCAGCACCTGCTCCAGCACCAGCAGCAGCAGAAACAGACGCAGCCTGAAGTCCTCAGGCCTTCCAGTGCCCTGCGTGGCAGTGGAGGAGGGCACTGCCAGGAGGTGATGCTGAGCCACTGAAGCCTGTTAATCTAAAGCAAGCCTGCTGAGTTTGGGGGGGGGGTGATGTGCTCGGGCTACTGCTGCTGCCTGCTGCCACTCCCCTGACACGGCCCCCGCATTGCCTCCCCTAAGGGCAGCAGACCGGCCTCTCCTTCCCTTCTCCATTTCTCCCTCCCAAATAATGTTTTATCTAATATGAAAAAAACCCGCAAAACCAATATATCTATCTACACTAAATCTAACTGCTATAACTATTCTAAATGCTATGAACTAAATGGATTATCTAATAAGTACACAGGCCTACTCCTACAAACACTAAAACTAAATCACTAAACACTATCTCTATCACTAAGCTAACTCCTACAACTGCCTACTATCTCTAACCTCTCTCTCTCTCTCTCTCTCGTTCTCTCTCTGTATATGTGTGTGTGTGTGTGTGT
>QEPC01009246.1:805535-819696 GCA_003113815.1 Sphenodon punctatus
TGCGGAATAGGGGTTGCCGTCGGTAAAAGCTGCCGCGGCGGTATGCCGCTACAGCCCTATACCTGGGGCGCATGGTCAAGAAGATTGGGCAATAGTCATGGCCTCTAGCCCCAGCATTGACATGTGTTTTGATGCCAACCAAACCAAACCAATTACATTATTTCCCTTTCCCTTCCAATTCTTTGGATGTACTACTTTCTCCACCATTGTAAGAAAGTAAAGTAAAAATTTGTTTACGGCCATAGGTCAAAACAATAAAACATAGATCCATATATAAGCACAACAATGCCAATACAAAGTGATCCTAGAATTCATTTATACAAATATCCAGTTTTGCTGTATTCCGTGTACTCCACCATTGAAGCCAATGGCTGAGCTCCCACTGAATTTATTTATTTAAAAAACTTATTACCCTGCCCCTCCTGCCACAGGCAGCTCGGGGTGGCTTACAATTTAGTAGTGGAAGAGTGCACCCTTTGGAGTCCCGTGGGCCTACTCCAGATTAAGTGGGGTCTGTGAATTATGGAGAGTCTTTTAAGATTGTAAATAGTCCGTTTTTTGGTGTGGTGGTGGTGTAAAAAATAAATAAATCACAAGATGCAACTAATTTTATTTCAAACTGCTTGAAATGGAAATAGTTCCCCTTTTTTTGAAAAATGTGAATAGAAACTGAAACAGCTTGATTTTTAGGAATTATCAAATAAAAATGTATAATTTTCAGGGACTTTTTGTTGTGAAATTTTTTTAAAATTTTTTTTTGCTTTTAGAAAAACGGAAATTTGGGACTTTTATAAACTTTGCTTGCAAAAATGCTGCATAGTGCAGAAAAATTCAGATTAAAATATTTAGAATATAACATTTTTAGGAGAAATAGATTTTTTGTGAGAAACGTTCACTTTTAGAAAATGCTAAGAGACGTTTGTCCAGTAAAAGATATCATCTGAACTACTTTGACAAAAACTAAACTAGCTCTAGTTGGACGGCAATCTCTAGGGAAGCATTTTGGGTTGTTTCTTTTTCTCTTGTGCAAAGGGAACAAATCACACTGGTAAGAGTATGCCCTTTACATATAGTTTTACACAGATAAAAAAAGACGCACAATGAATGCAAGGTATCAGACTCTATTGACCAGTACAGTAAGGCCGCACTCAATTTACATTGGTTCTAGAATCAGTATTCCAGTGGTGACCATTTTGCAAGCAGTTTACAATCCAACATTTGCTGAACAAACCATTGGATGATGGTCATGATTCCCATGCCCCATGGATCCTGTGTGTGCACACACTGTGCCCACGATGAGGAACTGCATAGTTTGTGTGCAGACAGATGTGTGTGCACGCGGCTCTGCGCAGGATCTGCTGGGCTTGGGATCGAGCCCATTCACCGAAGTTGAAATGGGTAGTGGGGTTATTATTCACTTTTTTGGGTAGCCCTTCGTGTACCCAGACAATACCTGCAACCAAAATGGAACTTGGTTATCTGTTTTTTCAGGTATTCCTTTTTTGTGTGCGTGTTTCCTTTTTTTTTTGGTTCAGGTATTTCGTATATATATGAAATACCTGAACCAAATATTGTATTTGTTCATTGTGGTATTTAGTTGCATCCGTTTTGTCAGATGCACATGCATAATCGGGCAAAGCTGCTGAAATGGCATAACTGGAAGATCAAAATAATCAAACCCCAAGGCTTCCCAAAGCAGAAACAGATTAATGTAAACGGATACCCGCCAGAGTGCAACTGGATATTGATCATTATACAAAGCAGCATTTTCAGTTCAGGTTGTGTAGGATTGTTTTCTCAGGTACCTGTTTCAGCTCTAATAATTATAAGTCAGAAATGGATGTGTAAAAAACACAATCTATTTGTCGGGAAAATGCAGATAATTTTTTTTTTAAAAAAAAAGATTTCTCGGCTCTGCCCACCAACAAATGTTTAATTCTTCCTTTAGTTCTGCAGCTGGTGTAACCTGACACCGGTCTGGTGAGGTCTTACACAGCCAGCAGAGCATCTAGCCCAGTTTGCTTTAGTTTCTTCCAAGTCTTCCTTCAACGATGTCACAGGACGATGAACTTGAGGGGTAAGGAAGGGAGCTGCTTGCAGTGGTTGCTCTCTGGAAAGTGATTGATGTGGCATTTGAGTTATGACTAATTTATTTAGTATTCAGGATAGTGAATTCTTTTGTCACATCACCCATCGAAAATAAAAAGGAAAAATACACACACACACACACACACACTTAAAAAATGTAACCTGTTTTATGCCCGAGGCATGTTTTAGTTTGTTGTTCAGGTCACTTCATCTTAGTGCTTAATTTTTAATGATTCATTTAATTTAGTTGTCTTGACTAGAAAAAAAAAATTATATTAAAATTTGTTTTTGTGAGGAGCCAACTGTTGCTAGCTCAGAACACATGAAGTCCAAACTAGCTCAGTAAATGGCTGGTTCGGAAAGTCCTTTTGTGGTTAAAGTATTACATTGATACCTTATATCTGCCATTAGCTCCTAGAAGGGCGACATTTTTCCAATGTGGCCTTGCGAAAGTCACTAAGGCCCTGATCCAGAAAACCCTTAGGCAAAAGAGCAGCTTTCCTTCTGGTGTCGTTTGAGCGCATAAGTTTCTGCAAGCCAAGAGCTTTAATGGGTGTCACCAGATGTAATGGGAAACACAGGGAAAATCCATCTCTTGTTTCCAGTCCTGGGCTCTTAGCTGTTTGCGCAGATGTACAATATTAAGTAGCCACTGTGTGTACCAGCGGTTTCTTGATAGGAAGGAGAAGGGCTTTCCTTGCGTCTGGATTCAGCAGCAGTGGAGGGATCAGTGCCAAAAGGAGTCATGGCAATGGTTAGCATGGTCTCACGGTCACCGTTCCCGACTTCCTGCCACCACTGCTAATGGGATTCAGTTGCCAATGGCAACACTGCTTTCAGGGCCTACACAGGTGGCCTCCCCTGGGCCCTGCCCATAACAGTGTCTACAAGCAAGGAGCTGCTTCTCATTGTTTGTTGGCAACATTTTGGGGAAAACAGTGGCTGTTTTTACACAGATGCGCCCCTCCCCACTGGGTGTGCGGGAGAGTGTTCCATTGGTGGGGGCGTCCGTGGAAATATCATGGTGGTGGGTGGAGGGAATGGGCGTTCAGCCAGTGTTCACCAGTGTGAACACCACGGGTGGCTGGGGGAGGTGTGAATGCATTCCCGACGCACACCCATCTCCCACCCATTGTCACCCACGCTTCTGGAAATGAAACTTAGTGCCAAATTTGGTAGGAGGGGTGTGTGGGAGGGGACAGTTGAGTGATGGTAAGCCAGAAGGCAAGTTTCGATTGACTGGAAGGGCAAAATAAAAGTGGCTGCACAGCTATTTCTCATTGTCTTGGTGCATTTGGCTGTGTACTACACTGCTGATCTGTAAGTAATTGGATGTGGGGAGCCATGCCTGTCCTGCCATGGTTTGGCCTGTCCTGTCCATAGGGCCAGTGCTGGGGGATGGGAGTTACGTTTTTCCACCATGTCATGATTTTTTTAAAAAAATAATTCAGTGCCACATTGCTGCTGCCTGCTACGTGGTTGGCACCATGAGGTCAGAGGGATCTCTCTGCCTGGCTCCACTTCCCATTGCCTGGGCTGTTCAAGTTACCAGTGCCGCAGTACCAATGCCATGCCTTTTTTAAAAATAAGAGGGTGCCCTTGGGAGTGGGGGTGTGAATGTCTGGGTTCTTTCTTGTGGGTGGTATAATTTTGTCTGCTCGACTGACTAGTTTTTGGTGGGATTTCACTCCCCATGTTCTGGATCGACCCCTTCGGTCAGGTGGTAGCACCCTTCTCGAAGTCGCCCGGGTGTCCTGGGGGCGACCATGGAGAGGGCGTTCTTGGTGTCAACACCAAGGCTGTGGAATTTCCTCCCGGCAGAGACACGGGTGGCCCCGGACCTCTCCTCTTTTTGATGCCAATGCAAGACCTGGTTGTTCCGCCGGACCTTTGGTGAGGGAAATGGTTGAGGGTGGGCTTTTATTTAATTTTGTTTTGGTTTTTGATGGGGGTGGGGTATTTATTTTTGTTTGGGATTTTATGTGTCCTTGACATCCCTTTCTCCCCCTGTTTTCTTGGGGGGTGGGATGTTCTCCTGTCTTCCCTCTTTCCCCCCTTTTATACTGTTTTATGTTTATATTGATTATATATCTTATATTTATTTATTTATTGTTAAAATATTTGATAGCCCACCCCTTCTGTCAAGGCAGCTTGGGGCAGCTTACAATATATACAAATATAACTCCACGCAGTTGCACTGTTTTGTGGGGTTGTTTCTGCGCACTGCTTGGTTGGCATCATGATTTTAAAGTGTGTGTACTCACTGCTGATGATGGTCCACGCTATAGGCATGCTACTGTTCTGAATTTCCGAGATCTGGAACTCCAAGTTCCAAATTCTGGGTCCTCAGTAAAAGTTCTGGAGTACCACGAAGTACCCGGACCGAGTACCGGGAAATTTGGAAATTAGCCTGAGTATTATTTATCTTGGTATCATTTATTTAGCATTTTCAGTATACAAAGTTACGACACCCTGACAACAATTCTGTAACATTATTGTCATTTGACACATGGGGAACTGAGGTTGCAAAGGGTAAAAACAGAATTGTGGGCAGCGCGGCAACTCTCTGACCTGACCTGGCCTGGTCTTGGGTCTCAGCTGACACAGCCCAGGTCAGGGAGGGACTCTGAACAAATGTGCCCGTGGCTGGAGAGCTGTCCCACTGCCTGCATGCCCCAGATAATTGTGTAGGCAGCTGGCTTCACCCATATGCCCTGCTTCGAATGCCCCGCCCGCCACCATGGCAGAGTCATAGCAGCCAGCCATGGTGCTTGGCTATGACGGCTCCTGCTCTGAGGCAGGTATGGCGAGGCATAATAAACACGCTAGCCTGTGTTGGCCAACATGTTGGGGACATGTTAGGCAGTAGCCTAACAGAGAGGCTGGTATGACATTTTTTGTTATTGTTTTTAAAAAGAAAACTTGCCAAAAGAAATCACACCATCAGCCCCTTATGGGTCCAAGTTTCAAGCCTTGACTTGCTGGTTTTTTTTTTCTTTCCCCAAAAATATATAAGTAGGAACTATAGCGTCACCCAAAAACCTGAATTTTTTAAAATTGCAGGCACTATCAGGGAAATAGTCATTTAACAACAATTAAGGAGCAATTAAGGTGTCACAGAGGACAATAGAGAGTTCCTTAACTATGGGGGCAGCTTTGAGATTGCCTAGGGAAACCTGACTCTTTTAGGCTGGAGAATTCAATTCATTGTTCCATAGATAGCTTGCAATTTGCTGTCTTCCATGCCACCCTTTCTACTGCAGGACTCTGCAGAAGTTTTCCATGACTGTAGGACAGCTAACAAAAGAGGTGTTGATCAGGGATATCCCGAAAAATCAGGGACACTCAAGAGGTCTGCTCCTGCCTGTCGGCCAAATCCAGCCGATGGCTGTTATTTATTGGGCCCCTTCCCAGTGGGTCCAATTCCAGCCCGTCCCCTTAAGTGCTAAAATAATGAGCTCAGGCCCAGGGAATGGAATGGAGATGAGGTCAGGTACTCAAGGTAGGGGATGGATTCATGGCACAGATCCATGATCTGAACCCTTAGCTTCCTTCCTTGATCATTTATTTATTTATTTATTTCATAGATTTTTATACCGCCCCATCCTGCAATGCAGCTCGGGGCGGTTAACAACAATCATGAGTGCACCCGTAAGCACTCCCGCTCCAACAGCCGTCTGACTTGTGGAGCTTGTACTAATTTTTAATGTTGCCTTTGGGAAGAAAAAAGTTCCCACCCCTTCTCTAGAGCCTGGCTCTAGAGCTCAAGCTGTATGTAGAAACTCCTACTTTAAGCGGAAGTAGTCTCCAATTCTAGCCACAGCACCTTAACCACAATGGCACATGTCTCAAAAACATTTCTGATCATTAAGCCACTTGTTGATCCACACAATCATGGATTTAGGGGTTCAACTTTAGGCTCCCAGTTTTGCAAATGAATGCTTGTGTGTGTTCTTGCTTGCAAGGAAATTTACTCAGCACCCTTAATATTAGTAACAAGTTCATTGTTACCCATCCAAAAGTAGCATGACTTTGTTTTCATAGCTTCCCAGTAAATAAACTGTGCTTTAAGGCCCTAGTTACAGTAGCTCTGTTTATAATGCATTGCTCTGCTCATGTGCTTTCTAAAAAAGAGGCTGTTGTATTTTCAGTTTTCAGGGCTCTGTGCTGATTACGTAGTAGTTTAGTCGATGGTAAATCACCTGACAAAGAGTACAATGGCATTTTAACATCAAGGCTTCCCACAGGAGACATTATATCTTCAAGAGATGGAGGTGGGGTGAGGGAATGCATAATGGCATGCCAAGCAGGATGTCACTTACACTCGATTGGCCACAATTGTCAAGGTTCACTTCCATTAAGCTTTGTGTCAGTTCAGAAACTGTACAAGTGAGGCTGTGTGAAGCGTTCTGCCACTGCTGACTGCCCGGGGCTAGCCCACAGAACCAATCTTGTCATTGGTTTTCCAGAAAGCCTCTCTGAGAATTAGTTACATATGTTGGCCAGCCTAACCATTTTAGGCAAGTTTTTACAATCAACCCTTTTACCAAACACTTAACATCTTTTTTTTAAAAAAAATATTTTTTAAGAAGAAACAAAAAAAAAGACCAACTTTCCCACTTTAATAACAAAAGCAACCTCTGCTGAGGAAGTTGGAGGGATTGCTTTCCAACCTTTGTCCAGCTCCTTTTATAGCGAGTCTGAAAAATGAGCATCGGAATGATGTTTAACTTGCGGCAAAATGACCATTTTGATCCAGCATTTCATCTAGACTAAAAACACAGAAAGAAAGAAGACCCTTTAACCCAGTTTATGTTCAGAAAAGAAGCGGTGCAGCATTACAGAGGCGAGCTTAGACCTGAGAAACCATGTGTGTTTGATAAAAGAATAACCTTTATATTGTTCTGCAATATTCAGTCATTTTGTAGCATTTTTAAAGGAAAAGGGAGTGGGGGAGGGAGAGACTGAGGTAATGACTGGTTTAGAAAGATTCATTGTTACCGACTCTAACAATTTGATAGTGAGTCTTGTTATATATAATAAAGATGTCGCTTCTGGAGTCTAACGATTTAACGAAATAAAACAAAGTGTTTTGTCATAAGAACATAAGTGCCATTTACTGGGTCATACCAATGATCTGTCCAGTCCATCTTTGGTCACTTCAGAGAAGTGCACACCAGGGAGTGATCCATTCCCTGCTATTTATTCCTATTTTCCAAACGTCAGAGGTTACATCCCTCAGCTGACATAACTAATAGCCATAGTCCCCATATTTGTGGAGCGATGATTGAAAATATGACCAAAACATAACCCTACCAGCTGAAACATCATAAAGAAAATGCAAATTACCTTCTATATCTCAAGACTCATACTCAATCACATAATTTTTGAACATTTGGGGTCTCGACCCCAATCCCTGATGTTGGGAACCCTTTGTTTTAGGTGATCTAGAGGAGACGATGTTTACCCCAGTAGTTCATAAAATTTCACCTGAGCAACCCCATTTTGAGACTTAAATATAATCAGGGACCCGTGTTCACTGTGTCTTCACTGCTGGTGGCAACACAGATCCCTAAATATACTCCCCCATGGGTGGATTCACCGGGGGGACTAAGGGGACTTCAGCCCCCACATTTGGTCAGCTGTGGGCTGACATCTAGGGATGGGCTAACAGAACTGAGTTTGGAAATTCGGTTCGGTTCAGCTCGGAAATTCAGTTCCGGTCAGAAGTATGGTTCGGTTGACCGAACCATTCAAGTTCAGTCCAAACTCCGAACTTTTGTACAAAGTTCAGAAAATCAAACCCTATTGAACTAAATGGAATATTATCTTTTAGGGATGGGCGAACAGAGCTGTGTTCGGAAATTCGGTTCGGCTTGAAAATCGAGTTCAATTCAGAAGTTCAGTTCAGTCAACTGAACTGGTCAAGTTCGGTCTGAACTCCGAACTTGCGAACCACATTTGCCCATCCCTACTGACATCACGCTTGATTTGCCCCCCATGTCATCATTGGGGTCAGGGCTAGTCCATGCTTGCTTCCAGTCTCTGCCATGTGGAGGGCTCATGCGCTCGCTGCATGGGGGGTGCTGAAGGGGCAGGCAGGGCAGCCTGGGGTCTGCAAGTACAGGCCCAGGCCCCACTGTGCCTCCTCCTCTCTGACCTGCGTGCGAGCAGCAAGCCCCCCTGCAGCCTCTGTTTGCCCCCACACAAGCGGTGCTGCGTGCAGCTGTTGGTGCCACCGCTTCCCTGTGGGACGTAGGCACCAGTGGCTGCACACTGCAGCACCACTCGTGGGGGCCAAACAGAGGCTGCAAGGGGACTCGGAGGCGCGGTGGGACCTGGCCCGATACTTGCAGCCCCCAGGCTGCCTGGCTGTGTCTGGTGGCCCGGACAGCTGGAGTAGGGCTGTCCTGGCCTCGAGGCAGCAGCAGGCAGCTTGGGCGAGGAGCAGAGCAGCAGCACCAGCCCAGTCCAGCAGGTAGACTGCCCAGTGCCCGACCCCCCATAGCGATCATCCCCTCCCCCCAAAACCCAGTGCCCCAGCCTGTTCCCCCAAAATCCCGATGCCCCAGCCTTACCCACATTCCAGCCCAAAATCCGTTTCTCCCAGTCTTACCCCTAAACCCAGCCCCAATAGCGAGGAGCGGAGCTGAGGATGAGCAGCAGCAGCCAGTCCAGCAGGTAGACTGCCCAGTGCCCGACCCCCCATAGCGATCATCCCCTCCCCCCAAAACCCAGTGCCCCAGCCTGTTCCCCCAAAATCCCGATGCCCCAGCCTTACCCACATTCCAGCCCAAAATCCGTTTCTCCCAGTCTTACCCCTAAACCCAGCCCCAATAGCCAGCCCCTCTGCCTTCCCCCCCCAAACCCTGTGCCCCCACCTTCCCCCTAAACCCAGCCCCAGTAGCCAGCCCCCTGCCTTTCCTTAATAGGCAGTTCCCCTGCCTTCCTCCCCAAACCCGGTGCCCCCTGCCTTCCCCCCAAACCCAGCACCCCTGCCTTCCCCCAATAGCCATCCCCGATAGCCAGTTCCCCTGCCTTCCCTCCCAAACCCAGCCCCAATAGCCAGGCCCCTGCTTTCCAACATGCCTTCTTCCCAATAGTCAGCTGTTAGTCTTGTGATCCTGGAGTTTTCAAAAGGCTGAAATAGTGATTCTTGTGATAGAGAATTTGTGAGTTCAGCTTCTGAGAGTTTGCTTCTAGTCTTGTGATTGTAGGTGTTTTCAAAATGTTAGAAATGTGATACTTGTGATAAAATTGAGGTTTTGAAATCCCGAGATTTAACTGTTAGTCTTGTGATTTTAGGTGTTTTAAAAAGTGCTGGAAATGTGATTGGAGGGTTGAGGGCGGCATCATCAAGCCTTCCAGGCAAAATTCTGGCCCTGGGGAGGGGGCATGGTGGGAGTTGTGGGGCAGGGCATGGGAGGGAGGTGTGAGGTGGAGGAGAAATGGGCAGGTGCTCGGTGGTACGAGGGTGGGAGAGAGATTTTAAAGGGCGTATGATTTTCTGGTGTGAGCATGCCCCAATAATCTAAAAGCAGCCAAGGAACTGGGAAAAAGACCACATAAATGCACATCAGCATTTGGTCCATAGGCCTGAGGAGTAGGGATGGGCGAACGCAGTCGACCGAACCGAACTCGATTTTTGAACCAAACCGAATTTCCGAACTCGGCTCTGTTCGCCCATTCCTAAAAGATAATATTCCATTTAGTTCAATGGGGTTTGAATTTCCAAACTTTCTTCGGAAGTTCAGAGTTCAGATCGAACATAAATAGTTTGGTTGACTGAACCGAATTTCCGAACTGAATTTCCAAACCCAACCGAATTTCCGAACTTGGTTCTGTTTGCCCATCCCTACTGAGGAGGAGCCCCAGGACTGTTCTGGCAGATCCAGTGAGTTGTGGGGAGCAGTGTGTCTGTGTCTGGCCACAATTGTACATGCGTAATAGTGCTAAAATTGCCAAAACGATGTAACTGCTTGAAATAGCAGATTTGTGTGTGGCTTCAAAGCTTAATGCACACAGTCACTCACAGAAGTTAGTCCAATCAAAGGTATCATTGTAACAACATTGACTCTTATTTATTTAACACTAAGGATGTGCGAATGCAGTTTGGATGTTCGGAGTTCGGACCAAACTCGAAAACGGATGAACAGTTTGGTCCTGTTTGGGTGAGTTCAGATGAGTTTGGGGGTGGGAAAAATGTGACTGGAAGGGGCAGGCAGCTGAGGAGCAGACTTCCTGGCACCAGGGGTGGAGACCAGGGCCAAATGATACCAATACCGAGAAAATCTTCGAATTTGGTATCGGTATCGATAGCACTATTTTTGACAGTTCAGCCAAACCGAACTTCACCGAACCGAACAACCGAACCTGAACTCGGGTTTTGAACCGAACATCCAAACATTCGAACTGCATTCTGTTTGCATATCCCCGTTTAACACCTGGTTTTAATATTCAGATTTCAAGCTCTTTGAAACAATGACCAACTTTTTGTTACATGATTGTATAGCATCTAACGTAAGATGTCCCTGATCTATGGCTGGATTCCTAAGCACAATCGTGATATACTAAATATTAAACAACAATAATAATCTGCTTCCAAGTCCACTGGAGTTTAATGAGAAAGATATAGACTTTTAGGTCAGTGGCCTTAATCTTATTTCCACCTCAATCCACAAAGGGCTGAACCCAAACAAGCTCCAGTGAAATGAATGGGGCATTGCCATAGCGCTTTTAGGGTTAGATCCTTAGGCTGCAGTCCCCCATCACTTGATGTCTGTGGCTTAGCTGACACTGAGTTAATGCTTGGGCTTCAGAATTGAGCTCAAGCCCTGGAGCCTAGTCTGAGCCTGACTGTGTCGGGATTGACCCAAGACCAGAGATGAGTGACACAGGGCCTGCCTGGGTCTGATCTGTGACAGGATGGCCCCGTGCCCTGACTCTATAGAGTGCCATGTCTTCACAGTGTTACACATGGGTGGGGCCAGTCAGACAGTGGCCTTACCTTACCTCATCCCTTTTCTTGTGTAGCTCTCCCTCAATGGTACGCTGTGACATTGCAGCACTCGGTGTGGGCAGGGGGCATGTCTCCATATGGGGACAGGTTGTGGTGAGCACATGACACCAGTGCTCCGTTCTCTGCACCGGCTGCTTATGGTCTTCTGGGCCCAATACAAAGTGTTGGTTTTGACCTATAAAGCTCTAACAGCTTGGGCTCTGCCTATCTGTAGGATTGCCTCACCCTCTGGGTCCTGGAGCGGCGTCCCCCGTGTGTCCTCAGTGGCAACAATGGGGGGGACGTTCTCAGTGGCCGCGCCTTGGCTGTGGAATTCTCTCCCGACAGAGGTCTGCCTGGCCCCCGAACTCCCCTCTTTCTGAAGACAGTGTAAGACCTGACTCCGGAAAGGTCTTGTTCTGCCAGGCTTTTGACGGAGGAGAGGTGGTGGTGGTGAGGTTAGGATCGGGGTAGTGGTGGTGGGGGATTAGCTCTGCCTTGAGGTTCTATTGTTGTTTTTATATTTTTATGTATTATTTATATTGGATCTGTTTTATTATATATTTTGATATGTTGTAAAAAGTCGTAAGCTGTGCTGAGCTGCTGTGGCGGGATTGGGTGGCAAATAAATAAATGTTCGGAATGCCATGACATCATGGTGTTCCACAGGAGCTGTGACTCTTGGCCACAAAAAAGTCTGGCCCTAGCTCGATTCTGTGAGGGGCTTGGGCTGAGAGGGCCTCCCAACCAAACCGATCCCAACGAGATCTTTTGGGACTGAATGGACTCAGTCTAGTATGCTGGACTCTAAGGTGAGATTCTCAGCCGTAGAGTGCAAAGGAGGGAACTAAGTTCTCGTTGCTGTCTTATATCTCATAGAACGTAACAAAGAATGAGCAATGAGTAACTTTCTCTTGCATTCCGAACTCCTTGCTTGAAGTTTGAATCATTCATCACTTGCTCATTTTGTATTCGTAACTGGCTATTATCAATCAGTGACCTGCACATTAGCACAGTCTGGCTTAATATACCATCTGTCTGTTGTGGGTAGTTATATTGCTGCTGGTACCTCAAAGCCCCTCATCAGGTTTAATGTATTTCTCCTCCTCACAACACCCCAGTGAGGTTGGGGAAGGCTATTACTCACATTTTACAGATGGGGAACTGAGGCACAAAGAGACTAAATGATTTGGAGAAGGTCATACTGAACAACTGTGACGTAGCAGAAAAACGGAAGGTAGGCGTCCTTCCTTTCTCCACCATGAACATCAAAAAGTAGAGACATTTATATTATAATAAACAAATTTCCCTTGATTAGCTATAGGAACCTTTCTTTTTTCTTAAAGCTTTTAATTCATTTTTAGTAGGTAAAAAGCCATCTAAATCCATGCGTCTTGTCTACTGAAGGCTAGACTTTGACCTTTGAATTGTGCAGTCCATAATTCAGGGTGCTGGTTTTGAAATATAAAGCCCTTATCGGCCTGCACCCTACATGCGCGCTTTACTTCCTCCCCTATGTTCCATCAGTGCATAGGCACAAGGGCACAAAGAGAAGCGGTCTTGGTGGCTTCTCCGCAGCTTTCAAACTCCCAGTCTCTGGAGCTTCGCCAAAGCTGAGTCTCGGGGATTTTCATGGCCCCTGGGAAGTGCTATCTTATTTAGCCAAGCATTTAGGAGGCAGGGATAGGGTTCAAGGATTGTTTTATGGATATTTGATATATTAATATATTTGTATACTGCTTTTTGTGGATGTTTTTTTTTTATATTTTATATGTGCACTTTTATGTTTTTACCCTCTCTGGGCCTTCAGGGAAGGGATGGGTTAAAAATCTAAATAAATGTCTGGCACAGAGAAACCGGGGGCATAATGTACCCCCCTACAGCAGGATAAGGAAAAAATGTTTTCTTCTGGACCACTGTCATGGGTTGGAGGTCCAAACCCCCACTTTACCAGGTTTGAATGACTCAGTTCCCCTCGTGCACAGCCTTCTTAAATTAGTTTCTTTCTCTGACTAATTCAAGTCTGCTGCAGGGAAACTCCTTTGTCACTCAAGGGCCCGATCCTTCCCGTTTACAGACTCTTTACTCTCTGGGTTCGCAAGAGCTTGAAGGCTCTTGTTGCTCACTTGTGTTCCAATATTAAACATAGACACTTCTTCATAAAGATAAGAAGTAAGTTTATTGATTACATAAGCAAGATAGTTGATACAGAGTGGTTACTAGAAATCAAAGGAAAGTATAAGTAGTAGTAAGTTTATTAGCGTAGCCAAAGGCCATTGCTTTAGAAACAACATATATATACACATCACATCAACATGTAAAAAGGGCTATAGAATTAAATATACTAGCAGTAAGAAGCAATATACTTCCCTATCTTGTACTGGCATAGACATACTTAATATAACATCCTGTAATAAAACAGCAGCTAATATCAACCCATAGGGCCCAAAATAAAAGATCTACAGGGAGCATCAGCAGCCATAAGTTCATCTAGAACCGAGGCCCCTCTAGGAGGAAATCCTGGCTTTTTGCCCAAGGCATACTTATCCAATCCAGGACTCAACATTATTGGGCATTGGGACTGAGCCAGGTGAAGGGTAGGGGCAGGAACTTTTGTAGATGGATCTACAGGTACCCGGGATATTAAGGAACCAACCAATTGGGTCCTGGAATAATCCTGTGTGGCTGACCCCAGGCATGGAAGCTTATCGGGGCCCTTCCTACCATGGTCATTAGGTGAGCTGCAGACCTGTTTAGGTGGCGACTTGGGAGGACTTTCCCGAACATGGGCCCTAGGGCAAGAGTAAACTGCTTTAGATGGAAACAAATCCCTAGTAGCAGGTAGCCTATCAGCCAAGGGCAAAGTGGCTGTGGCAGCTGTTACTTCACTCTGGATTGGAACTTCAGGTATATTAACAACTAAAGTAGCTAATGTGGCACCTACCTGCTTCCTTGTTAGCTCTAAAGTCTCTATATTTCCTTCCTTTTTGGCCAGCCTAGTCAACAGAACCTGGGGTAACAAAGGGACAATTTCCTTTCTGGCAAAGACCTTGGCCATATAAACCCCCCAGGGGC
>QEPC01009246.1:832807-849339 GCA_003113815.1 Sphenodon punctatus
GAAATCAAAGGTAAATATAACGCATTCCTAACCTATACTGGTTGAGTTCCTAAATAAGCATCTTACCCTACCAAGGTCCATACGTTCTTCTCAGTCCATGATGTAAGCAACTGGGTCTTCAGTCTTAGAGTTGCTAGAAAGCAAAGTCCTGTCTCTCAGTTGATGGTTCAACTCAGCCCTCCTGGCTACAAGATGCTGAGTGAGTTCCTGCTAGTCACTCTCCCCTCTGGGGTACAACTCCTTATATTCCCCAGGAGGAAACTCCTTATATCTTCTCGAGGCTTCTAGAATTCCTTTTGTTTTCTTTATCAGCTTTCTGTGTCTCTTGCACGTAGGCAATGGCTGCCTTCATTAGCATATTAAATGTCTCTGGCCATTCATCTGGGGCAAATACAAAAACTGTCTTTCCATTTCCTGGAGCTTGGTCAAGTGTCACAGTCTTGATTTGAGTTTTACAGTTCTTAATTGTAACATTACATACATGTGGAACCTTTTGCTTTACATATTTATCAGACTTGTAGTCTACACGTAGGCCAGGGTTACACTTGTGTGACCCTATGTTCCTCCGTGACACACATTTTTCACGGAGTACTATTTATTTATTTATTTATTCCCTGCCTCCTACTGCCAAATTTCAGCCTGGGGAGGTGAACAACAACAGTAAAACTTATTATAAAAACAGTAAATAAATATAAAAATAAATACAGACTAATATAAAAATTAT
The DNA here is from genome assembly GCA_003113815.1 of Sphenodon punctatus. Classification (NCBI taxonomy): domain Eukaryota; kingdom Metazoa; phylum Chordata; class Lepidosauria; order Sphenodontia; family Sphenodontidae; genus Sphenodon; species Sphenodon punctatus. The sequence goes on from QEPC01009246.1 coordinate 833,532, forward strand.
TGAATTACCGCGAGCCAAAAAAACTAAGTATCCCCCCATCCACTCCCCATCCCCCCTCACCAAATGTCTGGTGAAACATCCAGGTCTTACATTGGGTAATTTCAGATGTTACGAGACCACGGTCAACCACAGTGAATCCCCTGTGGTGGCTGTTTCACAATGGGTGATTTCAGACGTTACAATATCACAGTGAACCACGCTCAATACCGCGTGGTGGCTGTGATCGCGTAACATCTGTTGGGGGAAATGGGTGTTTCCCCCCAGATGTTACCATGGCTTGGGATTGCATTCAACACGTGAGCAGCCGAAGCAGCGGGACCAGAGGCCGCCACGTGTCGAATGCAATCCCATGCCGGGGTGAACCCCGTTCATCTCATCTGGTTGGGCGCCACGACCCGGGATCACTGGCAGAACCCCGGGCCGTGGCGAATCCGGCCCGATGCGGCGGCCGAATTGGCCCCACCGCCCGCCCGTCTCCCCAGAGAATGGGGAGCGTGGAGGGGGCAGGGCCGTACAGCCGCATGTTGCGCCATGCGGCCCCGCCCCCTCCCCAGTTCCCCAGCAGGATCCCCCTTGCACATCTGTTGCAGCGTGATGGGGTGATCCCGGCGTGGAAGGAATTCGGTGATTTCGGTATGGTGCCAATGGGCCCCGTAATGTCTGAAATCACACAATGTCTAAATGATTCCCGCCAGATGTTCACCACAGTGAATCACTGGCAGGAATCATATTAACCACAATTCTGGACCTTCGGCCACCTGGAGGTCCAGAATCATGGCGGGATTGCGTCCCAACTGTAGTTGCATTGGCCACGGTCTAGAATGGACCGAAGGTAACATCTGTTATCTTCAGCCCGGCCGAATCATGGTCCCGACCAGAGAACAGGATCAGGCGCAATGGCCAGATTGGCTGCTGTGCCCACCTGTCTCCTGGAGTGCGGGCAGCTGGGGGAGCATAGGGGGGTGGAGCTGTGCAGCCACATGTTACACTGTGCAGCCCCACCCCCTTCCCGATCCCCCATCGGAATCAGGCTGGTATGTCTAAAGGATGGACAGCCTGATGCCTGACCAGGATCCAAATGGATCCTGGACCGTGGTTCAGCGTGGCGGGCCTCTGGGCCCATCACGTCTGAAACCACCCATTGTCTATGGAAGGAGGGGAGATCTGGAGAGAGGCGAATGTTTGTTGGGAGAGTTCAACAGCCTTGGCACAACCATCGAGAATAGCGTTGATGTGGCAGCAGCTGTTACCATGCCATGATTCCATTCCGCCATTTTGGAATTGCCCGCGCCACACTGCGGCTTTTCTGTGGACATTCTGCTAACTCTGCCGGCGTTCTGCGAATTGCAGAAAATTTGCGGAAACTGTCGGAAAACCGCTGTTCCGCTTTTTTGTGGTGATGGCGGAAGTAGCAAAAATGTCATGTTTCCGCTATTATGCAAAGCCTGTGGAAGTAGTGGAATGAAACTAGCGGAATGAAAGCCTCTGCCACGCCGTACCACTAATTGCGGAAACGCTGTTTCTTGCGGAAATAGCTACCACTTCAACATTCTGCTAAAGCCCTAATTGAGAACGCCCTCTCAGCCATTGCCACCCAGGATACCCAGGGCATCTCTAAGAAGGCATTCATGGAAGGCCGCAGGAGCTGATCCACAACACGAGGGATGAGGCAGTCCTGCCATCTTGAAAAATGGTGGCAATTTTACAAAATTGTTATGAAAGGTGACCATATTTGGGGGCAACCAATATTTGGGGACAATAATGGCAAGCATGTGTTCCTTAATGAAAAAAGTGTGCTGACTATAGTTTTGCCGCTATCTTGGAAAATGGCCACCATTTTACATAAATTGTTCTGGAAGGTGGTGGTATGTGTGAAGAAATTAGTGGCATCCATATGTTTCTTAATGAAAAAAGTATGCTGAATTCAAATATCCAGGTTGCCAAATTGTGTACCACACAGTTTGGCTACCACTCATGCCAGCAATAACTTGAAATGAGTTTATAGGGGAGGTGGACACCCTTTTGCATTTCGTAAAATGTGGAGGGGGCATGTATCCCTTCTTCTTCAACCACCCATCATCTAACCATGGGAACATGTCATAAGGCCTGTTGTAAGTATTTGGGTGTTGTCGCTAAGCAACATATGGATAATATTTCTTATAATAGAATCGTGAAATAGGACATGAGCACCATTCTGTTTTAAAAACAGCTTAATTTTCCATCTTTATAAGTTCTACAACAACTTAAATAGTAATTTTTGGAACAGCTAAAAATTTGATCAACTTACGCTGATGAGTAATGAAGTGGAAGTTCAGTACATTGGTCTGTTCACACATTTATTTATTTATTTATTTATTTTTCCAAATTTATATCCCGCCCCCTCCTGCAACGCAGCTCGGGGCGGCTCACAACAGTCAACAATAAAACATTAAAATTCATTTTAAAATATAAATATAAAATATAAAATATACCATATAAAACAGGGCTAGAAAAATAATACATAAATAAATAAATGGGTGGGGGACTAAAATCATCCCTCCCCACCCTCCCTTCCAAAGGCCTGGGCAAACAGCCAGGTCTTACAGTTCCGCCGAAATGTCAAAAGGCTTGGGGCCAGGCGAGCTTCCTCCGGAAGGGAGTTCCACAGCCGCGGCCCTACCACCGAGAATGCTCGCTCCATCGTGGCCCCCCGNTCAGATGTTACGAGACCACGGTCAACCACAGTGAATCCCCTGTGGTGGCTGTTTCACAATGGGTGATTTCAGACGTTACAATATCACAGTGAACCACGCTCAATACCGCGTGGTGGCTGTGATCGCGTAACATCTGTTGGGGGAAATGGGTGTTTCCCCCCAGATGTTACCATGGCTTGGGATTGCATTCAACACGTGAGCAGCCGAAGCAGCGGGACCAGAGGCCGCCACGTGTCGAATGCAATCCCATGCCGGGGTGAACCCCGTTCATCTCATCTGGTTGGGCGCCACGACCCGGGATCACTGGCAGAACCCCGGGCCGTGGCGAATCCGGCCCGATGCGGCGGCCGAATTGGCCCCACCGCCCGCCCGTCTCCCCAGAGAATGGGGAGCGTGGAGGGGGCAGGGCCGTACAGCCGCATGTTGCGCCATGCGGCCCCGCCCCCTCCCCAGTTCCCCAGCAGGATCCCCCTTGCACATCTGTTGCAGCGTGATGGGGTGATCCCGGCGTGGAAGGAATTCGGTGATTTCGGTATGGTGCCAATGGGCCCCGTAATGTCTGAAATCACACAATGTCTAAATGATTCCCGCCAGATGTTCACCACAGTGAATCACTGGCAGGAATCATATTAACCACAATTCTGGACCTTCGGCCACCTGGAGGTCCAGAATCATGGCGGGATTGCGTCCCAACTGTAGTTGCATTGGCCACGGTCTAGAATGGACCGAAGGTAACATCTGTTATCTTCAGCCCGGCCGAATCATGGTCCCGACCAGAGAACAGGATCAGGCGCAATGGCCAGATTGGCTGCTGTGCCCACCTGTCTCCTGGAGTGCGGGCAGCTGGGGGAGCATAGGGGGGTGGAGCTGTGCAGCCACATGTTACACTGTGCAGCCCCACCCCCTTCCCGATCCCCCATCGGAATCAGGCTGGTATGTCTAAAGGAAGGACAGCCTGATGCCTGACCAGGATCCAAATGGATCCTGGACCGTGGTTCAGCGTGGCGGGCCTCTGGGCCCATCACGTCTGAAACCACCCATTGTCTATGGAAGGAGGGGAGATCTGGAGAGAGGCGAATGTTTGTTGGGAGAGTTCAACAGCCTTGGCACAACCATCGAGAATAGCGTTGATGTGGCAGCAGCTGTTACCATGCCATGATTCCATTCCGCCATTTTGGAATTGCCCGCGCCACACTGCGGCTTTTCTGTGGACATTCTGCTAACTCTGCCGGCGTTCTGCGAATTGCAGAAAATTTGCGGAAACTGTCGGAAAACCGCTGTTCCGCTTTTTTGTGGTGATGGCGGAAGTAGCAAAAATGTCATGTTTCCGCTATTATGCAAAGCCTGTGGAAGTAGTGGAATGAAACTAGCGGAATGAAAGCCTCTGCCACGCCGTACCACTAATTGCGGAAACGCTGTTTCTTGCGGAAATAGCTACCACTTCAACATTCTGCTAAAGCCCTAATTGAGAACGCCCTCTCAGCCATTGCCACCCAGGATACCCAGGGCATCTCTAAGAAGGCATTCATGGAAGGCCGCAGGAGCTGATCCACAACACGAGGGATGAGGCAGTCCTGCCATCTTGAAAAATGGTGGCAATTTTACAAAATTGTTATGAAAGGTGACCATATTTGGGGGCAACCAATATTTGGGGACAATAATGGCAAGCATGTGTTCCTTAATGAAAAAAGTGTGCTGACTATAGTTTTGCCGCTATCTTGGAAAATGGCCACCATTTTACATAAATTGTTCTGGAAGGTGGTGGTATGTGTGAAGAAATTAGTGGCATCCATATGTTTCTTAATGAAAAAAGTATGCTGAATTCAAATATCCAGGTTGCCAAATTGTGTACCACACAGTTTGGCTACCACTCATGCCAGCAATAACTTGAAATGAGTTTATAGGGGAGGTGGACACCCTTTTGCATTTCGTAAAATGTGGAGGGGGCATGTATCCCTTCTTCTTCAACCACCCATCATCTAACCATGGGAACATGTCATAAGGCCTGTTGTAAGTATTTGGGTGTTGTCGCTAAGCAACATATGGATAATATTTCTTATAATAGAATCGTGAAATAGGACATGAGCACCATTCTGTTTTAAAAACAGCTTAATTTTCCATCTTTATAAGTTCTACAACAACTTAAATAGTAATTTTTGGAACAGCTAAAAATTTGATCAACTTACGCTGATGAGTAATGAAGTGGAAGTTCAGTACATTGGTCTGTTCACACATTTATTTATTTATTTATTTATTTTTCCAAATTTATATCCCGCCCCCTCCTGCAACGCAGCTCGGGGCGGCTCACAACAGTCAACAATAAAACATTAAAATTCATTTTAAAATATAAATATAAAATATAAAATATACCATATAAAACCATATAAAACAGGGCTAGAAAAATAATACATAAATAAATAAATGGGTGGGGGACTAAAATCATCCCTCCCCACCCTCCCTCCCAAAGGCCTGGGCAAACAGCCAGGTCTTACAGTTCCGCCGAAATGTTAAAAGGCTTGGGGCCAGGCGAGCTTCCTCCGGAAGGGAGTTCCACAGCCGCGGCCCCACCACCGAGAATGCCCGCTCCATCGTGGCCCCCCGCTTAACACGGGGGACCTCCAGGAGGGCACCCCCGGCAGACCGCAGGAGTCGTTCCGGGGCGCGAAGGGCGAGGCGGTCCCTAAGGTAAGAGGGGCCAAGGCCGTATAGGGCTTTATAGATCATTACTAGGACCTTGAACCTGGCCCGGCACACTATCGGCAGCCAGTGCAGCGCTCGGAGCACCGGTGTAATGTGCTCCCGGCGACCCGTCCCCGTAAGAAGACGGGCCGCCGCATTCTGCACCAGCTGCAGCCTCCGGGCCAAGAACAAGGGAAGCCCCACGTAGAGCGCGTTACAGTAGTCGAGCCGCGAGGTGACGAAGGCATGGATGAGGGAGGCCAGGTCCGGGCCAGAGACATACGGACGCAGCCTACGTACCAGATAAAGCTGGCGGAAGGCAGCCTTAGCGACTGCCTCCACCTGCCGCTCCAGCCGCAGGTCTGCGTCCAATATGACCCCCAGACTCCGGACCTGCTGAGCTACAGGGGGGCAAACCCCCCCAATCAGGGGGGCCACCACCCCCTTCGCCCTCCCCACCACCATCACCTCCGTCTTATCTGGGTTGAGCTTCAGTCTGCTCCGCCGCATCCAATCCGCCACGGCCTCCAAACATTGGGATAGCACCGAGACAGCAGGGTCTGGGTCGGTAGAAAACGAGAGGTACAGCTGAGTATCATCAGCATACTGGTGACATCGCACCCCGAACCCTCTCACGACCTCCCCCAAGGGCTGCATATAGATATTAAACAACAACGGAGACAAGATCCATAGCTTCTTGGCTACGTTTTCAGTTTGAAGTACAAATAATCTTGTTGTTTTTACACCTGCACTGACGCGTTCCACATCCTTTTTTGCATCTGCAAAACAATGCATAGTATCTCTACAGGACTTTAGAATGGCATCAATTGTCATTAGCACAGGTTTCAGGTCTCAGTTTTTAAGTGTCCATCCCATATGGGTCAGGCTTTGGACGGACAGGAATCTGCGCAGTCGCTTGCTTCCACACCATACTCTGATAATGAACTCTTTTCAGATGTTGCTGTGTATCCTGTGTGGGTGGACATAGATTCTGGTTTCTTTGCTGTTCTGAATGAACATTGTGTATCAAATCTGATTGATGGATACTGAATTGCCGTGATTGCACAGGTGACATAAATTTTTCAGCATCTCCCAGTTTTTCCGGTGTCAGATCACCCTCACCAAAACCATTCAACTGGCTGTGGTGGTTAAAACACTTTCCATGCTGAAATCTTTGTATGGTTGCTGAAGTAAGATGTAGTGTCACAGCTTGTCAGAGCATGAAAAGATATCTCATAGTGCAACCTCACAATCCAGTGGTAAGTGTTCATGGACTTCCCGTATGTTTATGTACTACTCTCTTTAAACGTATTCCTGATTTAATCCAAAGTTCTTTGCCTGTCAGTGTAGGCAGATGTGCTAGCAAAAGTACCAAGACATCACTGTCTCTGCAAGAAATCACAAACTGTGTCATGAGGAACACTGACTGAATGTAGGACAATTTGTGTGTTGCCCTCTTCAGGGAAGCTTGCAGAGATGTTACATCCAACTTGTCATTCAGTTACCTCACTTTAAATGGGTTTGCAAATGCTCCTGCTACCACAATCCCCTTGTCACTGGGTGCCTGTGTAATTAATTCCAAGGCTAAAAATTTAGCCAGTTCTGCCTTGTTTTCAGATAATGTCATAGAGTTCTTCCAGTTTGCAGGGAGAAGTACATTTTCATGTTGTATCACTCAACATACTGGCTTGCTCTGTTTTGCTTGACGCTGTCTGGTTTCACTCTTTATGGAAGTAGTGTCATATTGGTCGAATACAACATCAATTCTTCCGTATGCTGCACTAGAGTTTACAACTGTTGAGATGAACCAAATCCGTAAAAGAATCCAGATTTTCAAAAGAACTGAACCAGGGAAGAAAATGTAACAAAAATTTCATCTGAAGTCCCACTCCTAAGATATATTCATTCATTCATTCATTCAGATATTCATTTAAGCTGTATTACTGGAGTAGTTAAATGCTTCGTAGACACTGATCGCACAAAGTATCCGTGTGTTTAATTTTACACATGCAAGTAATTCCTTTAACTTCAGAGGGACTACTCATTTTTCAAATTAAGCACAGACGTAATGTGTTCCAGGATCAGAATCTCAGTTTGCAAACTCTTCAGATCTGTGATCATTACTGGTTAGTTAGAATCTAGCACAAGAGAGTCAAAATCCTATTGGGGCTCCTGGATGTAGCCGCAATACAATTAATAATAGAAAAAGGCCCAATGTCACTATTGCCCAACTGACAAAATGGCTGTTTAAAGTTTTGAATCCTAATATGTTGCATGTTACTGTCACACTAAGAGCGAGCCAGGGGGCTTGGGCAATGATTTCTACGGTTACAAGCCTAGTATGAGACTATTCTGGGTTAGAAGTTGGGTATTTGACTATAGATAAAATGAAGATGCTGCACAGAAGCTGTTCTGGTGGTCTACGTTAGATGATAGACAGTTCAGCACATTGCTTAAATAGCTGGGAGCAATGCCAATTAAAGTGAATTTCTCCTGCTCCGACACCACATTGCAATTTTTGTAAACAGATTGGCAAATCAATGAACAGAGTTCACCGGAATACTGTGGTGCAGAGACGTCTAATGGAACTTCTGAAAATTCTTAAACAAATATCCCAACTGAATTCCTGATATTATGGAAGTTCCGAATTTAAATTTGTTTTACAATAGCGAATATGAAGCACTATTTGCTTTCAGTTTTGCATGTCATTTTGAATAATTTTGTTGTTGTTTAATATTGCTGCACTTAGATCAAGCAAATTCACATTCATATTCAAAAATTCAAAATAATTCCACCAAATAGTACCACCAAAATGAACAAAGTACCAAATACTGAAATACTGTCATAATCACAGTATCATATACCTAAATACTGAAATTCCAAAGCAAAGAAAATGAAAAAAAAAATTAACATACACATTTTGCAATAGTACGGAAAATTAATTCAGATATTCATTCATGGGAACTAATATGCCTGCCCAGTCCCGCCATGAGGCGAGGTCTAAGGATTGGGCCCAGAGGAGTACATTCATCCAGTTCACCAAACAACTGATCGGGGGGTGGAGCATGCTCACCCAGCTGACTGGGGGCGTACTGGAAGGAGTACTTTATATTTAAAGCTTAGAATAAGAGGGGAATGGCGAACTCTTACATGGTTGTCAGTGTGTTCATTTTTGCAGGAGACTGAAGGCTCACATTTCTTGGTTATTACTCAGGTATATCTTGCAAAGAAAATAATAATGTTCTCATAGGAAAAAAATAGAGCTGCTTCTTCACCTTGTTGAAATAGAAATAGAAATTTAATTTACTGTCTACAAGATGTCAAGAGGGTGACAGATGTTATTCACATCGTATAATGCAATACTGGAAGAGAATGCTCAGGGCAAGAAAACAGAGATAGAAACATGATAGAAACAGACCAGGGGGGAAAAATATTTGAATGAAAATAATTTCAAAGTTGCCAAATTCATAAAATTTCAATTCACAATTGTTAAAGGAATTTGTTGGCCACCTTAAAAAAATAAATAAATCTTCATTTCAAAATTCCTACAGGGTTTGACTTTGCTGCCCCAAGGTTGTAGAAATCTCCCCACATGGAGGTCTGTCTGAGACCGGGGCTGAGCATCTTTCGGAGGCGGTGAAAAACGTTTCTTTTTGTTAAAGTATTTGTTGGGAATAGGGAGAGGGATTAGGTGGGAGGTTGTTGGAGTGGGTTGGTGTTTTTTTTTTTGGGGGGGAGGGGGTTGTATATTAAATGGTTTTTTAAATGTATTCTATGTCTTCTGTAAAGCACCCTGAGCCTTCGGAGAAGGGTAGGGGATAAATGTTAATAAAATAAAATAAATGTTCCAGAGCTGAAACAAATATTTACATATGAATACAAAATCTGACAAATTCACACACACCAAATTTGGTCTGATGGAGTTTGCTCCTACTTTCCTGGAAATCTGTTTCAGTTGTTCTGATTTGAATATTTTGTTTATTTGGTTATTAGGCTGCTTTGTCATTTTCAGTGCTATCAGTGCGATTGCAATTGCACAGGTGCAATAGTCAAAATCAAGTAACTGGAATGACTGATCTGAGTAACCAAAATACTGAAATTAATAAATGAAGTAACTGAAAATACAAAGAATATTCATGAATATTAAATCTACTCATTTCATGTTGTCATGTCGGTTTGTTGTCCGATATTTTGACATTTTACTACCTTATGTCTTCAACAGTACTATTTTGTCTTCCTTATTCAGTGTCTGGCAGTAATTTTTCTTAGTTTAATTTCTCATTGAATCTTGACTGGAATATCTACAGGCTGGGTAAGAGAATGAATGAAGAGAGAACACATAGTGGTGAAGTACCAAATAAACTAACTAAGCAAAGGAAAGAAAGCACTGAAATATGAAAATATTTAAGTTGTGATCCACAAACCACTTACTCAAAGGGGTTCAATGAGATTACTTCAAAGTAAGTGGCTTGTGGCCCAAATAATGAGGTAAATGATGATGTGAGTAATGAACGGACATTGATGTAGCAAACTTTGTGACTATGGCAAATTTAAAATTGGATACTTGCTTCCAAAAAGAATATCTGAATTTGATTTGAAAATTTGTGACTGCAAATTTCTTCCAGCTCTATAGTTCTGCATCTTGGGATGTGAGCAAAGTTGGGTTGAATAATTCTCTTTGAAAAGTAAACAGATTGAGCAAATAATTACTAAATTGAGGAAAAGAAAAATGTAGACAAACAGCTTTGTTCCCTTCAAGTTGAATGATATTCAACCCACAACATTCCATTCAAATATTTGGCCTTTCTTATTGAGCAAAAGTTTGTAAATTCAAGTGCACGTGTTTTCATTTTTAGTCTGCTATAAATGTGAGTCCTGGTAAAGAACTCAAAAAAGATGGTGTGGGAATGATATTCAAGTGGATTTTCTTGGAAATGGCATGAAGAGGTCCAGTAACTTATGCAATGGGAGTAAGTGGTCTAAGGCTTAAGAGGCACATTAAACAACTAACAGCAACAGAAGCCAAGGTTCTGGACATTACACACACAGACTCTGATGTCTCACAGGAAAGCTGGGATCATTAGTACTGGTTCACTGCCTTGGACTTGGAGGTTCCTGATGAAAAGGACATAACACCAGGCTCAAGCCGAGACTAATGGGAAACAATATGCATCTGCAGACTCTGATGTTACTAATCCAGCTCCTGCTGAGGATGAACAATTGGAGCAAGGGAATATTCCCGAAGCACTGACAAACTGCAGTTGAGGATTAGAAAAACCTACTGAATTTGTAATATGTCTCGGAGTCCTTCGTTAGAAACAGTTGTGCCAAAGAAGCAAAATAAAAAATATTGTTGTTGGGGCTGCTTCTTTTTTTTTTTTTAATAACCACAGAGTGTTTCTTGACAATCATAACAAGGGGCTTTGTTTTATTTTAATGGCTTTGGCCAACTCTTTGAATCTGGCAGTTAGCAGCAGCTGTGTGCAAATGGAGAGAAAGGGCTTTGGTACAGTAATTCTCTGTTCTGATTTGGGTTATTTCAGGAGGCTTTGTGCCATGGGTTGGGAGGAAGACTAATATGCTTAGCAGAAGAATGCTTTAAGTATGGAAGAGGAGACTGGTTGCATGAATGACCTAACTTAACTCAACTCTGATGTTCAGAGCCATAGTTCCCTACAATCTATAGGTCAAGGAATTTACATTAATTGTCCCAAGTAGTCATGAAAGGTTTGTTTTTAAAGTATGGGTGGTGTAGTAATGTGGCAAGGATAGAGTTAACGAGGCAGGCATTAGTATTATGGGATGGAGATACCACAGGAAGACCCCCCCCCCCCCCCTCATTGTTCTAGTTTAGTTTCAGTTTACCTTGTGTGCTGTATGCTGGTTACAAAATAAAGAAGCCTGCTGTTTGGGCCTAGAGAACTCTGAGTAAGTCTTTGCATATAAGGGGAGAAACCAAAGGAAATAAAACAGGTGGAAAACTTCCAGCCCATGAGTCAAATCCTGCCTGTTTTGTTTTTTTTATTTGGCCCCATTCTGATTCCTAGATCATGGAATTGGATCCAGTCCCTACCCTCAAGCACTGAAAGGGGAAGGGAGTGAGGGGGGGTGCCCATGTCATTTTCATTATTACAATAACAATAATGAAAATTGTCATTTTTATTACAATTATTGCAGTAACGAAAACAACAAATAATAATGAAAATAGAAACGATAATGACATTTTGTTTTTGAAATAAAGGGAAAACACAGAAAAATGTATTTCCGGCTATAATGTTTTTGTTTTTTAACTTGGGGAGGTTGTGCCCCTAATGGAAGGAACTATGTGTAACACGTTTAAAAAAATTAGTTAAAGGGAACTAATTTACGAAGCAATTGAACGGTGTGATTTTAAGAAAAGCTACACACACACTCATGGCTACAACTTCTTTATCTTCTATTCAGTTTGCATTAAACCTTTGAATATTTTGTCCCTCCACAAGCTTAACACTCCTACCACTTTTCAGAAAGATTGGATAAAGGGTCCTGATGGTATAAGACATTCACTCTAAAATACATTTCCAGTTGTAACACATTTATATTCCATTCTTTTTACATGACATTTGTCAGGGATGTATCATATTCCTTCTCTGTCACCTATACCAAACTACAGGACAATTTGATAAAGGGACTCAATTTTATAAGCTATTGAAGTTGTCTCTGTGAAGACCATTATTCAGATAAATAGCAGCACATGCAGTGCAAGTCAGAGGCAGGCACCTGGCATGGCAGTGGGAGGGAGGCTGTAGGAGGAAGGATGTGGAGCAACCCAAAAGACTGAAAGGACACATTCAGTTTCACTGGCCAATTACTGCATGTTTCTAGATTTACAGGACCAATCGGTAGTGGCTTCGAGGCAGGCATAGGGGGTGATCCTCAGGCGGGCATAGAAGGAACATTGCTGGGATGCTATCCCCGAAGTCCCAGTTATCAGGAAACATAGTTTACACATCCAGGCTGGCCAATTATCATCACAATCACATCCTGCAGCACTGAGACAGAGGACATAAGAGAATATATATTGGCTCTTTCCTAAACAGATGCTTCTGACTTCCCAGTAACAAGTGGGGGAGAGATGTTGGGATGGTCACAGCACAGAATGAGGGAATTTGGTTGACATTTCTGCTGGCCAATTGGCATCACAAACCGATCTTATACCACAGTGACACGTAAGAGAATCCCTGGCATAGGCTCCTTCTCTGCGTATGCTGTGCAGGCATATAAAATTGGGGCCCTTTATCATATCTTTCTGATATTTGGCAGAGATAATAATGGTGTGATATACAGCCCTGCCAAATTTCATGTACAGTGGTTGGACTACAATGAAGTTTGTCAGACATACATTTGTAAGTTAATTGCTTATACTACCAGGAGCCTTTATCCAATACTTCTGACAATTGACAGAGATAGTAAATATGGGAAGGGGTGTAAATGTGCCAAGTTTCATCTACATTAAATGTGAGGCAAAGGCGTTACAGCTAAGAATGTATATGAAGATTTTTGTGAAATAATATAATTCAACTGTTTATAAAATTGGATTCCTTTATCCAATAGTTTTGGAATTTGGTACACTTAATGAATTCCATTGGAGATACAATCCCTGCATGTGTCAGCCAAATATAATGAAAAACAAAAATGGTACAGCCGAAAATGTGTGTTCCATTGAAATCAATAAGAAATGAAAACAAAAGCAAATAGAAAAATGACAATTTGATATTTATGGAAAAAAAAAAAACCCCGACAGATTTTAATAATAAAAATGAAAAACAAAAACCATATGGGCCACTGGTGACACCTCTAGTGGGGAACACACACTCCAGGGGAAGGGGTGGGTCCATGGCACAGATCCAGGATATGGAGCCTCCCATTTCTTCCCCCAGCCTGAGCACGTCTTTTAAGAATCTCCCCCTAACTCCTGTCCAGCCAATGGAGCTTGTACCAATTTTCAATATGGCCGCACATTTCAATGGGTAAAACCAGTCTCCCTTTGGCTAAGAGGGGTTCATACACATCTGTACTTTGGTTTCAGTCTGTTCCAGATAGGCATTTATACTGGCCTTATTATTTTAGCATTCATCCCTCCCCCCCCACAGGCATAGAGCTGAGTGGATATACTGCTTTGGTAAGTTCTCTTAAAGGGAGATGAACGTTTATAAAGGGTGCACTGGTTCCAATGTCTGGCCTTTTAAGCTGAGCAGTTACTCTCAGAAAGACACCCTGGTAGGGGACTCGTTAAGTCACAAAGAGTCTTCTGAATAACTCATTTCCCTAAACCCATTGCTTAGGTTCATCTATTCAGCATGTCCAGCTGTTTGGTTTAAATGCCAAACCTGGACATTTCTCATCCCTAGAGTATGCCCCTCCTCATTGCTGCCATGTGCTTTCCCAACCCCGCTGAAAACCCCCTGGAGCTCCTCTGTCACGGCCCAGAGCTCCCATGCATCCCCAGGTAATTGTGTGTGTGTGTGTGGGGGGGTCTACTTGATTAGCTCTCTGCAATGTCAAGCAGCCTGTTGGATGCCCACACGTGTACAAGCCCGTGGGTAGGCCTCTCTCAGCAGCACAGGGGGAGGTGCTTGTGGACTCACATCTTCAGAGTGCCCCGGCCTCTTCCCACCCCTTCTTTCCCCGGCCCAGGCCACTGACACATCTGTTTGGTGGCCGGGCCAAATCTTGAAGGCTCTCACCCTAGCCAGGATCATGGAAATACCTTGTGAGTCTGTTCAACGCCCTGCACAATGGAACCATAATCTCAGCTGGGCCCTCTAAGTGCTACTGTGATACACATTATAGTAAGTCGGAGTAGTGAATACTCAACCATCAAATTTTTTGTATAGGTGATTATTAGTCATGAGTAAACAAATTCATATACATTGTGTTGTTGGCCGGCCAAAGCATAATTGGTTATAGTATAATCATGGTTGGAAGCAGGAATACTTTCGCTGCCAGATGTCCCCTCCTCAATAAAAGTTTCTTAATGAAAGAAGATGAGTCAGAGGTCTCATCTGAATCCCAGGCACGACATTCTTCTGCAAGTGAATACAACCACAACACAGTGCTTAATAAATAATATAATAGTAACTGATGACAAGTGTGTGGGATGAGACAGCTGCTATTTGCAACAAAGCCAGAGAGGTGCTACTCCACATTTTCTCCTGTGCATCTGTCTGTTTTACCGTTATAGCCACCATGTGTATTATTATTACCTGATAGCCCCTGAAAATATTTCCAAATGCATTTGAAGTGGCCTTATTCTCATTTTCTGGTCAGGGCAGTTAACCATGGCTGCAAGCAAAAAATAGAACTGCATGAACATCTGGACCACACTAGTTTCCTTGGCCCCTCCCACTCTAGGTTTCGGCTTGGGTATGGTACGGAGACGGCACTGCTGGCCTTGGTTGATGATCTCCGTCTGGCGTTGGACCAGGGTCGTCAGACCTTACTGGTCCTGCTAGACCTTTTGGCTGTGTTCAGCACAGTCGATCATGAGGTGTTGGTGACTTGCCTGTGGGACCATGCCGGAATGGCGGGACGATCTTGGACTGGTTTCGCTCGTTCCTGTCCGGGAGAACTCCCTGGGTGGTCTTGGGTGACGTCTTCCCCCCGGGACGTGATGTGTGGAGTCCCACAGGGTGCCATTCTGTCCCCCTTCTTGTTTAACATCTATATGCAGTCGTTAGGGGAGATCGTGAGAGGGTTTTGGGGCATGCAGTGTCATCAGTATGCTGCCAGATGTCCCCTCCTTATGTATGTATGTCATCAGTATGCTGATGACACTCAGCTCTATCTCTCCTTTTCCATCGACCCAAGCCATGCAGTCTCATTTTCCCAGTACCTGTCGGCTGTGGGGGCTTGGATGAGGTTGACCCATCTGCAATTGAATCCTGACAAGACGGAGGTGATGTTGGTGGGTGAGGGCTTTGGGGGCCTGGGGGTGGTTCAATCTCCTCTTGTGGGGGTGATGGTTTGCCCTCCTATGGTCTTGCAGGTATGGAGTCTGGGTGTGCGCCTCGATTCACGGCTCAGCCTGGAATCTCAGGTTGTGGCCATGGCAGGGAGTGCATTTCGGCAGTTACATCTTTTCCTTCGGCTTCGCCGTATCTCTCCGACTCGGACCTCGCCACTGTCATCCATGCCGTCATCTCCTCAAGTCTGGATTACTGCAATGTGATCTATGTGGGGCTGCCCGAGAAGCTGGTCCGGAGGCTGCAGCTGGTGCCGAATGCCGCGGTCCATCTCCTTACTGGGGCGGGTCGCAGAGAGCAGGTGACACCTGTGCTCCGGACTCTGCACTGGCTGCCTATAAAGCACTGGGCTAGGTTCAAGGTGCTGGTTTTAACCTTTAAAGCCCTTCATGGCCTGGGCCCTGCTTATCTGCGGGATCGCCTCACTCCCCA
>QEPC01009246.1:892765-902793 GCA_003113815.1 Sphenodon punctatus
TTCATTGATTTCAATGGGGACACAGCGCCCCATTGAAATCAATGAAATAAAACCTGTACCGGTATACCGGATTTAATCCTGGAATCCGGTTTTTAGAGAACCGGTAACCGGTAAATCCGGTAGCCGGTAATGGGCCCGGGGTCCCACGTCTAGTGTTAATAAAATAATGTAACAGTAATTTGAGAAACCAGTTACCTTGTATGGTATTATCCAGTAATCTGGTTTGGTGATTAGTGCTTTCTGGTTTGTTACCAAATAACTGCCAAACTAGCAAGTAACACCATATAGAAAATAAATATAAGAATAAAAGATAAAAATAAAAATACATATAAAAAATATAAACTCCCGCCCCCAAACATGCCTTATCCCCACCTGCCAAACTCTTGGCCAAAGAGGAAGATCCCATACTGCTTCTGTAAAATGCTCATGGTCTGATGACCCTCCAGGGGAAGGGAGCTCTACGAGAGTGGGGCGGCCTCTCTGTGTGCCCTTGCCGTATCAACTTCATGAACAGATGGCATTTGGAAGAGAGCATCCATGGCTGACCAGAGGGATTGTGATGGAGCACAGGGAGGGAAGCATCTATGTAACGAGAATTTGCTTTGCAATTAGCATGCTTGGGATGAAAGAATGCGGCGCCATTTACTTACCTCAGCCACTGTTTGTAGTTCCTTATTCCTTTCATTTTGAGCATTGTTGATTTGTCCATGTAAAAAAGGGGAGGCAAAAGTCCTGCCAAGGTAAGTTCAGTTTTCAGATTTAAGACCTTATTAGCAGAAAAGGGTGGGTGCGCGCCATATCTTTCTTTATTTGAGAACGCACGGCAGGTCACACAACGTCTACATCAAACCAGTTTGTTTTTTTTTTAAAAAGGAACGCTTAAGCCTGAAGACTCGGTGATTACTGAGCCCCTCGTCACGTCAGTCAGCAACGTGGGATTTGAGGTGTCAAAATGACAGAGAACAGTTCAATTTGTTCTAACATTGCAACCACGCGCATGTACATATTAGACAGCCATAAAGTCTCAAAGTGGCACCATCTGAAATGATGTGTGCTAAAAGAGGGCAATTAATGGGCAAGATGAAATGAAGGTACCAGTTTTAATTATTTCATATCTTAGAAAGAAAAAAGGAATGGTTTAAATGTAATTTCTCGGTTAAGGAAAAGCAGAGCTTCTGGAAAAAAAAAAAAGGAGAAAACTTTTTAGAGCTAATTGCTTGGCTCTAATTAGAGATTGTAACCTTTAGAGAAATAGTGGCTGTTGAAACTCTGATTTTATTTGCATATATTAATATGTACATGACAATTACACCCCTAGAGAAAGTACAGCCCATGCCCCAAAAGCCTAGTTTTAAATTTAGAACCGAGAAAGAAATTCTAAACAACTTAAATATGTTCCCGCAGAACTTTAGAAGCAGGATACTTTTTTTGTTGTTGTTGCAAAGACTGTCTACTTCTGGAATGATACTTATCTGTCTACAGCTGAAATGAATATCCATGGCAAATTCAACAGATTTGCCCACTTTGATTCAGGTCCATCGAAGCGAGTATGAAACATTATTTGTGTCTGTTTTGTTTTGTTTCATTTCCTTGTATCCTTTTTTGGGGATGTTTTTGGTCTTTTCAAATACTCAACAGAATAATTAAATATCCGAACAAAACCAACCAAAATAAGGGAATGTGAATATTCGTTTCAGTGAAAAGATTCATTAGGATATTACAATACTCACTTCAATGGACCTGATATTAGAATGTTATCTAAAAATGGGAATAATATTCATAAATACAGAATCCATTATTAATTACATCGTTACATCTGTCAAATTATCATCCATCCATCATGTGTCAAAATAGCAAATAAACAAAGGCACTGAACAGAGAATTTCATGCCACAGATCACAGCTGGGGAACCATTTCCATCCTGCGAACCACTTTCAAAATTAGGTTCAAACAGCAGTTTGGGACAACGTTGCTTAGGGGGTGTGCTCAAGATGAGGGAAAGATGTGGAGGATTCTGATCATAGAGCTATGTCGTTGATCCAACTCTTATCTTGAAATGCATGTCCTTATCGTCACACCCATCCCATGAGTTAACTAGTGCTTGGCCCTTTTTACACGAGATGCTCCCCTCACGGATGTATATCATCCACGTGGTGGAGCATCCCATGTAAATGTGGGGTGCTTGGGGGTGCGGTCCCATGACCCACACATCCCCATGCATCCCAACCCACCCCCTCCGCATGGAGCCACCGACGACCACACAGGTTGCTCCATGAGTGGTGATGCAGGGGAATGCATGGGGTATCGGTGTGTGCCGGTGTGCACTCGCCATGCAGCGGCGTGCCCACGGACTGCTCCCCCCACAGCCGCAGCCCATTTTAAAAGGCCCTTTGATGGTCAGGACAGGATCCATGGGACAGATCCAGAAATTGGAAAGGACTAAATAAAGAATAGCAGTGGGCTAGATTTGGTCAACAATCTGGAGGCTTCCCACAATCCCAGGATATTTAGTGGGTACGTAAATACATCCAGTCTACAAGAAGATTCGTTGGACCCATTCTTGCCACTTAAAAAAAACCCCAGCTCTATGTAAGATGTCTATTAATGGAAATAATTTACTAACAGCTTACTATATATGTCGTAAATAGGAAGAGATTAAATTCAGCTGCATTGTTTGTGTCTAATTTTCCTCTTCCTTACTCCTTACATGAAATCCTGGCACCACTGAGGTTAATGTGGGTTTGCCATGGAATTCATTTGACTTAGGATTTCATCCAAGGTTACAGCCTCACAGAACCTGAATCAGAAACTGTTGAAATCAACAAGTCTCTTGACTGACATCTGTTGGCTTTAGATGAGACATTTATACCTTTGGCAGGTGAATGCAAAAGCCTACTCAAAACACAGGCAGCAATGTAAATTACAGATGTCACTGGGGAGTCCGACTCCGGGACACTGTCCTCATTTTTAATACAGAGCTTACAAAAATGTAGTCCTATGCAAATGATCCCCAGTGGATGCTCCATCACTTGAGACATATTGAAATGGATTGCATGAGGCTTAGGAGAACATACTGTAGGGAGGAGTGAATTCCTCATTGCTTTAGAGCTGTTGAATAGATAGCCTAAAAGAGTTTTTCTTCCCCTGCTTCTAAATTCTATGATAACTGCTTGCCTGCCAGCATTCTCTCAGACCCTCTTATCTGTACCCATCAACGAATTATTAGATAGCCGTTCAGTTGGTTACTAGATATCTATGTTTGGTTGCCAGTTCAGTTTGGTTAGGCAGAGTTCGGTTGGGCCGAAATTGGCCGAACGTTCGAAAATAGCGCTATTGATACCAATACTGAATTCAAAGATTTTTTTCGGTATTGGTATCATTTGGCCCTGAAACAACTCCTGGTCTCCACCCCTGATGCCAGGAAGTCTGCTTCTCAGCTGACTCCCCATTCCAGTCACGTTTTTCCTGCCCAAAGTCATGTTTTTCCTGCCCCCGAACTCACACGAACATGACCGAACTGTTCAGCCGTTTTAGAGTTCGGTTCAGACGTTCGGTTTGGACATCCGAACGGACCTAGTTTGGTACGAACTCCGAACATCCGAACCGCATTTGCACATCCCTACTTTTTTCTCTGAGCTTAGGTGTCCTAAGTTATTGAGTCTCCCTTTGTATGGAAGCCATTCCATATCTTGGATCGTTGGGTGTTAACATATGTGACGCTGGCCCAGTTCACCAGCTCTGGCCTAACTGGGCCAGCATTGAACCCCACTGGTCTGCTTTGGGCCTGATGGGGGTGGGATCACCAGCCACTGCTGCCAGTCATGGTGGGAGGGTGGAGTGCAAGCTGCAGCGTGGGGACACAGACCTCCCCATCCCCCAACCTGATGAGGCCACAGAGGCAGCAGCACATACATTTCCACTTTTTACCCATTCTTATTGCTCTTCTCTGCACTTTCCCCAGTTCTGCTATATCTTTTTAAAGATATAAATATTTTTTCCCCATTGCTAAGTTTTTACCTTTACATATGTTTATATAAATAATATGTTACATGAAATATAATTGCTCCACATATAAAAATCCTTCATCAGATAAAATGATAAAATTCTTCCAAGCCCTTCATAGTAAAGTGGAAGTACTAAGTATAATATGAGTAACTACAATAAAATCAATTACAGAATATTAAAATATAAATGTAATCGAAGACATGCCTTCATTAACGGGTAGGACTTAGGGTTCGATCTCAAAATTAACAAAAGTAGAGGAGCACAGATAAGAGGGACTTATTCAAAGGGGAAGTACATGGGTAGGCATCCATCCCTTCACAGCATTCTCTCAGACCCTCTAATCTTCCATCAGACCATCAACCTTCAATGAATTATTAATTATTGTTGTTATTATTGTTATTTATATGATGTCAGCAGTGCACAGTTGTAAATCAGAGACAGGTCTGAACCAAGAGATTTACATTCTATGATGGACAAGGAAGGGGAACCTAGGGAGAGAGAGCGATGCATATATTCCCATGGGGAACTGAGACCTGACCAAGGCCAGGTTGGGGGTTTTAACCTTGATCTCTGAGGTTCAAGTCCAGCACCTTATCTACTGGTCTACACTGGCTTTAACAGAAGAGCTATGCATCAACAGAAAAGCATGGCTATAGTGGTGTGAGGGACCTGTGTGTAGTAGACTGTTGGCCTAGGTACTGCCACAAATCTATGAGGGTAGGGAGAGGAACCATGCTGAAATATTAATTTATGCTTAAATAACTAGGGCTGAAACAAGATTTCACCAAAACAGGAATTCCCTTCAAAATTCTGATTCCTGATACCATCTCAGTTGAACTGAGAACGTCTTGGTACTCAACGATGTCTTGATTGACACTGATTCCGTTTCTTGAGTTATTGACTTTCCACTTACCAGCATCCCGTTTACTGCTTTCTCATTTACTGCCATCCATCTGAAATCCTGAGCGGTAATACCAAGGCAATACAGCATTCTTTCAGCCCATTTCCCATTGTACTTCCTTGGCACTTGGTGAGCCCAATCCCAAACACTCCAGATCGCGTGCCGAGCCATGTAAGCAGATCCCTATTGTGGACACATTGTGCCCTGCGGAAACCGTGCACATGTGAGCAGGATCTGTAAGGTTGGGAATCTAACTCACTGACAAGTATGCAGATTCCTTTACTAATTTGCAATTCAGCTACAGATTGGTCAGAACAAAGGGAACAGCATAGAACAACAATCCTGACTGGAGGCACTGGAATAGAGGTTAAGGGGCATTGGGGGGAGGATAAAGTGTGAGATATTTGCACAGTGATTGACTCAGAAATGTGGTACAAGAAACCGACAGAAACCCAGAAGTAAAACAGTGCCGTCAGCAATGCAGTACGTGATAAATTAATCGCACGTGGTAAGCGGAAAGTGGGTAACTCTGGATGGAATCAGTATTGTGAGAATAGAGACATTACATTGGTACTGGGTAATGGTCAGAGAATTGATGCCAGTTCCTGACGTGGCAAAAAATTCTCACAAGTCGCAACATAGCTGCTTGTTTCACCCACAGAAATAACAAAATCAAAATGGATATTTATTTCAGGAAAGGGAGCAGGAAATGGATAGCAGTTCCTATCTGCTTCACTGGACCCGAATTGAAGAGGGTGAATTCATTGGATATGGACTCTTCTGCAGAAATTCATTTCATTTCATTTCTTTATATAGCTCCTTTCCCATCACACATTCTATCCATGAAATTCATGACAGTGATACTGCTAGTGAAATGAAGTAACACATGTCACGGTATGAAAACAAATGCTTATTCATTTAGTAGTGTAAAATGATAGCATGATGTAGGAGTCAAAGCAAGAAGCAGCAATGTCATATCTTGTTACAAGCGGTGATTACCAAAGAATTGTTTTGCAGTTCGACAAGCTGGTTCTTGATAACAAATGATATTTTATTTTGTGATTACCCGACAGATCGTTGAACCATAAAAAGTCGCTTCTCTTAGCGCTAAAGGGAGAAGAAATACCAATGGCCATATGTCTCTTATGGAACTGCTAGCCTTCCACATGTAATAGCCATATATTTCTCTCTGGCACTCCTAGCATGCATGCATGCAGGTCCGAGTCTGGCTACCTCGGATACTGGGACAGGAACTGTGGGAGATGGGATTTTTGGAATAATAGATGTAATTCCTAATCACGATTGTTTTCCCAAGTCAGTAAGAGAGATTATTAAAAAAAAAAAAATCAAAAAAATCAATTAGTAACTTTAAACCTGCCATCTGTGAGAATAATACCATGCCTGATAATAACAGACTCACATAAATCTTATTAATGAAGGCTGCAAGCAGTTTACGGAAGCCAGAGGGACTACTCCAAAGTAAGTGGTTTGTGGAAGCAGAAGGCTTCAGTGAGGCTATTCTGGAATAAGTGGCTTGCAGATCATGGCCATAGTCATGAGGTAAAAACAGAAGTGAACTTAGCCCACTTTGGCCTGGGACAAACCTGCACGTACATGCAGCTGCTGCCAATGTTGGCTCAGGATTGCCCTAGGCATTGTTGGCAGCTCGCCCGGACTATGACCTCAGAAAAACTCCGAGGTCACAGCCCAGGAGAAGGCCCGCCTGGGCCACAGCGGGCTAGCACATCTCTTGTGACCAGGCCAGCCCAGTCCAGGTCAGGGGCAGTTATGACTCTGCTTCATTGGCTGCCATGACTACCCATCATGGCAGGTCATGGAGGGGGGCAGGGCGCCAGGAGCACTGTGTGAGCGGGGCTTCCTGCCGGCACATTTTTTGTGCTCCCGGCTGATGGGAGTTCTCCCTTCCTCTGGTCACGTGAGATCAGTGCCCCGACCTGACCCAGGCTGTGTCACCCATGACTTACTGCACAGGTGCGGCCTGGGGAGCGATCTGTTGGCCGTACATTTGTTTTTACCCATAGTAACATATTTTTGGTGAGCAGCAAAAAACAGCACGATCCATTGCCCGTATGTAGGCACATTGGTGGCTGCTTCAGAGTCGCTCTAATATGGATTTTGAACAGTGAAACCATGGTAACCTTGGGGCTCCAGCAGGGCTTACGTTGTATTTTTTAAATATTTTATACCATTATGACACACAGCACAAGATTCATTTGATTACAGGAACCGTTTATTTCATCTTACAAAATCTACCCAATCTAATATGCACTGAGTCTCATAAAGACTGTTCTGTTGTTACTCACCTAACACACACGCTTACCAGGATAATTCATTCATGTATGCTTCCTTGTTGTCATGTCAAAAATAATCAATACTCCCAGTCTACAGCACCTTGTTTATGGCACCTGGAAAGCACATTTACCATCTAACATTTTTTTTCTTTTCATAGATGTGGTGAATAAAGCACTGGAATTACTTTAGAATTTTGTGGTGTGCCCCTTGTAAATCATTATCAGAGTCCAATAACCAGATGACATTATCCTATTCCAATTGTCTGGAGAGTTTTGAAATTTTATATAATTTTAGCCAAAAGTGGGGGGGGGGGAAGAATAAAAACAAAACAAATCCACCCTCTTCTCCCTCATGTTATGGCCTGATCCAAAGCCTGTTGAGGACAAGGGACAGGTTCCTTGTGACATTCATGAGCTTTGAGTGAGGCCTCCTAGGACAATGAGCATTCTGAATGGTCAGTGTTTGAATGACCTAAAAAAGAAGGTTTGACAGTCTGGATTAGAAGGGCAGGGCACCTGATCAGCTCATCCCTGTTCCATGCCATGGCTTGGTCAGGATACGAGCTGTTAGGTATAGGTCATGTGATTAGGGGCGAGGGTCATGTGACAGGAGAAATATAAGAGAGCTTCTTGTGGGTTGAACCATTGGATGCTTAGGTTGCACATGAGGTTTGCTCTTTGCTGGTCATAGGCAGAGGTCCTTTCCCTGAGGCTGTTGATTCTGTAAAGAATTAAATCCGTGGGGAGTTGTTTAAGGAATTCTAAATTTGAGACAACTGGATTCGTGTGGGGTTTTTGGCAGTATCAGGTAGGTCCCTGCATACTGCACTGGGATCATGGGATCACATGGATCCTATCTGGCTCTGTTTGGTTTTGGAGTCCTCTGGGTCCAAAGCGCTTGGGCTTGGGCTGGATCTGGTGTCACATGGGCAAGAGATTGTTCCCCCGTGAAGAGCCATGTCATCACGGCGCTCTGTGGAAGAAAGTAGGGGTGTGCACACATTGTTTTAGTTATTAAAATAATGATAATGAAAATTGTCATTTTCATTATAGGTGTTGCAATAACAAAAATGACAAATAATAATAATGAAAATAGAAACAAAAATGACCTTTTGTTTTTTAAATAAAGGGGAAAAAACTGAAAAATGTATTTATGGCTCGAACATTTTTTATTCTTATTCAATTCTGATGATCCTTGGGTAGATTGTATCCCCAGTGGAGGGCACTATTTGTCTAAAGCTTTGGAACTATTAGATAAAGGAAACAGATTTTAGAAGCAATTGAATGTTGTGATTTTAAGAAAAGTTCCTTACACATTCATGGCTACACCTTTTTTATCTTCCATCCAATTTGCATTAAACTTGTGGCTGTTAAGGCACTCCACAAGCTTAACACTCATGCCAATTCTCAGGAAGATTGGATAAAGTGTCCTAATGGTATAAGACATTAACTTGAAAATACATTTTCAGCTGTAACATTTGTATATTCCATCCTGTTTACAAGACATTTGTCAGGGATGTATTTGATAAAGGGATCCAATTTCATAAGCAATTAAAATTGTCCCCTTGATGACCATTACTCAGGGAGGGAGACTCTAAGAAGGAGGATGTGGAGCAACCCAAAAGACCAACAGACACATTAATTGGCCAATTACTGCAAGCTTCCAGCTTTACAGGACCAATAGGTAGTGGCTTCGCGGCAGGCATAGGGGGCGGCCCGCAGGCGGGCATAGAAGGGACATGACTGGGACTTTGGGGATAGCATCTCAGCAATCAGGAGACTTTCTCACCTGCAGTGGTGGTGGCAGCAGCGGGAGGGGTGAGGGAGACACAGCAGCGCGGAGGAGCCGGTGGTCGGGAAAAGAGCCGGAGCGAATGGGGATCTGCAGCGGCTTCCCTCATGCATGTCAGGGCACAAAGTCCTGCCCTGACATGAGCAAGAGAAGCCACGGCAGATCCCCATTCTCACTGGCTCTTTTCTCGACCGCCGGCTCCTCTGCACTGCTGCGTCTCCCTCGCCCCTCCCGCTGCCACCACCGCAGGTGAGAAGGCAGCCATAGTTTACACATCCAGGCTGGCCAATAATCATCACAATCCCATCCTGCAGCACGGTGACAGAGGACATGAGAGAATCTCTATTGGCTCTTTCCTAAACAGATGCTTCTGACTTCCCAGTAACAAGTCGGGGAAGAGATGTTTGGATGGTCACAGAAGAGAATGAGGATATTTTGTTGGCATTTCTGCTGGCCAGTTGGCATCACAAACCGATCTTATACCACACTGGCACGTAAGAGAATCCCTGGCATCAGCTTCTTCTCTGCATATGCTGTGTAGGCTTATAAAATTGGAACCCTTTATCACACCTTTCTGATATTTGGCAGAGATGGTCATGCAAGTGTAATATAGATCTCTGCCAAATTTCATGTACACTGGTTGGACTACAAAGATAATACAGTCAGACATACATTTATAAGTTAATTGCTTATACCACCAGGACCCATTATCCAATCCTCCTGAAAGTTAGCAGAGATAGTAAATATGATATCTCTATCTCCTCGGCCAAAATCCTTGTTCATGCCATGGTTATCTCTTGCCTCGACTACTGCAACCTCCTCCTTGCTGGCCTCCCTCGCTCTCACCTGTCACCCCTTATCGCAATCCAAAACTCCACTGCCAAGGTCATTCACTCTGCCCGTCGCTTCGACCATGTGCAGCCTCTCCTCCTCTCCCTTCACTGTCTCCCACTTTCTGAAGTATCCTGTTTAAAATTCTGGTTTTCACGTTCAAATCGCTCCATGACCAAGCTCCCCC
>QEPC01009246.1:903225-915184 GCA_003113815.1 Sphenodon punctatus
CCTTTGTCTTTTAGATTGTAAGCCACCGGCAGGGACCGCATCTAATTCTATGTTCTGTACAGCACCAGGTCACACGACTGGCACTATATAAATGTTTATAATAAAAATAATAATAAAAATAATAATAAGTGACAAATTTCTTCAACAAACTGGCACTCAGCCAACCAGGGGGGATGCTGTCTTACATCTGATTTTAGTAAATAATCAAGATATCATTAAGAACTTTTTATTTGAGATAATCTTGGATCTACTTTAGTGATCATGAATTAATTCAGTTTAATTTAGTTAGAAGGATACTTAATACATAGCAAAGGTTTTTGATTTTAAAAAGGCAGATTTTGGAAAGTTAAGGAAACTAATTAGTGAGATTAATTGGACTGAAGAAATTCTGAATCATAATGTGGAAGATGGGTCAAATTTCTTCAAGTCCAAGGTGCAGAGGATTTCTGATATTTGCATACCTAGAAAGGGGAAATATCTTGTAGGAAGGCATTCTAGACCCAATTAGTTGAATAATTATTTCAATCAGGATATTAAAAATAAGCAGAGAGCTTACAGGGGGTGGAAAAATGGGTTGATTAGTAAAGAAAACTACTTCCATGAGGATAGAAAATGTAGGAATAAAGTAAAATTTGCCAAAAGTCAAACTGAACTAGACCTTGCCCAGGAAATTAAACTACATAGCAAGAGCTTTTATAGTTACATAAAATAAGAAAAGAACCAAAGAGACCACTGTATAGTAAGGATGGGGGTAGAAATCAAAAATAATGTAGGCATGGCCCAAATTCTAAATGAGTACTTTTTGTCAATTTTTAATAAAGATGATAATAGGGACCATTGTTATGAAGACAGGATAGTTGATGATGAGTTTGTGATCATGGAAATTACTACAGCACAAGTAGAGGCAAGACTCAAAGTACTTTAAGTTCTGATGTATTCAAATCAGAACGATGATATAATTTTCATCTAAGAATATTGAAGGAGTTTCACATGAAATTTCAGGTCCATTAGCTACGATATTTAATACTAATCCTAATCGTTATTTTTATATAGCACCCCCGTGACATAGTACTTGAAGCACTTTACATAAAATAATTAAACACAAATTTTAATCTTGATAACAACTCTGTGAGGTAGTTGAGACTGAGAGAATATTGTCACTAGCCCAGGGTAACCCAGTAAGTTTCTGGCTAAGGCACGACTAGAACCAGGGTCTTTCCCTACCCTCCCGGTACAAGTACTGCATACTTAGCCATTACACCGCAGGCTCCCCATTAATTTAGGGGTGGTACCTACTGATTGGAGAATAGCAAATGTTGTACCTATCTTTAAGGAAGGGAGTAAAAATGAATTGGGTAACTATATCCCTGGTAGCCTAATCTCAGGGGGATGTAAGAGCAGATACTAAGTGAGAGAATAATTAATGATATGGTAGCAAAGGGAAAACATGATGAAATGCAGCATGGGCTCACAAAGGGTAGATCATGCCAGATCAATCTGATATCCTTTTTTTGAAAAACAAAACAAAACAATTTTTGATAGAGGGAATGCAGCAGACTTCATGTATTTGGATTTTAGTAAGGCATTTGATATTGTGCGACATGGTAAATTACTGTTTAAGCTGGAAAAATTGGGAATTAACAAAAAGATAGTTAGAAGGGTTTGAAGTTGGTTAAATGGAAGAAAACAAAGGGTTGTGCTGAGAGATGGACATTTTAGCTGGAGGTTGCTAGTGGAGTTCCTCGAGGATCTGCCTTGGGACCATCTTGGGACCAGTCACATCCAGCAGAGCTGGTCCGGGTGGTGCAGGGGCTGGTCAGTCCAGCCTCCCTCCGCCTGGACGGGGACTTGTCAAAGGCCCGCTGTGAGGAGTTTGCCATCTACTTTGAAGACAAGATCGCTCGGATCCAGAGCAACGTTGACACTAAATTAGAGACAGTAGTAATGGAGCGTGAGGTGTTGGGGGCGTTGTCTGGTCCATCTTTGTGGGATGAGTTTTGGGAAGTGACGTCAGCCGATACTGTGGAGATCCTGGGGTCGGTTAGGGCCACTAGTTGTGAATTAGTTGCCTGTCTTGGTGGGGGAAAGCCTCCAGGGAGATACTGGCGCCACTGCTGGTGGGGGTAATCAATGCATCCCTTCAGCAGGGGAGTCTGCCCCCCGGTCTCAAGGAGGCCATGGTGTGCCCCCTGTTGAAGAAGTCATCCTTGGATGTGGATGAACTCACCAGTTACTGACCCGTCTCTAACCTTCCCTTTTTAGAGGAAGGTTATTGAACAGGTGGTGGCCTTGCAGCTCCAGGTTCACCTAGACAGCATCATTTTTTTGACCTGTCTCAATCAGGGTTTCAGCATGGCCATGGTATGGAGACAGTGTTGGTGGCCTTGGTGGACGATCTCCGCTGTGTGATGGATGCAGGACATTCAAAACTACTGGTCCTGCTAGATCTCTCAGCCACATTTGATACAGTGGACCATGGGCTACTGTTGAGACGGTTGCGTGACCTGGGGGGTCTGGATGGGACCACCCTTGGTTGGTTCCAGTCATTCCTCTTGGGGAGGGCCCAGCGGGTTGTCCTGGGAGCAGAAACATCTAGCCCCCAGGCCGTGGACTGTGGCATTCCGCAAGGTTCAATCCTGTCTCCTTTACTGTTTAATATATATATGCAGTCCTTGGGGTAGATCGTGAGAGGGTTTGGTGTGCATTGCCACCAATATGCTGATGACACCCAACGTTACCTCTTTTTTTCAGCCAACCCAGGCCCAGCCGTCTCTGTGCTGTCTCAGTGTTCGGAAGCCGTGTCGAGTTGGTTATGGCAAAGCAGACTGAAGCTCAATCCCGATAAGACAGAGGTGATGGTGGTAGGCCGGGCAGGGGAGGTGTTGCCCCCTCTTGTGGAGGGGGTGCACCCCTCCATGGTCCAGCAGGTTCAGCATCTGGGGGTGTTATTGGACGCGGGTCTCCGTCTAGATCAGCAGGTGGATATGGTGGTGAAAGCAGAATTCCGCCAGCTGTATCTGGTGCAGAGGCTGCACCCATATATCTCCAGACCCAACCTGGCCACTTTGATCCATGCCATCATCACCTCGAGGCTGGACTACTATAACGCACTCTACGTGGGGCTTCCCTTGATGCTGGCCCAGAGGTTGCAGCTAGTGCAGAATGCGGCGGCCCATCTCTTAACAGGGACAGGTCGTCGGGAGCACATAACACCTGTGCTCTGGGCACTGCACTGGCTGCCTGTAACATGCAGAGCCAGATTTAAGGTTTTGACTTTGATCTATAAGGCCCTACATGGTCTTGGACCTGGATACCTCAGGGAACGCCTCACCCACAGAGACTCAGAACGGACCCTCCGGTCCACTGGGGGCACCCTCCTGGAAGTTCCCTACGTAAAATGGGGGGCTACAGTGGAGAGGCCATTCTTGGTGGCTGGGCTCCGGCTGTGGAACTCCCTCCCAGAGGAAGCACGGCTGGGCCCGAGTCTGTTGGCCTTCCGTCGGGCCTGTAAGACATGGCTGTTCTCCCAGGCCTTCGGAAGCAGGGAGGGGAGGGTGGGATAAATTTGGGGTGTGTGTGTGTTTTAAATGGGTTTTAATGATGATATTGTAGATTTTAATGTATTGTTTTATATTGTGTTGGATGCCGCCCCAAGATGCCATAGGCATGGGGGGTGGCATATAAATACAATCAAATAAATAAATAAAAAATATATTATTTAATATATTCAGAAGTGACTTTGGTGAGGGCAGTAAGAATGTGCTAATGAAGTATGCTGATGATACCAAGTTGGGAGGAATTGCCAAAACAGAGGAGGATTGGAAAATCCTACAGGTTGAACTGGATAACTTCACCTGGGGCAGCCTCAGACATATGGCAGGACTGTTTCAGTTCTAATGGAAACCATTAGGGCTTCTGGACAAAGTATTCAATGACAATCATGTAAGACCGTTAGCCTAGAAGTTTCCATACTGTGGTTCCTGACCTAAAATGGAGTTGCACCATCTTTGGTGATCAGAGTGATATTTCATATACTTTGCATGTGCTCATTGCTGTCTGGGGAATGGAATTATATCAGGGTCACCCAAGCAAAATGTTGGGAACTACTGTCATTTTCAAAGTCTCCAGGTATAAGTTGATGCAATTGGCATATGACCTGGATTAAGTCCAACCTTTATTTAGCAGACTATCAGAACCACCGCTGACCCTTGGGTCACTGCCATTTTGGCTCTCACTTGCTTTCACCAGTTAAGAGAGAGTGGCAAAACTGGACTGTATGTATGAGGAGCTCACAGGCTTTGAACCAGTGTCTGATGGATCTCCTGACTGGCTGGTTTCCACTCTAGCACTACAGGGTTCCAACTCCTGCCTTTGCTTTGTGTGGTTCTGAGTGGAGCCCTGGGATGGATACTTCCTAGCAGCTCATGCCTCCAGCCTCCATAACTGGCTGCCTTGGTGTTTAATTCCACCCAGCAGGAACAGGACGTTGGGTGGAACAACAGCTGCCCTGTGTGTTTTTTACTGTTCCTAGCTTTGTCTCTTGATCAACCCTGTACCTTAGCTTGCCTTCCAAGCCTCTGCTTGGCTCTAGCCCTGCTCTTAGGTCCCCTATCTGTGTCTGCCTGCTTTCCAACCTGCTTCCTTCCTAGTCCTGCTCCAAGCCTGGCCTGACTTGAGTGAGCCTGCTTACCTGTATCCATTTCCAATCTTGCCTTGATCTTGCAAGTCCACCTATGCCCTGGATGACCCTGACAGCATGTTAATAAAGACTTCATTCTTTTTGCTCATGAGATGCATGCAAATAAGCATAGAACAGCTGACAGGCACAAAATAATGCTGTCCTCTTAATTTTGCAAGCTCATCCCCTAAATGAGCGCTGCAATGCTCTCTTTCCAATAGCTGAATTCCTCCACTGGATAGAAGACAGAAATATCATTAGCTATTCCCGTTTGCAAAATCGTTTAGAGTTATAAATTGCAGCAATATCAGAAGGAAACTAAGCCATTTCATAAAAAAGGCATATTGCAGACTCTCCTACCATTATCAGTACATTTAGCTTTTCCCTAATACTTTGAGTGCTGTCATTAAAACTGAAGCGGCAGCAGTATATTAGCCATTGCTCTACCTAGAAGATTTCCCTATTAATTTATCCACGGATGTTTTCCTTGGACGATTGGTTGACAGTATCTAAAGGATAATTTTAGGTCCTGAAGAATTAAACCCAGGTCTATTTTTATGAGGTGGGACAGATTGGAAACCGTTTTTTCTCCTTGTTCCAATGAAATTGGAAATGAAAGGAATGTGTGTCATATGAGGGACAAGTGTCATGAAGCCCATTTGAATTATACTTCATCCCCTACTTTATAGCCCAGCGTTCAACTCTATCCATTTTTCTGGCAGTATTTCGCCTATCAAAAACAAGTTATTTACACTTACGTCTGAGCTATAAATCAGATCCGGCAGTAAAAGCAAAGAAGGTGGTTTCAGAGAGAAGTGGATGATGAGGTAGAATAATGGATTTGTTTTTCACCTCTAGGATATCGCTTTAATACCATCCGGAAACAATGGCAGAAAATCATTCCAATTAAATGGTCTTAAAAAAGAAAGATATAAAGCAAATTCAGGTGATCTCATTCTGTCGTGTATGTCAGAGTAGACACCACAAAATTGAGCAGGAATAGTTTAAATTTAGCTTTCTTAGCATATGTGTACAAGGACTGAGAATGTGGAAATTGGATTTGCTTCACTGGAGTCAATTAAGAAGGGCTCTCAAGAAACTAAGGTTGAAGAGCACTGACAGGGCACTGGGAATACTTTTGGTATTGATTGGCACCAGCTTGGGTACAAATAACGGAAAGCATTCTGGTTTCTGACACTCATTTTCCATAACAGAGAAATTACTCTAATATAGAGAATGATAATGAAAAAGTGAATGCAGAGAATACAATGATTCCACTGAGAGCTGCTCCTAGGAGACTTGGGGCTTATGACTCGGCCCTCATTATAAAGGGCTCCATTATCAGATATAAGGCTGAAATCTTTCCCTTTATGCTACGTTAACTTGTGCTGGTTAACACCGTCTCCTTAAACTTGTAGTTTTTGTTTACAACATTTACAACATCTCCGTTTTCTTGTGGGAATGTAACACCTAGCTTCCCTGTTGTGTTTGTTCATTGCACAAAAAAGGCAATAGGTCCGATCTGAAAATTGCACATCACCTATGCGGGAGGCTTAAATAGATCAATGTGCTGAAGCAAGCCATACAAGATGGCCAACATTCATACACATGGGCCATGAACCAGGGGCATAACTGGGTTGGAACAGGACGTAGTGCAGTAGATGGACATGGACCATCCTACCATCTCTTGCAAGAGGTGCATCATCAAGAAGTGTGGACCCACCAGGCGTGTAAACCTTGGTACAGGTGCACTATACTATCCCTAGTATAGCTACACCAGTGCAGTGAACAGGGGATGTGTTCCATGTGAAAAGCATACACAGATGCTTGGAAGCAACCCAAGAACTTCCTTCAGAGTTCCCCACTTGTGCAAACACAAATGCCGTACCATCTGCTCTACACGGTAACCCGCCCACCCACCTTGTATGAAGAAAGGAAGTCTGCCTCTGGCAGGAAACAGCCATTACATCCATGGAAGGCAGTGCACTGTGGGCTGGTAGAAGCACCTGATCCTGCATCTCCAGCAGTGTAAATAAGCAAGCAATTTATTGTACTGGCAAAATGCCTTGACAAACAAAAACACACATATATTGGTCAAATGTGTGTTACATGCTATGATAACTAAACAAAATAAAATAGACATTTCAATTTCTCAAGATAGTCACCCTTTTCCACATTGGTCTGTGCTCTAAATTTGATTGTCACTAGGGCTGTAGCGGAATGTCACAGCGGTAGCTATTTCTGCTGGAAACAGCATTTCCGCAATTAGTGGTATGGCATGGCAGAGGGTTTCCTTCCACTAGTTTCATTCCGCTACTTCCGCAGTTCTGCTAATTTTATTCCGCTACTTCCACAGACTTCACAAAATAGAAGAAACATGACATTTTCGCTACTTCTTCCATTCCATCAGCACCACAAAATAGCAGAACAGCGGTTTTCCGACAGTTTCTGCAATTTTTCTGCAATTCTGCAATTTGCAGAATGCCAGTGGAATTAGCGGAATGTCCACAGAAAAGACGCGGTGTGGTGCGGGCAATTCCGAAACGAAATCGCGGTGCAGTAACAGCTGCTGCCGCATCAGCCCTAATTGCCACCACAGCAAAGGATGCAACAACCTTGGTAACGTAGGCTCTATGATCAGTTAACAGAAACAGCAGCAGCTGAAGCCTGCGGCTGCTAAGGTCGAGTTTTACTCCTGGAAAAGTTTTTCCTGGGGCTGAGAATATAAAGCAAAAAAAAAAAATATATAGTCAATCAAATCTTCTATCTGTCCTGTCCTGTCCTGCAAATACATTTATCATCCGAATATGCAGTACCTCTATATCTGCCCCATACGACCTCCATAAGCATGGACTGCAATCTCACTGCCATAAAGGCTTTTCTGTAAACCATGTTAGATAAGACAGAAAGATAATTTGGCCCCCCTGGGTCTGGTAACCAGTATTTATACCAGGGGGAAATTCTTGATATGAACATATGTGATCGCAGAGATTGCCTCTCTATATCAGCAATTCTATGTCCAACTAATTTGGATGCCTCCTTAGATGAAAAAGACATTAAGAAACTCAGTGAAAAACCCAGATGTCTTATCTTATAAACTGTCCAACACCACCAGGAATCCTTATCCTGACATGTATCGCTCATTTTCTCTACAAGGCATTGGTCTTGGTAAAGAATGCACTGGAAAGTAAAAAAATAAAATAATAATTATCCAGTAATTAATTAACAAACCTAAAATCCTGGAAGACAATGATTTCATCCCAGTCTTCAGTTTCAATATGGCAGGAGAGGTTGCCAATCGGACCCCCAATACGTGTAAGCATATTCTGTATTGGCTCAAGGAAGTCAGAAGCTGAGGCAGCATATCCCCAGACTTAAGCCCCAAAGCAGATTTGCAGCACTATCTTTGTCTCAATTTTTTTTATAGCTGGCATAACCCCATTAGATCTATAAAATGTATGCAAAGTAGTAATAGAGACTAGTGCTGCACACTGCTTTTTAGATCTAAGATGAGAAAACCATGAGCCGTTAAAGGCAAACCCCACTCCCAAATATTTTTAAAAGTGGACTTGTTCCAATTTATGCCGTTTGAATCTGGCTGGAAAAAACAAAACCTTGGTTTTCTGGTAATCTCCAGCAGTGGAATGTAGCACCCAAAACATGCCATAGAGTCACGCCAAGTCAGACCAGATGTAAGTATGCATGTATCCATGGGTAATTTTAGATGTTACGATACCACGGTCAACCACAGTGAAACCCCTGCGGTGACCAAAAGTCCCGTAACATCTAAAGGATTCCCGACAGATGTTCACCATGGTGAACCTCCAGTGGGAATCTTTTTGACCACGATTCTGGACGTCTGGCCGGCCGGAGTTCCAGAATCGTGGTTAGCTGGACCACGATCCGGAATCGGCCAAAAGTAACATCTGTTACCTTGGCCAATTCCGTATCATGGTCCAGACTCCAGGACGGAATTGGGCGCTTTGGGCATTGCGGTCGCCCATCTCCCAAAGGGCAGGAGGACGGGGCTGTGTGGCTGTATGTTGCGCCGTGCAGCCCTGCCCCCTCCCCGATCCCCTGTAGGAATCAGCCGGCACGTCTGATGGACAGCCGGGCTGATTCCGGTCCGGGATCTGCAACGGATCCCAGACTGTGGTTGAGCATGGCGGGCCGAGTGGCCCGTCATGTCTAAAATTACTGCATATCTCACACACGCTATGAGTTGTCCTGAGCTTGAAAGGGGAGCAAATAGTTTGTTAGTGAAGCAACCCATCAAAGCAGGACCAGCAAACTGGAAACAAGGTTAATCACAGGCCAGGCCAACCTCTCTATTACCATCCCCTGACAATCACCAAACCACAGAACCAACCCCCTTCCAGACTCTAGCAGGGGGAACCCCGCACTGCAAACACTCCATGCTCATTACTGTACACTGCATCCTAGGTCCCACCATAGGGATGAAGCACAGTGAGAGAAGGTGGTCAAAACCCTATCTCCACCTGCTAAATGTCTGGGCAAACAAGTAGATTTTACATCACCCCTAGAAAGGATATAATGTTGCTACCTGGGAAACAACAAGCTAGAAAGTCAAATAAATAAATTGGTACATAATAAATAGTATCTCCATTTGTTTGTAGAAACAGCAAGTTCAAATCCTGAAGAGGCTGATCTGTTTTTGAGACATGCTTCATAGCTTTTAATCTTCCTTCCCTTCCAGAGATGAAAAAAAGAAATGGCCCGTGTACTTGCCTGTAATACAGGCAGATAAAAATGACTAATGATCCCATTATTAAGTTTTGATAAATTGTACAAGTCACTTTTTAAATATTCATTTGGATTGTTTTAAAGAGATGGAGATTAATGGCTCGCTCGCTTCGAAAGTTAGATTATCTTTGATCTAACAAAGTTGGGTCAAATATCTTTGATCAAGGAGTAACAGCTTGTAAGAAGCAGAGCCTTGCCTGTTTGTCTAGGTAATTACTGGTAATCTGAATATTCTTTGAATCTGGAGATTGAAGTTAATGATTCAGACTGAATCTCCTCAGCTGGTTAATGATTCAAAATAACTTTTCAAACGAATCCTGAACAGTAAGAAAACCAACTCTTTGATGGAGTTGAGCCCAATGTCAGATTTAGGGTCAAGGAACCGATATGTTGTGTACACAACTGTGACTGATCTCAGAGACTTGAGGCCTGATTCAAAGCCCTCTGGGATCAGGCGATCGGACCACAGGTCCTCTCCTAACACTTTGGAGTTAGCTTCCATAATATACTACTTAATTAGAAACGGGTTTCCTACTCATAGCATCACAAGAGAAATCATTCTTTCGTAACACACTAATTGCTTCTTGTAATTCCCTGAATAAGTTACATGCTTTGTTTTATTTTTGTGGGGAATGTTTCTTTAAAGAGTAGTGCCACAATTATGTTCTGAATGAGAATTTATAAATATGGAACTTTTGAATTCAAAATTTTGCTTTTAAGAGGACTAAAATGGCCCATTTGTGTCATTTTGCAATATGCAAACAGATTTCTACAATTGTATTCTTCCCCTGTTGCATGTGCATAACTCCTCTTACAGTCAAAATCATTACTATTTTTGGTAACACTCCAAAAGAAAACAAGGCAACAGATGCAGTCTCTAGACTTTATAGCCTGTGTGCTTGGACCAAATCCTCCGAAATCTGTTTAAAGGTCCCCTCCATTGATGCCAATGGGTTTTAGATCAGGGCCTAATGACAAAACAGACAAGGACAAGAGAATTTAACTTGATAAGCATAGTTTGTGGGGAAGATTGTCTTTCCCTCTGTTTCCCTTCCTTCGTCTGCCCCCGTCTCTCAGATTGTAAGTCCTAGGGCAGGGGCCGTGTCTATTCAATTACTTTGTAAAGTGCCAGGTACATTGCTGGTGCTATATAAATGCTTGCTAATAATAATAATAATCATCATCATCATCTTGTTTTTGGCGGGAGGGGTTAGATTGTGTTTTTTTTTTATGTACAATGGGAGATGGACAGCAGGGAGGGATCAGAAGGAAGAGAAGAGCTGATACGAGCAAAGTTAGTTTTTAAAAGCAACCATAGAGGAAATGGCCATTGAGGAACAGGGAGAGAATAAAGATGGACAGAGGTCAAAAGATGGAAAGGAATGAAGGAAGTTCAGACTGTGAGACTGGATGTAGAAAGGAATAAAATACAGAAGAAAAGAGAGAGTCAAAACAAGCAGCTGGAGGCAGAAATAATCCAAACATTATATACCCTGCTTTATTCCGTTGTCGATATAACATGTCCATGGCACACTGGCCAACAGATGGCTGTCCTGGCAATGTCCTGAGAGCAGAGATGGCATCGCTACTTCATTGATTGCTTACACTCCACCATGCAGTCAGGCATGCAATGATCAACTATCTTAATTGGTTCAAGGCAGCACACCGCCTGCTAGAACTCACAGTCTCTTTAAGCCACCATATTGCTCTATTCATGGTAGAGAGTCTATCAGGTCCCATCTGGACTATGGACCATATTTGGTTGGTTGGTTGGTCTGTTTTTTCCTAGTATTACTGATATTATATTTTCAGTTTATACACTGCCCTATCTCCAATATGGGTGACGGCAGCTTCCAGTAATTTTAGAAAAGATTATCACATAAAATACATACCACATAAATCTCGCCCCTCCCTATTCCTAGCTGTCCCATCTCTCCCACTCTCACTTTGAGTCCCTCCTCCAGCCTTGAGCCCACACTTTACAATAACGAGTAAGCAATCAATAGTGGGCGTAATCCTCTGGTCCGCGTACGCTGCCTGCAGGCGCAGTGTTCGGCTACAACACACGTGCTCAGGCGCGTCTGTGTGCCGCACGCACAGCAAGCCGCACGGGGCAACGGATCCAGCCGCACAGATGAGACCCACCTGAGCCCCCACACTCCACGGCCTGGGGGATTCAGCAGGGACAGCTCGGCTCCTACTCCATCCCCTGGGTTGAGATTTGTATGGGCTTGGGGGGGTTGCATCAGCCTGGGTTGGACTGTTGTCCCACGTGACTTGCTGTGCGTGCAGCACACATGCACTCCTGACCGCCCATGTTCTGGCTGTGAGGCATGAGTAGGGAGTGGTATACGGGTGTCACGGGTTTGGGGTCCGCACCCCCACTTTACCGGGTTTGAGTGACTCAGTTTCCCTTGCGCACAGTTCTCTTGAATCAGTTCTCTCTCTGGCTAATTCAAGTCTGCCACAATGAAACTCCTTTGTCACACAAGGGCCCGATCCTTCCCGTTTACAGAC